>QNGE01000762.1:16412-41777 GCA_008508345.1 Paragonimus westermani
CAAACAGACGAGGAATGACAAGCGGAAAACCCTCCGATAGAAGGCACCGGTCACGCACGTAAACCGGTTAGAAGTGCACACGACGTGTGAACGGAAACCGGGGGGTGCTGCGGGTTGGAATTACGACTCATGAACGAGAGAGCGCGCGTTGCATGTGACTGGCGATTTGGACAATAAAGATTGTGCTTTGTTGGACGCCTTCTCGCTACATAATGAACGCACTCCTCAGGTGTCCGGAATCTCAGTAATGGGACGCGTGAAGGACAGGGTCCCTAAAATGTACCATGTGGGGAAATACGCGTACCTATGTAGACACACTGCTCTCTGCCAAACAGAAACGCAGGAATCTGTCGTAAACTCATTCCATCTAATTCGAACGGGTGTAGTTCCAAGCACAACCTCAGGTTAGGTACCTTACCAAAGGCCTCGCCAAAGTCTGGAAAATAAATCTACGATATTGCTCTGAATCACTGAGTCTGTCCAATTTTCCTATGGAATAAAATTTGTGGCACGACACTGCTCACACCTGAAGTTTGACTGGACTAAGGAGCCCGAATTGGGTAAGATAAGTTGTGATCTCTTTCTCTACCGGCGTTTCGGGAAGTTTCAACACGACGGCTGTCAGGTTGACGAGTCGAGATTTAGCAGCTATCATTCTGCCCGCCTATTCAAATATGGGGAACAGCATCATCTGAGACCACTGCACGGAAAGGACTCCGTTTCCAATGAGCCTTCCAGAGAGCAGAGTAAGTGGACTGCGTAGAAGCCTCGCAATCTGACGAAGTAGTTTGGTCTGTGTGCATCCGGTCCGGCGGCTTTCATGGTGTTCAGCTACCTAGTCAACTGAATAATTCTAGCTTCCAAGATTTCCGCCTCATTCCAGAAGTGCCCTTGGATTTTCGTTTCTAGTTTCCTGGACAAAGCGGGAGGTTCCAGTGCAGATTTTATCAACATACTTTCCCTCCGATAAACGCGCCTCATCGAAATCAGAGTGAGAAGAATATCTAGTTTGGTTCACGAGGGACGTGTAATATTACTTTGCCCCCTATACGTCTTGCGCATTCGAAGAAACCTTTTGGTTGCCGGAAGCAGCCTCAGTTACTTCCTTTCATATGTCAACTTGGCAGCTTCAAGAAACCACTTGAAAGCACTTCAAGCTGCCCGGAAGTCCTCAAAAGCCACAGTCACCTGAGCACCGATATATGCGCTCCATTCGCTTGTTTTTATTCAGATCGCCTTCCTACACCTTTGGTTAATCCAAGGATGCATCTATGTAGCCCACTTCAACGGTTGGGTGGTATGTAATGTGCAGAAATGGAAGTGGTGCTTCTGTGCGGCTTTTAACAGACAGTCCTGAGACTGATGGGCAACCATTCCCGATTCAAAACAGGACGTCTGTAAAGTCGTTTTTCTTACTAACATAGAGCTAGGTTACAAGGAAGTTCACGGGAGGCTAATAGAAAAAAACGCCAATAACCCCGATATAGAATCCACCCGAATATACAGGATGTGAGACCTGGCTTTCACCCTGGCACGACCAGAAACAGCGTGTCAAGTGGTGGAACGGCGAAAAACCTCAGATGAAGGTAAGATGCGCATAAACGAGTGATCAACAGATGGGAGTAATTATGGAAAAACTGCGCAAAAGCAAGTCTTAACTAGTAAGCGATATCATGCTTGCGTATTACATCGGAATTAACGCTCCTTGGAATAGCAGTTTGTCACACGTGTAGTTTCCCGTCTCATTTCAGTCCTCGCTAGGAGGGTTCAGAATTACCACAGAGAGATTTCAACTGCAAGAAAAACTGACAGTTGATAGCTAATAAACGAGGATGGGGGGCGCGGTCCTCAAATCTCTGGAACACGTGACCTTCATCACACATTGATTGAGTCCAGCTGCTCCAGTGGGTGGGCCCGTTTATGTGGTGTGTGTAGCCAAGGTACACATGCTGATCTGCTCACACAGGATTGGCTGATCACCTTTTGGGACAGGGGTTGAGAAGACAGCATTCTGCTAGCCAACCAAATTTCGGATTTCGTTATTGTGATGGAGTTATTGCCCGACTCGGAATGGTGCTCCACATTGTTCAATGTAGGCAACTAACGCGGAGGGATTTGCAAACCTGAAGTGAAACGTTGAAAACTCTGCCGATTGTTCCGTCGTTTTAAACGAAAGCACATCCGCTATATCGCGCTCATGTTCAATGGGAGATGTCGAACACCATGGTCACGTAATCGCGGGCACACGAATTCATCCACCGGCATATGCCACGATAAGTCTTTGTTCATCCCGGGCTTCCAATGCCTATTCGAGTAACGATTAGTCTACTCACGACATCTGTGAGCGTCTATGAATTCTGGGCCTGTCGAACAACCGATTCGGATCCAACCTCTCGGCGGACGTTGTCAGTAGAATGAGCGCTGCTGGAACAACCACCTGACCTCGGGGAACCGGTGCTTCACACTTAATCTTTCAGGGCTTCATAGCGAGACGGTCACAGTAACACGAACAAGCCAAAACTCACGATCGTGTTTATAATACAAAAGTAGAGAATGTTTCAGGCAATCCATTCTGTTCTGTGCAACTATAAGGTCCGAGTGGTAGCAGAATGCTCAGGTTCAGTTAAAGATGTGGCACTGGTCATGGAATGCGATCCTAATTGAACAGTGCTTAGCAGTAGCGCATACAAATTAAGGTGCGCTTGCCTCAGATGAGGTTGTCAAATCCTGAGTAGGTTGCTGTACACTAGCCTTGACAGTATCATGGTGGAGCATGATGCATCATAAGTGGTGACCGCTGAAGTGCTAACAGTGCTTTCAGAACTGGCGAATAGGCGTCCAGGGGATCTCTAACTATCGTGGCTTAGTTGGATGCCACCCAGCTGCATTACTGTCAGTGAACACTCCATTTTAAGAGAGACGCTGCGGCAGGAATTGTGAAACCAGAGCATGTTAATTCATAGTTCTTCCGAACAAAACACCTTAGAATACGAACTAACACGAGCAACTATCGTGCGCCACGAACGAACGGCGAGAGTGTGATCTAGCGGATTAACGTTTCGTGTTATCAAATTGTGCCAGTTAAAACTGGTATCCCACTGTACAGATAAAAATATTCATTACGGTGTAGAATGAAAAAAACAGTGACGAGCAGCGAGTTACTACAGAGAACGCCTTTACCCTTAAAGAGAGAAAAACGAAAGTTTTATTTAAATTCGAATCGCGCGGGCTTTGTGAACCAACAATCAATGTTGCTGTCATCTCGAAGTTTCACGAAACAAAATATCACAGTTTGAAAAAGTTTGCTTAAGATCAATCCTTATAGTGCCATGGGACCAGACAAGATCCATCCCCGGATCCTCAAAGAAGCGGCCGTCGGTTTGGCGGTGCCTCTCTTCGATCTGTTTAAACAGACACTTCGGACAGGCACCCTTCCGGAGGCATGGAAAGAGGCCAATGTCTCGCCTATATTTGAAACAGGCGATCGTCATTCTCCTGCCAGTTATCGACCGATCAGCCTTACCAGCATCCCATGCAAGATAATGGAGCGACTGTTAAAACGCACTATCTTTAAGCGTTTTTTCTCAAATAACCTCTTCTCTTCGACCCAGCATGGCTTTCTTCCTGAGCGGTCATGCATAACTAATTTGTTAATCTTCATGGATAGCCTAACAGAGGCCAAAGACAACGGTCATATCTCGGATGCTATCTTCTTCGACCTTGCCAAAGCCTTCGACCGTGTCCCACACGGTCCTCTGCTGCATAAACTAGAAGCCTATGGGATCCAAGGAGAAGTTCTCCGCTGGATAACCTCCTTTCTTGGTAACAGGACTTTCAGAGTAAAAACCGGTTCAGGCCTTTCGTCCCCATCCCCAGTCTCTGTGGGGGTCCCTCAAGGATCGGTACTTGGTCCATTGTTGTTTCTTATTTACATCAATGATCTCCCCGATTTGATCTCTAGCAACGCTCTCCTTTATGCCGACGACTTAAAAATCTGGAACGCCTGTGACCCCAGTGCATTGCAGATTGACCTTGATCGTATTAAGTGCTGGTCAGAGGATTGGAGTCTCCCTCTAAACGACAGTAAGTGTGCGCACATGTCACTCGGAGGAGACTCTGGGAACCTATTCGTGATACATGGTGCACAAAGTGTAGTAGGTATCACGAAAGTAGACCTCAAAAAAGACCTAGGGATCTGGCTATCGTCTGGGTTGTCCTTCTCTTATCATCACCAGCTGGCCGCAAAAAGGGGTCTCATGACTCTCGGGATGATCAAACGAAACCTCCCCCGGATTGACAAGCGCGCCTTTCACACGCTTTACAGAGTCTACATAAGACCATTGCTCGAGTATGCCAATCAAGTCGTCTACACCGGTTTGAAGAAGGACATACTCGCCATTGAACGTGTCCAGCGAGTGGCCACCAAAATGGTCACTGGCTTGCGGCATCTATCCTACGAGTCTCGCCTTGAAATTCTCGATCTTTATCCACTTGAGTTTCGTAGACTCCGCGGCGACTTAATTCTTACACATTTTCTCTTTAGCACAGGACTTGTGCAACAATTCTTTACCCTAGTAAGTGATAACAGTCGAAGAGGCCACGACAAGAAGCTCTATAAGCTTCGACCTCGGACCTTCCTAAGACAACAGTTCTTCTCTTATAGGGTTATCAACTACTGGAACGACCTACCACTAGAGATTGTTAGCTGCTCTTCTAAAGACCGTCTCAAAGTGTTATTGGATTCCCACCTACTTAATGAACCGTTAAATTAATAATTTATCCTGTTTTGCTAGATTATTATTTTACTCTGTTCTTGGTACTTTCTGTAACCCCCAAGAGCGGTGCTACACCCCGTTTTCAATGACTGCCTTTCAGGTCAACAGAAAACCGCCGGACATCGAAACGAACAAACTGACTGGATCCGGGTAGATTGGGCCCCCAGCATCGAACCCGTGTACAAATCGCTGAAATCGCTTGTTCGCCGCTTTTTTGCTTCGCGCTGCAGCTGGAATTTGTTTAAATCATTGCGTGTGATAGTGTTACGTGCGAAAATGAAAAGGTGCAGCACATTTCGCGATGAAGTCGGACGAGTTGCAGGAAAGTTGCGTCGTTCCTTGTCAGACCCAGTGTGTGGAACAAGTAATGCAACATTAGGAATGTTCGGCCTGCTACCACTAGAAGTTAATTACCGTGCATTTTCTTATTTAAAAAGTCGGTCAACACCCATTGTGCTTATAAATATACTTGTTAACCTAGTTGAAGATTTGATTGCGCTCGGCAATTCTTCTGCCCATATGAAACTCGTGGTGGAAATTTTCGTCAATGCTCGGCAGTGTCCTGATCTTACGGGATTCCACCACCCACATTCTATTCTCATTGATGCAAACTCAAAATCTTTCATCGATGTTTGCGGTCGTCATAGAAAAGCCGGTTTGTAGTGTCATGCAATATATACTTCAAAGGTCTTCTTTTGAAATCATTATGCGCTGAAAAAACGTTCACAGAATGTTTGCAGATCTTGGATATCCACCTTTCCAATGTAAGTAGTTTTTGTTCGTTTTTTGGTGTTACTTTCATATTAAATTGAGTAGAATCGACTTCTGCACCGCTGGGTTGTGTTTGCCCACCTGTGAATTGCGTAATAACTTTCAACATCAGTTGTACGTTCGACGTGGCTATGTACATCCCTGCTAGCACCAATTAGGGATTCAGTTTAGGGGTGAACTAGGGCTAATTTCGGGAAAGTTTAGGGATGGATGCTTTCGACTAACAGTGTTTTGGTTGCTGAGAATATGTCTATTCGCCTGTGAGCCGGTATACTCCGTATTTAAAGACTATACGAAGTATCTAACATACAGGAATTGCATTAAACTCCAGGAAGTTTCTGCTATACGTATAAAGTAGTTTTCAGTCCGTTTCACTTGTTAGGGTTGCGTTAGGGATTCCGTCCCAAATCCTTAACAAATCCCTGACTAATCCCAAGATCACCTAGGGATTTTGGACAAAATCCCCGACGCAACCTTAACAAGTGTAACAGACTGAAAACTAGTTTGCATGTATAGCAGAAACTTCCTGGGGATTAATGCAATTCCTTTGTGTTAGTTACTTCGTGTAGTTTTTAACTACGGAGTATACCTTCTAACAGGCGAATAGACACATTTTCGGCTACCAAAACACTGTTGGTCGGAGGAATCCATCCCTAAACTTTCCCGAAATTAGCCCTAATTCACCCCTAAACTGAATCCCTAATTGCTGATGGCAGGGATATTATTGGGTAAAAATGAACAAAGCAATTACAGGCGGATCTCTCATGCCGAACCAAATGAATGACAAGCACCACGCTCACCCCTGATTCGCCACAATTTTACGTACTTCCGTTGGTATCTGGTGGTCGTATAAGATTGTGTACTGGTATGAGCGCGATATACAGTTGGGTATAAAACTAAGGACAAGCGATGAAAATAGAACGGACTCAGACATTCGGCAAGACGCGTAGATACTTCCAACGGTTTCAACCCGTCTTGTCGCACCAAAGCGTTTCTGAGTCAACCGTCAAGGCACTTAACGGGACCGAATTAGATAAAATTGGCTAATCCAGGTGACGGCACAGATATGCTCACAGACGCGTATTTCTCTGGAATTCC
Organism: Paragonimus westermani; assembly: GCA_008508345.1. Taxonomy (NCBI): domain Eukaryota; kingdom Metazoa; phylum Platyhelminthes; class Trematoda; order Plagiorchiida; family Troglotrematidae; genus Paragonimus; species Paragonimus westermani. The sequence goes on from QNGE01000762.1 coordinate 23,057, forward strand.
TTTATGAAAGTGACAGTTTCCGACGACAGTATGGATAACCGAATCGGAAGCAACGGTCATGATCTCTTTAGGCCTAAGCCTAAAATGAGCAGGACCGTCGACCGCCTATATAAGTACAAATGCTCGAAAACCCGGCACAGGGTAAAGTCGTGATCAAAGCATCCTAGGTTTTCTTGTGTTCAGTGAGCCGACATAATAAAAGGCCATTGGGTAGCTTGGAAGCGATAAAGACTGGGTTGAAACTCATAATCTGGACCCCTCTTTCGGAAACATGAACAAAAGTTGATAAGCCAAACAAGGGGCATTCCTTTAGTTGCCTAAGCCGTCCGTCAGTTCTGATATCAATCTGTCTCGATCAGTTCTCAAAAGAGAAAGAGAGTTCTGAATGTGGAACCTGGTTACGCTTCAACAATTCAAGCCCTAAAGTTGATTCCGCTTCCGGCGGATGGCCGACTGGAACGCAATAGCACACCATTCAAGTTACGTCGTCGACATGATCAGGTTGAGGCCGGCCGAATTGTTCAGCTTATCAGTCAAATCGGCGCCACTGGCTAACAAGTAAATGTACCCATCAATCAAACAAAGTAGTACTCTGCCATTCTCACGGAAGATGTTTCACAGCACACCTTTCAATCGTTCACCCAAGTGTGCTCACAGTATTCGTGCAAACTGTTAGCCACCTTGTGTTCAACCTCTCGATGGCCGCTGTCCTATCCAGAATAAGGTGAATCAAGCGACGCTTGGTTGTAAGGTTAATCAACGTAACAGAAACCCAATTCTGTCGCAACCTCATAGATCCCTCGAAACGTATACTTTCACGACAAGCTCCCATGGCTTCTGTGATTTCCCGAGGCGCTCGCTGGAATCTTTGGCCTGACTAGCTTCGGACGATTTGTTTTTCAATGCTTCTTGATATAAGCATCGTCTTTCCCAAGTGTACCTAGCCCTTGAACAAACGACAGAATAAAACGGGCACAAAAACGATCTGAGTCCATGTGGTTGTCCCGATAGGGGGACAACCCTTAGAACAGTGACAGCACCTGTAACCGATTGCTGTGCGGTCAATTCATATCCACGGCTAAGATGTACAGGACACTCTCCATGCGACGCAATACTTCTCGTGTTAAAATACAATACTCGAAACACAGAAGTCGTGTGAGGTGCATATCCGCGGTAGTCTTTCACCGCTGTCCGTTCGTTGTGCAAGGGCACCAAACCTGCCACTCAGCCGCCCCTCATATGAAGCAAGACGACTGAGTCGAACATTCAAACCGAGGGGTAGCATGGTGATGCCAGTGTTTGATCAGTTTCAGAAGGTCGGCGAGGCATCACACAATGTACTCTTGGTGTCATCTGAACCGTTGTTCGTTTGGTCCTAGGACAATAAGCATAACGCCTTTGTGAATTGCGCCAAAAGACGTTCCCCGGTGTGCCATGTTTGACGCCACACATGCGACTGTTCACTGGAATCTAATCGAGCAACCACTGTGCTGCTTTGGAACCCCATTGCGGCTGTTACATCAGGTTGGTCACGAGATTCAGCCTCAGAGTCACCAGGGACCCTGGAGGAGAATCGCACGGATCGACAGTTATTTGGCAGTGAACTAAACTGAAAATGCGTGCAACTCCTATCATGTTCGAGACTTGGAATTCAGCTTCCAAGAGTTAACTGTTTCCCGGTCATCAGTATGAAAAATTATAGCGTTGGTTTCTACCAGTTTTTCTTGGCTATTGAACACATACGCCGCACGAGGTTACAGAAAGTATGGAACAAGTAAGGAGGTGAGGCAGAGTGGAATGGTATCGTCGGATATCACTTTCATCAAGGACGACGACGTCTGGTAGCTTCCGGTCGTCTATGCCACAGACGGTCAACACCTGTGGTTTCCGACTACTGGTTGTACGGTAATCAACCAGCAGCGTGAACCTCTGATGTATTTTTACAATGATGATGACGAAAACAGTGATAAGGCTAATGAGACCCCAAATCTGCGTTCAAATGGATGTGATTAACGTTTACTTTGGAGCAGCAATGGCTGAAATATTGCACCCGCGCAAAAAGTACGCTGTAACGCGCTTATAGTTTATATCAAATATCTTGTAGCCAGCGTTATACTCGAGAGTCGAACTTGATGAATAAGTAGACTGATTTAGTTCGAGGATCAACATGGTATTGTTACAAGCTGCTATTATCCAGGTTCTAAAAATTAAACATTTCAAAATGCACCCGAAAGACATTGCCAACCTTAAGCATAAGAGTTGAATAACGGCCATTCTTGCAGTCAAGTGTGTATGTTATCCATTATACATAACTGCTACCATACACAACTTCAGATCCGAGTCGTGTTCATGAAGTCTATGGTTCAGGCTACCATGGATCACGAAAGTAGCATACCATATAACAAGTCTGAATAATGTATGATTAAGAATCCGTGAACTCTTCCAACGAAAATTCAGAAGTCCTATGGGTGCTTGCATATTACGTTGAATAGTTTTTTAGTCTACTGGTTGCTCTGTCATCATCCTAGCAGATACCGTCTAAACTTATTCTGCAGGGAAGTCCCAGTTTCCTACAGCTAATGACCAGTTAATCGCCTGGCTCCACCGCTTCAATTTTCTGCCGGCGNGCGCCAATGTTTACCAGTTGTCTTGGCCTCAGAAAACAATTATTGCCCGGAGGCATATGGTGGGCAGAAGAAATAGAGGGTAAAACAGTAGGAGAAACTCGTGGTCGATTAGTAATGTCACTGTCGAGAGAACGATAACTTCTGATACTTCCCGGTCGTTTATGCCGCGGAAGGGGGTTGACTTGAGGGACCCCACCCCGAGCCTCTGACTCAAAAGTCTGATCTGCGAGACAACAGGATATAGGGTTTTCTTGGGGGACCCTACCCGGAGCTAATCACTCAAGAGTCTGACTCACTTGGCAGTGAGGGGCTTGCCTAGCCTGAGGGCTTTTGAGAGATCTGATGTTTTTCGACCGTACTGGATATACGTCGGCGGTCACGGTCAACCGTTGGGCGATCGGAGTGCTCTTTGTTTGAGGGTACCTTTCCTAACCCCCTTCTTCCTGATAAGGAAGACAGCAGTGCCGCAACTATAAAAATAGTTCTTCTGTATGCCCATAGGATCGTGCCCCACTACCTAAGCACTCCTACGCGGTCAGTGGTGCGACATACAATCCTATGAGTGTAACCGCTTTTCGTCTGGCTGCTCCCCTTTGACCTATCTGACAAGGTTGCACCTGGAAGGACCGGAGTCCTAGTCAGCATAGCCCGCCGGATCAAAACAGCACACAAGCCCGACCACCTCGCCAAGGTAGCAGTATAGGTCGGGACAGTTGCCAGTAACCGGAATACATATATCTTGGGGCATCGGGAACGTATCTTTATCATTCAGGTCAGCTCCATGGTATCAATACAAAGTCGGTAGGTCCCATCCGACTTCCTAGTCAACGGGACTGGTTACCAAAGTGGACTGCTTGCACATTCCATTACTCCTTCCTCCACCATTTCCTTTAACTACATCTCCACTTCTGGAATTATTGCATATCATATTCTCCTGTATATTAGTCCGCGTTCCACGCCTGAATGCAAGCCTCTCGAATGTTCCGTCCAAGGATAGGATCCGTGCCGATCATCCACATTATCCAAAATTAGTCATCCATTACAGATTCATCCTTCTATTTTACCTCCCAAGTCTGCCTTCTTCTATGTGTCCTCGAGCGATAATTGTCTTCTAACGCCAAGACAACTGGTAAGCGTTAACGCCCTCAAAGTTGGTCAGCAAGCTGATCCAGCAAGTGTTCCCTCAATTTGAGAGCTTGGTGTATACTCTGCGTTGAAGACGCCAGTCTACGGTTCTAGCACCGCTATCCACTTGAACTCACGCATAGACAACTGCCGATCCAAGCACCTTTCTCGCACGATCTCCGGTGACGCCGGAGCCGAACCTCATGGTCAAGGTGGAATGGGAAATCACACTGAGTTCCAGAACAGAGCGATTGGATTCCAGTGTACAGTCGCGTATGTGCTGTCAGACTCCACGCATCCGATAAAGTCCGTCGACACACATCAGAAAAGCGCTGTATGTTCATTATATCGGTGTGCGCTCTAACGGACATGTTCGGCTGATATCAAAGATGCGTTCTAAGTTGCCCTCGTTGACTTTCCGAAGCTCTGACATCATCTTACTAGCTGGCGATTGTAATACTCAGCTTGGTCGTCTTTCTGCAGAGGGGAAGCGGTTGGATGATGTGTTTGATGTCCGGGCAATGGTGAAAGGCTGCTACAGCTGTGCGCCTCACACGGCTCTTGTATTTCGAGCGCCGCATTTCAACACAGGAAGAGGCATTGTGTTACATGGAGACCTCCTTGTACTTCTCAGCCGTGAACACAGATCGATCACGGGGCAATCAGCCACAGGTGGCGCCACACTGTCGTGCATTTTGGAGCAACCACTCGGACTCGGATCATGTGGTTGTGCGTGCCCGCGTTGTTTTGCCAATTGCCCAGAGGTCATGCATTCGTAAATGTAACTGACATTCGAGCAATGAGACTGTGAACAACGCCCGCTGGGAAGCATTGGTGAACAAATTGCTCAATTTGAGTCAGGTGAGAGAACCTAACGAGCACTGGGAACAAATCGCAGCAGCTATGAGTGCTTGTCATGGGGAGGCCATGTTCCGAAGGGTCTGTGCGGTTGTGATAGAACTCGATTTCCATCATTTCGATAAACCTCATGAATAAGCTTCACTCGGCTCCACTTGGCTCTGACTATGACGACGGCCGTCGGGAACTTACATGCAAGCTGACCAAAGGCTTGCGCAAAGACCGTGAGCATCACTTGGCAAACAGTCGGCAAAGATGGAACGAGCTTTTATATCTGTGAATAACAAATCTATTTCCCCTGATGCGCGGTTGTACTGGCCGTCGGGTCGATATGAGTGAGATGTGGTGGAAATCTCGATTCACCGATTATCCAAACCCCGATACAACAGAAGATCTGACAAACGGCCAATCCAAATATCGCGTTGAAGATACAACATCACGATTGGACGAACGGTCTCAGTGTTGTGCCTTCCGTTATTCGCCAATTCATCTGTTCCGTATTTCACCAAATAACATACAGTTTATGATGTTGTATGTGCTAATGAGATCAGTTAATGACAGGCTGTGATTTCTCTGATACTGTTGTACATCAATAAATTCGGCGTCTCAATTCATGAATAACAATTGCATACTGCTACCAGTACCAGGTCTTCTCCTTAGTGCTTGCGTGGGAGGTTTCAATTCACGTACGATTCCTAGGGCTATTCTAAGTCCCCAATTCTGATTATCACATGAGACCATATATGAGAAAGACGGTTCACTTATCACTAACCGATTGCGCCGAATTGACGGATGGGCTGAGAATTTTGAACAGTGGTTCAGCTGACCTCAACCAGACTATGCAGACGACAGGACCCGAGTAGTCAGTTATGGCGTTCCAGACAGCTCTTCACCACAAGCAGAAATGGTCCTGGAGCCTAAGTTGCTAGAGCGTCCCTCTCTTTTCAAGGATGGTGGAGAGGGGTTCACACCGGATCTAATAAAACTCTTCCGGACGATTTCAAAAACTGAAGAGGTACCTCGTGACTGGTGCTTATCAACAATACCTCTCGCTTTCACAAGGGGAGCCCGAAGTCTATGTGATAACCATAGAGGCAACATTCTAGTGTCTGTTGCGTCCAAATTACTCTTTGATCTCACTCCGCATCGAGAGTAAGTCAAATACATGATGAACAGGCATAATTCCGATCCGGTCATAGCTGCGTTGACCACACTTCCATCTTGTGACGGATCTTGGAGCAACAGCACTGTTGTAGGCAGCCGACGGTCGTGGTCTTTTTGGACCGAAAGGCTGCTCTTGATTCGGTTGCTCGTAACGTTCTCTGGAACAGCCTTCTGCACAAGGGAGTACCAGGAAAATACGTGAATCTGTTGTGAGCACTGTATGCTTCCTCTAAAAGCAGGGCGAAGATTTATGGACAACTGTCTCGGGCGTTCATCACATCCAGCGGTGTTTGTCAAGAGTGTCCGATCTTCCACTCCCTGCTCAATTCTGTTATTAGTTTGTTTTCTGAGAGGTGCGCTTAAAAAAAACAAATCAGCTTGGCGTTGAGCTTCTTCCTCGCGTTAGGTTGACCGAAATGGAGTACGCAGATGGTACTGTATTAATTAACCACTCTACCGAAGACATGCAAAGTACTGCTTCAAGACTAGGGCATTAGCCGCTTATACGTTCTTTATCGCAGGCGATCCATTTGTGACTGTGGACACCTTCCACATAGTTGGGTAGCACTATCTCGTCAGTCTGCGATACTTCTGACCAGATATCAGCGAGAATAGCAGAAGCACGAAATACCTTTACCAACCTACGTCATCTGTGGTGTCGAAAAGACGTTCGGTTGTCGCTAAAAGAAAGGGTACACGATGCTTGTGTACGTTCTGCTTCGCCCCATGGTTCGAAAACGCGATCTGTTTGCAACGCAGATGACAGCAAACTTGTTGCGTTTGACCATTGTTATATCTGCCACTTAGCCCATATTAAGTGGACTGACCGTGTGAGCAACACGGCCGTTTCCCGGCGCGTATGCCGGAACGCTCGGGATGAGCGATTAATTGGTCAGCTGCACAGCCCACAATGGTTGAGCCATATGCTCCGCATACCAGCTGAGCGTTTGCCATATCGCGCACCATATACTGCGGCCACCAACAATGGGGTGAAAACGTGTGGTTGTCATGGAGACCCAAACTGTTCCAGTTAGCAGTGGGTAGGTGTCACCTATGTGGTTGGGTTCCTTTTGATCAGTCAAATCGTTAGTTAAAAACGCTATCCGAGACGGCGATGCGCCGCAGTCAATGACTTACTTGCATTCACATCATTTCAAGTTGTATGGCATTTTCTCCTTTTTATTATTACTACGACTGCCATTATTATTATTAGCATTATTATTACTCTGTGATCTTTCTAGGGTTCTTTTGTCTTCTATGTTATTCCACGTCGCTGTCGGTTTGAGCGGTGTTCCGAGCCACAGTACCTTCTGGTCAGGCTCATGGATATTATAATGATGATGGTGAACCGCATTAGTGAGTCACTGAGCGAATTTGTCAGCANAGGCACCTATATTAATTTGAGTTCTAGGTCGAAGCACAGAACGAGGGAGGTCTGAGACTGAGTGGCGAGAGCTGTGACTTGTCGGCACAGTGTTATTATGACTAATTATATGTGCTGTGGGACCTGCAGAGAAGTTATCAGAATTGGGAATCGGGAGGGGCCTGAGGGCTAAATTTAATAAGACAGTGGGGGAGGGGTCAGCAGTAGCGTTTTTTCGCCTATCCACCCTGCTGTATGCAGCAGATAGGGCGACCCGGTTTATACTGTGAGACGGTCGATGCAGTATGGAATTGCTGATGTGAGGATTCATGGTTGTGTGTGGGCTGAGATAATGCCAGGAAGCCCAGACCAAGACAGAACGATTAGGGTTCTCAACCAAAGCCTTTGGCTCAATAGACTGTACCGCAAGGCAGCGGGTGGGTGGCGGTGTACCAGAGATGGTACGTTTTTCAAGAAGAGATGCCAACCATCCTCCAACCCCCAACCTGGAGGACCAGGAGACTGTGGTTTGTCAGACCTCTACCTGTTGGCCTGCCTGGTATGAGTAACTCTGTTCAGTTTAGCCCAAAAGGTCATCGAGATGCGCAATCCGTCACACTACGTCAAGGTCCAGTCTCATCGTGACGGAGTATAACTACTGCGCTCAGTAGTAGTCAGAATCCGGCTAAAATGTCCTACTCACGGCACACTCGGGTTAGGCCAGCTTTTAGCCTCTAAGTTGTTTAGACTGCTGAGTCGTTGTCACTAGATATGGCCCACGATAAAACCTCATTTCCTCCTGACCCGCTGGTCATACTTTAGACCCCGGGTTTCCGGATGGAGTACCTCGATTCAAACCTCCTCCGCAGGGTAATCGACCGGGATATGTCGGAAATTATCGTTCTCTCGACAGTGACATTATGCAGTCACTACTACTTCATTGTTCTATTGTGCCCACCACTTATTCAGCCCTTTCTACACCTGCGAGCGATAGACGTCTTCTAAAGGCGGAGTACCCGGTGGATGTCGAGAATTTTGTGTCCGACCCTCTAAGAGGTAGCTCGCCAAACTCCTGGAGCTTGATGTTTTGTGCCTTGGGGATGCAAATCCCGAAATTTTCGCTTCAGTTCACTGTCAAATAACTATCGATCCGAGCGATTCTCCCTCAGGGTCTCTGAAGACTCTAAGGTTGAATCTTGTGACCAACCTGATGTAGCAGCCGCAATGGGGTTCCAAAGCAGCACAGTGGTTGCTCGATAAGTGATGCTCACGGTCTTTGCGCAAGCCTTTGGTCAGCTTGCATGTAAGTTCCCGACGGCCGTCGTCATAGTCAGAGCCAAGTGGAGCCGAGTGAAGCTTATTCATGAGGTTTATCGAAATGATGGAAATCGAGTTCTATCACAACCGCACAGACCCTTCGGAACATGGCCTCCCCATGACAAGCACTCATAGCTGCTGCGATTTGTTCCCAGTGCTCGTTAGGTTCTCTCACCTGACTCAAATTGAGCAATTTGTTCACCAATGCTTCCCAGCGGGCGTTGTTCACAGTCTCATTGCTCGAATGTCAGTTACATTTACGAATGCATGACCTCTGGGCAATTGGCAAAACAACGCGGGCACGCACAACCACATGATCCGAGTCCGAGTGGTTGCTCCAAAATGCACGACAGTGTGGCGCCACCTGTGGCTGATTGCCCCGTGATCGATCTGTGTTCACGGCTGAGAAGTACAAGGAGGTCTCCATGTAACACAATGCCTCTTCCTGTGTTGAAATGCGGCGCTCGAAATACAAGAGCCGTGTGAGGCGCACAGCTGTAGCAGCCTTTCACCATTGCCCGGACATCAAACACATCATCCAACCGCTTCCCCTCTGCAGAAAGACGACCAAGCTGAGTATTACAATCGCCAGCTAGTAAGATGATGTCAGAGCTTCGGAAAGTCAACGAGGGCAACTTAGAACGCATCTTTGATATCAGCCGAACATGTCCGTTAGAGCGCACACCGATATAATGAACATACAGCGCTTTTCTGATGTGTGTCGACGGACTTTATCGGATGCGTGGAGTCTGACAGCACATACGCGACTGTACACTGGAATCCAATCGCTCTGTTCTGGAACTCAGTGTGATTTCCCATTCCACCTTGACCATGAGGTTCGGCTCCGGCGTCACCGGAGATCGTGCGAGAAAGGTGCTTGGATCGGCAGTTGTCTATGCGTGAGTTCAAGTGGATAGCGGTGCTAGAACCGTAGACTGGCGTCTTCAACGCAGAGTATACACCAAGCTCTCAAATTGAGGGAACACTTGCTGGATCAGCTTGCTGACCAACTTTGAGGGCGTTAACGCTTACCAGTTGTCTTGGCGTTAGAAGACAATTATCGCTCGAGGACACATAGAAGAAGGCAGACTTGGGAGGTAAAATAGAAGGATGAATCTGTAATGGATGAATGGAGTCTGACAGCACATACGCGACTGTACACTGGAATCCAATCGCTCTGTTCTGGAACTCAGTGTGATTTCCCATTCCACCTTGACCATGAGGTTCGGCTCCGGCGTCACCGGAGATCGTGCGAGAAAGGTGCTTGGATCGGCAGTTGTCTATGCGTGAGTTCAAGTGGATAGCGGTGCTAGAACCGTAGACTGGCGTCTTCAACGCAGAGTATACACCAAGCTCTCAAATTGAGGGAACACTTGCTGGATCAGCTTGCTGACCAACTTTGAGGGCGTTAACGCTTACCAGTTGTCTTGGCGTTAGAAGACAATTATCGCTCGAGGACACATAGAAGAAGGCAGACTTGGGAGGTAAAATAGAAGGATGAATCTGTAATGGATGATTGACGTCACTGTGGGAGAACGGTAAATGGAACTGGGCCGACTGCTCAGGTTTATCTCTGTGATGAATTGAGACGCTTCCTATAAATAAAAGACGGATAACCGGCTGAACGAGGGGTGGGGGTGATGCTGTTTAACAGAATTCTTACAATAGACGGGCATCTTAGGGTAAACAAAACCTGTTTAATTAACTGTTGACAAGTAAGTATTCGTCCAGTGTATGTGTAAGTGTAGTGGTTTACGCGTGAGAGCCGTGCTTCTTTCCAGACGATTGAGCCGATGCTAATAGTATAGAACCGCCATTGGAACAAGCAAAGCTTTGCTGGAGCTTAGGACACTAGTACTGACACCAAAAATGTCCGATCTGTCACCCTGGGAGCCTGTATTCACACTTGCCGTACCACCCACTCCAGTCAGTATATTTTGAATCGCAAAATTTGAGCGGTAAACAAACCAGCTGCTCGAATTGTGATCTGTTTGAATTTTCTGCTTCGTCCAGACGCTTTCGTCTGGTCACACTATGTACACTACATACCGTTACTTTTCCGAAAACAAAATGCAGACCGTGTGAATGGTTCTAGATGATAATAGTGGCATCTAATGAAGCGATTTTGCGTTTCCAATACAGAACATTACATGTTTGAGTATGCCCTGAACCTACCTTAGCTGTTGTGGGCCAGTCGCCTGAGACGGTTGGTTGTCCCAGTTACTGGACTAGTGTTATTGTCAGCTTGTAATATTACTCACAGATTGCTTATGACCATCGAAGGCAGACAGGTATCTCTCACTATCCTTTATTTGTGGCGTTACGTAGATGTACACTTGATTAAAACGAAGACGCACTATGAGCGTGTGCGCTAGTTCTTCCTCTACACCCAGGGCCGTAGACCGTGCACAAGAGAAGCGTGTACAAACTGGGTTTTCCATTGCTGTTGTATTAACGGTCAGTTAGTCGCGTATGTAAGCTTTTATTCGAGAGGGCTTTAAGTTGGGGATCGAACACGAACAACAAAAATGCAGTCTATGTTCTTCTGACTCCACAGTCTCTCTGCTTCACCTCGTGCTCATTGATGCGCCGGCAGAAAATTGAAGCGGTGGAGCCAGGCGATTAACTGGTCATTAGCTGTAGGAAACTGGGACTTCCCTGCAGAATAAGTTTAGACGGTATCTGCTAGGATGATGACAGAGCAACCAGTAGACTAAAAAACTATTCAACGTAATATGCAAGCACCCATAGGACTTCTGAATTTTCGTTGGAAGAGTTCACGGATTCTTAATCATACATTATTCAGACTTGTTATATGGTATGCTACTTTCGTGATCCATGGTAGCCTGAACCATAGACTTCATGAACACGACTCGGATCTGAAGTTGTGTATGGTAGCAGTTATGTATAATGGATAACATACACACTTGACTGCAAGAATGGCCGTTATTCAACTCTTATGCTTAAGGTTGGCAATGTCTTTCGGGTGCATTTTGAAATGTTTAATTTTTAGAACCTGGATAATAGCAGCTTGTAACAATACCATGTTGATCCTCGAACTAAATCAGTCTACTTATTCATCAAGTTCGACTCTCGAGTATAACGCTGGCTACAAGATATTTGATATAAACTATAAGCGCGTTACAGCGTACTTTTTGCGCGGGTGCAATATTTCAGCCATTGCTGCTCCAAAGTAAACGTTAATCACATCCATTTGAACGCAGATTTGGGGTCTCATTAGCCTTATCACTGTTTTCGTCATCATCATTGTAAAAATACATCAGAGGTTCACGCTGCTGGTTGATTACCGTACAACCAGTAGTCGGAAACCACAGGTGTTGACCGTCTGTGGCATAGACGACCGGAAGCTACCAGACGTCGTCGTCCTTGATGAAAGTGATATCCGACGATACCATTCCACTCTGCCTCACCTCCTTACTTGTTCCATACTTTCTGTAACCTCGTGCGGCGTATGTGTTCAATAGCCAAGAAAAACTGGTAGAAACCAACGCTATAATTTTTCATACTGATGACCGGGAAACAGTTAACTCTTGGAAGCTGAATTCCAAGTCTCGAACATGATAGGAGTTGCACGCATTTTCAGTTTAGTTCACTGCCAAATAACTGTCGATCCGTGCGATTCTCCTCCAGGGTCCCTGGTGACTCTGAGGCTGAATCTCGTGACCAACCTGATGTAACAGCCGCAATGGGGTTCCAAAGCAGCACAGTGGTTGCTCGATTAGATTCCAGTGAACAGTCGCATGTGTGGCGTCAAACATGGCACACCGGGGAACGTCTTTTGGCGCAATTCACAAAGGCGTTATGCTTATTGTCCTAGGACCAAACGAACAACGGTTCAGATGACACCAAGAGTACATTGTGTGATGCCTCGCCGACCTTCTGAAACTGATCAAACACTGGCATCACCATGCTACCCCTCGGTTTGAATGTTCGACTCAGTCGTCTTGCTTCATATGAGGGGCGGCTGAGTGGCAGGTTTGGTGCCCTTGCACAACGAACGGACAGCGGTGAAAGACTACCGCGGATATGCACCTCACACGACTTCTGTGTTTCGAGTATTGTATTTTAACACGAGAAGTATTGCGTCGCATGGAGAGTGTCCTGTACATCTTAGCCGTGGATATGAATTGACCGCACAGCAATCGGTTACAGGTGCTGTCACTGTTCTAAGGGTTGTCCCCCTATCGGGACAACCACATGGACTCAGATCGTTTTTGTGCCCGTTTTATTCTGTCGTTTGTTCAAGGGCTAGGTACACTTGGGAAAGACGATGCTTATATCAAGAAGCATTGAAAAACAAATCGTCCGAAGCTAGTCAGGCCAAAGATTCCAGCGAGCGCCTCGGGAAATCACAGAAGCCATGGGAGCTTGTCGTGAAAGTATACGTTTCGAGGGATCTATGAGGTTGCGACAGAATTGGGTTTCTGTTACGTTGATTAACCTTACAACCAAGCGTCGCTTGATTCACCTTATTCTGGATAGGACAGCGGCCATCGAGAGGTTGAACACAAGGTGGCTAACAGTTTGCACGAATACTGTGAGCACACTTGGGTGAACGATTGAAAGGTGTGCTGTGAAACATCTTCCGTGAGAATGGCAGAGTACTACTTTGTTTGATTGATGGGTACATTTACTTGTTAGCCAGTGGCGCCGATTTGACTGATAAGCTGAACAATTCGGCCGGCCTCAACCTGATCATGTCGACGACGTAACTTGAATGGTGTGCTATTGCGTTCCAGTCGGCCATCCGCCGGAAGCGGAATCAACTTTAGGGCTTGAATTGTTGAAGCGTAACCAGGTTCCACATTCAGAACTCTCTTTCTCTTTTGAGAACTGATCGAGACAGATTGATATCAGAACTGACGGACGGCTTAGGCAACTAAAGGAATGCCCCTTGTTTGGCTTATCAACTTTTGTTCATGTTTCCGAAAGAGGGGTCCAGATTATGAGTTTCAACCCAGTCTTTATCGCTTCCAAGCTACCCAATGGCCTTTTATTATGTCGGCTCACTGAACACAAGAAAACCTAGGATGCTTTGATCACGACTTTACCCTGTGCCGGGTTTTCGAGCATTTGTACTTATATAGGCGGTCGACGGTCCTGCTCATTTTAGGCTTAGGCCTAAAGAGATCATGACCGTTGCTTCCGATTCGGTTATCCATACTGTCGTCGGAAACTGTCACTTTCACAAAGGAGTTCCAGAGAAATACGTGTCCGTTAGGGTAGTCGTGCACACGTTTTGAAACAGCCGTGAGCGTTTGTGTACAATTGTCCCTGATGTACTCGCCGCAGCATCATACCTCTCACCTTGTCCATCATTTTCATGAGTGACACTCTGGATGTCTCGCTCAGATAGTCAGTGAACCGGGTGTTCAGTTTTTTCCATTTTAATTCTACCCCGGAATATGCGGTCACATTTTCCTCTACTGACTTCTCCGCATAGGATATACGGTTTGTACTGAACGTGGGGAGTGGTCAGTGCACGCTGCGTGGAATGTAGTTTTGCGTTGACCAGCCGGAAAGTAGTAAATAGGATTTCGGTGCCAGTTTTGGAACGGGTAGTACTATGACATTGCTTCAACATGTTTACTGTTCGTAGAACGAATGTTTAACAGGAAGCACGCACCGTAGCTTGTAATCTCCGGGTGGATTGGAGTTGATGTTCTTGGACAATGCAATGGAACTAATCATCTTATCACAATGCAGACATCCTGAAACGTCCATTCTACTTTGTTCAGCGGTCTTTTTCTTAAGACCTACGTCTTTCACACGGTGGTGCATCACTGCATTCAGAAATTATAGGGTACAGTGTTGCTTGTGGGAACTAGGAGTAGGGGAATCGTTCGGAGTTATGACAGGCTCTTCAATATTTCGTGGCAAGTTTTCGGTTATCTTCGAATTACATCCTCCCAGTATGTCACAGTGTTGTAAAGTGTACACTTTCAATTTGTTCTGTTAGTTGGGTTGTAACTTGTGAAGCAACTGAATAGTCGTGGCCACCACGTAGCCACTCCGGTGATCATCAGCAGCGTCAAACGCTATTTATCCAGCAGTTGCGCTCACTGGGATAAGCAACGTTTTGATCCAATAACTGTTTCGCTCAGGTTTTGTTAACCAGGAAAGTGTGATGATGGGATGCTGAAAACGGTAATCCGCCACTGAAGTTGGAATTTTCTGATTCATGGTAATCAAGATTTTTGGGTAATTGGAATGAAGTAACGCATACCTACATCACTTCCTTTTTACTTCAGTGGGCAACCAAAGTCATCACCTTATTGCTTTTTGACGTAGGTCCACCTGTTTCTTAGATAACTATTATAAGCAATAGACAGCGTGAAGCAGTCTAACTGCACTAGTCGATCCAAGACTAACTCCAAAATTATAGTTGCTACTTTGGTGTACCTCGGTGCCAAACTGGTTTGCGTCATCACTTGGCAGTTTCTGATTCTACTTCTGTCGGTGGACTACATCAGCTGCCTGTCCATCGGAGCATACAAAGTTTCAGTGCCTTTTTTGCCAACCTCACGGTTTATTCGCACGTGTGCTGTGTTTCTCTGATGTGCCCGTGCAAGCACGAACGTACTCGCACACTCTGAGATGCCTCGGGTTTTCTACCAAAATTGGACTGTAAGTGACCGGTGGGAGTCATGTTTAACTTAAACTACTACAAACATTCTAAATATCAGATTCGTCTCATTTTTCGTTAAGTTACGTTAAACGCTTCAGAATTTGATTTCGGTTTTTATGGCTCCTCTTCTGCGCTTCCTCTGAATGAATTATATAGCGAATGCACTGACGAAAACGCGGTATTAAACTGTATCAATGTGTCCGAAGAGGTCAGGCTCACCAGTTGCTGCAACTGTACAACAGTGTCACATCCATCCCTGATCGTATCGTCAAACTACGAACGACAGTTAAAAGCGACGATTCAACGATTCAATAATTTAAATTGGACGTCACTAATACGTTGTCGCAGCTTCCACATTCGGATGTTGTTAATGATGTTGACAGAGCGAGAAGTACGCCCACCTATTGTTTGCATTTTGACCCACAGCGGAGACAACAGATTAACAGCTTGACGAATACCATAGTACGTCGACGTTTGAAAGTACCAAGACGTTATGATGTAGTGCAACCGCTAAACCTGTTTATTGTATTCGCCCACCTCCTGTGAACGTCACAGGGTAGTGTAATGTCTAGTGAGAGAACTCATAGACCTTCCGGTGGTGCAATCCATGTGCACTCGTAAACAGTGTTGCGTTTTTGGTGACAGCATCGCCTCTTCTACGATGGAGTTATATCGCTTAGCCGCTTATCCACTTATAATTTAGGCAATCTTCGGATTGCAGTTTTGCTGACTTGTAAAATTAACGAAACTGGTGTTTTACCTTATGACCACTATATTGTTAACAATAATCAACGTAATCCAGTTTTTATTACAGCATTTGTGCAGTATGACCCCCGGAAATTGTCACGATCATCTAGACGATTCAGTCAAATCCCGATGTCCACCACGGCCACCAAATAAACTTCCTCCTGAGGATTCTATCTCATGTCGTTTGGGCTTTCTTCGCTGTCCTGCTCTACATTTGTACGGACATTTCTTACGGGCATTTACTGGTGATTGGCCCGAGCATAAGGCAGAGAGACTATTCGATCACCTACTTCATCACTGTTTCAAGGCAAACTTTTGGCATCGGCTTGCTGAGCTTGTTTGTGAAAGCCCAGGTAAGTGGAATAAGTGTGTTACAAACGTTCACCGTATAGACCTGGAAACATGTTGTGGCCGTAATCACTGCCTCTTTGTTGCTGTGCGCCTGACTACCGCCAGCCCTCTTAAGTCCCGCTTAAAGTTGTCTTATTGCCGACTTCCAAAAATCGCAAACTCGAACCCGGGTTACCGAAGTTGCTTGACTTTTTTATACACACATTTTATCAATATGTGGCAGTTCTAGGCACAGCACCCCCTGATCAGGTTTGTGAAATTTTGTTTTCGTCAGGGGACCGTAATTGAGCGCGCATGTCGTTCAACTAGGTGGGAGCTAGTAGGCACAGTCCCACTCTGTGGACAACTTTACTGTTCTTTTTCCCTCGGGTTTACGTTGGATGCTGAATTTCGGTGTGATATCACAGGCGGTGCAGTGTGACAGGCTAATTTTAACATAGATGTTGTCAACTCTGCATATTTAGAACGGTTCAGTCCCTTAGAAACTCGTAGATGTCGACACTGCGTACTGACTGGTCAGTACCAAGTTTGCAATAATGTGGAACGGTTCTTATCGAACAGCTGGGGAGGTTGGGTAGATAGTCAGTCGGTGGGTTATGAAAAGCCACGGTTTTTAACTGCTCCCGTCTGAGCCGGAATAAGCAAATGTTACTCCTCCTTGCAGTAATAAATAAGTTGTTGGTAATGAAGATACGTTGCGCTCTCCTTGGCTGGTGCATAACGTTACCGCTTAAATAAACAGTGCTTCAGTATTGCTTTAAGTTCAGATAATTGGATCGTTAAAAATTGAGTACCGCCCTTATCTAATTGCAACATTCGCGTTCAACTAACTTCGGCTGGCCTGCTTCGAGTGGAAGTACTAGATTTGAATTTCGCTCTTTTTGGAGCTAATCAGTAGTGCACGTCCTCGTCCGGACCTTTGCCTTCTTGTTTGTGAAACCAGCATGTTAACCCCAACGCTAGTAACCTCATAACAGGTGTGACTGATTAATCACATCTAAACACCTGACCACAATCACCTGTGAATAGTGCCAAACTTTTCTGATCGTTTTGAATGGGGAATGGGTAGAACCACTGTTCACTCCGATCCGGAATTCTCAGTTAGCAGAGCGAAACTCGAATGTAGTGATCTCCTTCGACTTACGCCTTACTCTCACTTGTAGCTCGATTATTTGTTTGCAAGGTGTAGACACGCTGATGTTGAATGTTCGAATATGGACGTAGTCATTTTCAGTAATTAGGTACCTTCCCGTTCCCTTCTTTTTTCCTTCTCTCTTCCTATATAGGGTTTGCTTTTTCTTCATGGCTGTGTGGCAGTTAAGCATTAGTGTGAACCACCGACGTATCGCTGTCTATGATGATGATCTCCTTCGAAACAAGATAACAGAAAGTCTTAACCGAATGCGACGGCTGTCATTACTTGTAGGCAGTATTCGATTTATAGTGGTACTTTAGTAATTTTATTATACAACCTGCCATACACACGTTTGAGAGAGAAGAAACAGAACCAGATCAACAAAAGTTGCATCCTCTATGACTTCTGCTGGACTAATCAAGTTCCGTCGTCTGAATTGAACTGGGTGGTATGTTCCTCAGCACCGCGTGGTAAACGTCCCGCAATATTTCTTACGAAAGCCAGCCAATTAGGGACAAAATGAAACTAACAAGAATAACTTGTAGCGAGAAGACGTCCAATAATGCACAATCTTTATTGTCCAAATCGCCAGTCACATGCAACACGCACTCTCTCGTTTATGACTCATAATTCCAATCCACAACACTCCCAGTTTCCGTTCTCACGTCGTGTGCACTTCTAACCGGTTTACGTGTGTGATCGGTGCCTTCTATCGGGGAGTTTTCCGCTTGTCATTCCTCGTCTGTTTGTCCGATTTTGTTGCTCGATGGCTCGTTCGGCTGCTCGTGCTGTCCGACATCCACCCAATATTGGCCTTGACCGTATTCCAACATCGTGTCGAGATGTTCCCCTAAATGTTGGAAAATCCACGCCTCCGATCTGGCCGTCAGTCGTATTTCGGCTGTCCTGCCTCGCCCGTTGGTCCGATCCAGTCGAGCGATGACTCATCCGGTCGCGCACGTTGTCCTTGATCCGATCGCGGCAGGCTTTTGAACGTACCTCCTCCGCGTTGAGGTATTCGGCCGAGCGTTCGAAATCTCGCACCTCCGACCTGACAATCTACCACACTCGCCCCTTTTTCAAGGAACTTGCCACGATTGTGTCACGGTGCCAAGTTCGCAGCATTGATCCATTGCCCACGAGGACCTTGGTTGATTTGGCAGCTCGTATTCCTGCAGTCCGTGATGGTAAATGGTCCATTCCACCGTCTTCTGAATTTCCCCGCGCCTGGGCCGCATGCTTCTGGTCAGCTGTAGTCTCTTACTTTCACTTGGTCTCCGATCTTGAACGGGTGCCATTTATGTGTGTTTTGCTTCATGTCATATCTTCGCTTATTCCGTCGTTGCCTTTCTGTTGTTCGTTCAAGCGCACGGTGTTCCATGTTT
>QNGE01000762.1:65341-104288 GCA_008508345.1 Paragonimus westermani
ATGCCCGGTACGGTAAACGCTCAGATGGCATACGGAGCACGTGACCCAACCATCGCAAGCTGTGCAACGTAATTAGTTGACCAATTGATCGCGCATCCCGAGCGTTCCGGAATACGCGCCGGCGAACTGCCACATTGTCCACGCGATCAGTGTACTCAATGTGGGCCAATTGGCGGAGACAGCGATGGTCAAACACAGCAAGCCTGTGTTATAACGTGGAAGGACCGAGTGGATGCTATTGAACTGGAACGGTTCCTAGGATGCAGTGATATGGTACGCACTGTTTTACACTGAAGAGCCGATTCCCCCAAGGCCGACTATGAAGGGAAAACACTGGTCTCCCGAAAACAGCGTTTATTGTCTCAGCCCGAAATTCCGAGTGCCGAAGTCAAAGTACAAAATGCAGCTCTTTCGTTTTTATAGCTCGTTAAGCCATCGGGTAAAAAAAAACAAGCGAACTAGCGTCCAGTATGTGAGTCGGCGCCGGAGGTAGAAAAATTGTTGGTACATCAAAGGAATTCGGATTTACAAGAAAAAACGGTAAATGCTCATTCCAGTTAGTGGACAGTTTTTTGGGGGTATGTGACATCCCCAACAGCCTGTTTATATTTTCCTTGTGAACAGGCCACGTTTCTGAACCATACAGCAAAATGGAACGCACACACGCGTTACATACCCTTCCTCTCTGCGATAAGCGAACGTCTTTTCGACGCAACAGATGACGCAGTTTGGAAAAGGCAACTCGTGCCTTTGCTATCCTCGCTGATATCTTATCAGCATTATTACGGGCTGACGAGATAATGCTACCCAAGTATGCATACATACAAGCGCGGTCGCATGCGACAAGCGGATGGTAGGCGAATATCCTTACGACCCTGTGTGCAATGTGAGCTAGGATTTTGGGAAGATTGTTACCCATGTCACAGCGAGTAGATCGGGCTTAGTTCCAGGTCACTACAATTCGTCTAGTGGTTTTTACGAAGGAAGGGAGCTAGACTGAGACACCACCCAGAACCGCTGGCTAAAATATCTCATCTGCAAAACATGGTTCTTGGGATGCTGTGCTCAGGGCATTTACTTCGGCGTTTGCAGTACCCAGGGCAAACTGATCAAATGAGTGTTTTCCCTGGTTACCGCCGCACGTGGCAAAGCTACTCAAATCTACAGCAGACTTGTAAGGAGTTTCTAGACCAGTGGTCACCATCGACGAGTCGAGTGCTCCTAGTCCGACGGCACCTATTCAACCACTCTTCCCTCTTCGTCTTTATTCGGATGAGGTGCGATAGGACTGTTCGGACTTAATCGAATTTGCGGCAGACGGAATCCTGTAGCGCACTTTAGAAGACTCCTAGGAAGAAATGCTTTCAAGCTTGAGGTAGGCAGATAAGGGGAGCTCAGCAAATCCGACGGACTGCAGGCTTTGATTCCTATGATCCATATAACTTCCATGTGCAATATTTTGTTCCAAAACTGTCGAAGCCGGCTATAACCTTTGTTAGTGAACAGTTGCACGTAGCTGATGGGCTGATATACCTTGTTAGTCGGATCATCGTTGGCGAATTGTTCCATGAGGTCACAAGTCGTTGTCAAGCTTGAGCCATTTGTAGTGACCGGTCTAACCTGAAGTTTTGTGAAAAGACCGAATGTGTAACGCCACTATGCGGTCTCGAAATGTCACGCATGTACAGGATGCACGGTGTCTGACTATCATGATTGGAGCCTCCGGAGCATTAAGGGTGTCATGAGAACACCGTGTCAGCAATGATGAAGGCCGCCAGGACGACTTCGAGAAAGGTAGACACCAACAATCGCTTGGCACAACGATTTTGTCTTGGGTTCTTCCACTTGGTTATACATTACGAGTGCCAGCCCACCATGCTCAGCTTTGTTTGTGGCGACCAGTTTTATTTGGCTGGAGTGTTGTGTCCGCAAAAGACGCTTGGCCAACAAGTTGGTTTATTGCGCAAACTTCCGTATAGGTCATGTCAAAAACTAAACCACAAACGTGTACACTCATTTGCACGACGGACATGCACTCACATACAATGGGTGACAGTACGTGGTCATTCGCCTTGGTGAAAGTTCTCATACATCATGTACACACTGTTTCGATAGTCTCTTCTTGTCCGTCGTGTTCGGGGCTTGTCCTTTTGCTCCTGAATGTCCCCTGTGGGTAATACACTACTTGTGAGTAGTATACTACTCACAACGAAACTGCCTGTTATACAACACTCCTCCCCCTTCTGAGGTTCCTTGGTTCCTTCGCATTTGTCGACGAATCCTCTCCGATCGACGCGGTGTTTCCTCCCGGATTATTGATCTTCTGGTTCGTCGCGCCGGCATCTCGTGCCACGTTGCTAACTCACTGGCGTGCACTCGTTTCGTCTCGCCGTCCTTCTTGATCGTGTATACTGGGCCTCGTCTGGATATTACCAAATACGGACCTTTCCATTTAGGCAAAAGTTTTCTTGATCCTGGCCCGCTGGCACCGGTGTTCCGATGGTCTCGATATTTCACCCGTTCTCCTAGGTTGAACATTCTAGTCTTGCCGAACCGTTGCCTTGCGGATTTCTCCTTTGTGCGTGCTTGCGATGCTTTCAGATTTCGTTGGGCTCTTTCTCTTTCGGTTACCAATTCTTTAGTGGAATCAATGCACTCTGGCCATACCCCAATGTCCTGATCCACCGGAAGTCGAGGGGTTCTACCGTACATCAATTGAAATGGAGATTTCTTCGTGCTCGCCTGCACAGACGCCCGGTAGGCCAATAACACTAGTGGCAACGCAGACTCCCAGTCTCCTCCTTTGGCTGATAACCATTCTTTGACCGTTCGGTTGTTACGCTCAGTTAGGCCATTCGTTTGTGGGTGATACGGCGTCGTTCGGATGCGCTTGATTCCCAGTTGTTGCATGCGTGTTCGAAACTCATCGCTTTCGAAGCATGGTCCCTGATCCGTCAAGATCGCCTTTGGTACACCGTGGTTTGCTACAATGTG
The DNA here is from genome assembly GCA_008508345.1 of Paragonimus westermani. NCBI lineage: Eukaryota > Metazoa > Platyhelminthes > Trematoda > Plagiorchiida > Troglotrematidae > Paragonimus > Paragonimus westermani. The sequence continues at coordinate 68,336 of QNGE01000762.1, forward strand.
CTTCATCACCATATCTCCCACCGTAGATGCTTTCTGATCCGGAACGCCAGTCGCTTCGATCCAACGGGTAAAGTGTTCCGTCATGACCAGAACGTACTGGTTACCGCGGGCGCTCAGTGGAAATGGGCCCATAAGATCCATAGACCAGAGTTCACCGATTTCGGAGACTGGTATTGGCTGTAAGGGCTGTTGGGCTCCCCGATTGTCGCTTTTCAGTAACTGACACTGTTGGCATGCAAGCACGTAAGTTGTCACATCCTCTTTCATTTTCGGCCAATATGCTCTTTGTTGCAACAGATCGTACGTCCTAGTGCATCCGGTGTGTGCCATTTCATGGCAGTCTGCCACCACTTTCCTCCTCAGTTGTCTCGGGATGACTACCACGCACGGGTGCCCAACGCCACGCTGCCATGTCAATACGCCTGCACTGTTTAAGCCAACTCTTTTCCATTGGGATGCGATTATTTTCAGCTCCTCATCCTTAGTATTTGTGGGGATTCTCACGCCTCTTGCCAGAGCTTCAATCACTTTCCGGAGGACCTTATCTTGACGTTGTAGGCGTACTAGCGTTTGTGGGTCCTGCTCCATTATTAAGCCGTTGACTCCAACGGTCACTTTGGGGAGTTCGTCGTCTACTTGTGGTCGAGAAAGAAAATCCGCGACGCAATTGCTCAAACCAGGCACATGGTTGATCGTGAAGTCATATTCCTGTAAACGTAATGCCCATCGGGCTAATTTGCCTCTCGGGTCCCTCGCAGTCATGATCCATTCCAGGGGTTTGTGATCCGTCTCCACGTGGAACTGTTGACCCAACAGGTATGGCCTCCACTTGTCCAGTGCCCAGACGATTGCCAAACATTCCTTTTCAATAGTCGAATATTTCTGCTCCGTTGGAGTCAGGACTCTGCTGGCATACTCGATTACTCCTTCCTTTTGCTTGAGTACTGCCCCAATGCCACGGTCACTGGCATCTGTTGCTACGATGAACGTTTCTTTTGTGTTCGGTAGTTTCAACGTCAGTTGTTGCTCGTTCATCGCTTGTTGCACTCGCTTGAACGCCCTCTGGGCATCGTCGGTCCATTCAAATTTCTTGTCTTTTCGAAGGAGTTCGTACAATGGCGATGCAATGGAGTGAAAATTTTTCACGAACCGACTGTAGTACCCCGCTTGACCCAAAAATTGTCTCAGGGTTCGTTTGGAATTCGGAGCCACGGCCTCTCTAATTGTCAGTATTTTCTCCGGGAGAGGCTTGATTTCACCTTGACCCACCTTGTGTCCCAGTAACACCACCGATGATCGTCCGAGCTGTGACTTATCAGCATTGATCCGCAGTCCTGAGTTCTTAATGCGATTCAAGACAGCATCTATATGGGCAGCATGTTCCGATTCCGTGTTGCTGTATATTACGATATCATCTCCGTATACCGCCACATTATCCAGTCGTTTTACCAGCTGAACCATCAGGCGCCGAAATGTGAAAGGTGCCCCGGATAGGCCAAACGGCATGCGCTTGAACTGATACTGTTTTTCGCCTACCGTGAATGCGGTCTTCTCACGATCTGTGGGTTTAATTGGTACTTGCCAGTATCCGGAGCGTAAGTCCAAAACTGTGAACAATTTCGCCTGCTGTAGCTTGTCAAAAATATCAGCGACGGACGGTATTGGTACGACTGTATTCTGTGTTACCTCATTCAGCCGTCTAAAATCCACACAAAAGCGGTACTTCCCGTTGGACTTCTTCACCAGGAGAACAGGCGAGTTGTACGGACTGTTGGCTTCTTCGATAACATCCTCGCTCAGCATGTTCTGTATTTGTCTCCTCAATTCCTCCTCAAGATGAACCGGTATCCTGCGGGGCCCGTGAGGTCGAAATGTTCCGGTTGTTGGTATTTCATGGGCAATCCAGTTGCAAAATCCGTACGGATCATCGTCAGTCGTAAATACTTCCGCGTATTTCTCGACCGTGGACTGGAGCAAGGGGGCTGTGCAACTGGGGGTTTTAACCTTGCGTACTTGGTTGACGCTATCCTTTCGCTGTCCTATGAGCGTCAGGGAGCCATACTTGGTTGACAACTTCTTGAGCTTCAAGTCAATCACGGCATCTGTTGCAGCGAGGAAATCGGCTCCGAGTATCGTTTGCCTGGTTTCTGGGGACACAATGAAACGGTGCTTTACGATATGGCCGCCGATACGTACCCCACATTCTTTCACACCGTCAACCAGTAGACTATGACCTCCAACCGTCTTGATCATCATGGATGTCGGTTCTAGGTTTTGCTTTTCGGCACGAGCAATCAACGAAATAGCTGCCCCTGTATCGACTAAACACTGTTCTACCTCTCCATCAACTTCAACCCTTGTATGTACGGCCCCCTTCTCAATCGCTCCCATTACTAGTCGACCCGCCCAACAAAAAGAACAATCACGAAACACTTTATTTTTAGACCTCTGAGACCGCCGGATTGGGCAATCCTTCTTCCAATGTCCTTTTTTTCCACAGATGAAGCAGCCTCCTGGTTGATCGTTCTTCCGTGCTGCTGTTTTCAGGGCAGCTACATCCGCTGCGAGTTGCTCCATTGCCTTCTGCATTACCTCCAATGTCTTCTTGTCCGTATTGCTGTTTGAATCCACTGAGGCCACGGACATTACTGCCAACTCCCGTGTCACCTTCGCCAGATCGTCAAGGTCCATCGGCCGGGCGACATGGGCAATACGGACTTGGTCGCGAACCTCCATCGGGAGACCTTCAATAAACTGCTCCGTTAACAACTGCCGTCGTGATTCTTGATCCAATCCTGGCAGAGCCCTGTCCAGCAAACCTTGCAGAGTGGTGGCAAACACGGACGGGTCCGCTCCTTGTCCAAGCCTGGCCGCCTTGAACCGCCGCATGGCCTCCTGGCGGTCGGCCGGGCTGTCAAACGCAGCCACCAGCGTCTCCTTCGCAGCGGCCCACTCCATCTTCGCAGGGCCTCTTCGCGCTGCGTCCAGCACCGCCTTCGCCCTGCCCTTCACCAGCGTCCGCAGGGCAGCCAGCTTCCCACGGTCGGTCTTGACTCCGACCACTTCGGCCACGTCCTCCAAGTCCTCCAGGAACGTCCGGACGTCTCCATCTTCGAACGGCTGTGGCCAGGGAATCTTCATCCTCGCGTTCGTCACGGCACCAGTTGTTGTGTCCGCAAAAGACGCTTGGCCAACAAGTTGGTTTATTGCGCAAACTTCCGTATAGGTCATGTCAAAAACTAAACCACAAACGTGTACACTCATTTGCACGACGGACATGCACTCACATACATTGGGTGACAGTACGTGGTCATTCGCCTTGGTGAAAGTTCTCACACATCATGTACACACTGTTTCGATAGTCTCTTCTTGTCCGTCGTGTTCGGGGCTTGTCCTTTTGCTCCTGAATGTCCCCTGTGGGTAATACACTACTTGTGAGTAGTATACTACTCACAACGAAACTGCCTGTTATACAACAGGAGACGTACCCGGCTTTCCAGAAGTCCGAGGAGCAATGAAAACCTTCGACTGAGGACGCTATCACATATGGCGAAGTGTGGACGTCATTGGCATCCGCGCTGCGAACCTCTAAGCGCGATGATATAACGTTATTTCTGTCCGCCCCACCTCTTCTGTAGATTCTTATGGTTCATAAATTCACCTCATTCATTGCAGTGACTAACTGTGGTTTTTATGAATACACACGACCCATAACGAAGCGGGGTAGGGAGGGTCTGATGTAATCTGTTGCTTCAATAAATACCGCAACAGCTGGGTGTCTGACCCGCAGTATATGCAACATTCAACTTATGTGTCGCTGAGTATGGCTTACTATGCACGGACTCACTCAAAGGCATTCTGGGTGGTGACTGATGTCCCAATTACCCCAGTTCAAGGACAACTGAATGCCAGATGTTCCATTTGATAACTGATGCCCATTCCTCAAAGCAGTAGTAATTGTATCCTGCAATAAACTGCAGTAGTTTGCACATTGTCAAAAAGGAAACAAATAAGTGAGCACCATGTAGGGGCTGCCTTATCAATGACACCTTACGTCCAGCTACGACTCGCCTGTGTCCGCATGGTGTAAGTAACCTGACATATACGACTTGAGGCTAAACATGCACCTTTCATAATCAAGTCCCATCCTCTCCATCCTTCTTCAAACTAGGGGTTACTCCAATCACGATCACATGGAGGCTAAGCATGTGCCAGTCAGAGGTATACCGCGATTAACGACATATCAGTGTCCAAAACACCACTCTTTGAAAGTACTGATTCTCGGCGGCCGCCTAAGATGCAACAAGTAGAAGGCCTGAAGCACCCTCCGAAACAACATGGTGAATCGATGGAAATAGGCAAACTGCCGAGAACTTGATCTGGTTACAGCAGACAAAACACGCAATCAGCTGCAAAACTAGGAGTACCATCACCCCTTAACCTAAATTCCTTGGTACACACTGTCAGATAACTTCGTACTCAAATATGTGGAACCATTATGCCCCGTCGAATTTACTTTAAACAATTGTGCCGCGAGCCTGACTAACCTTCAAGCGAATGTCCATCGTGTAGGAATTGAGGTCTTCCGGCGGTCGCGTTTCTCGCGATGATCAGAACTTCCACCAGGAAGGTTACATTTGGCTGAGATTGGATTGAATAAACAAATAACACCCGCTGGATTATACAGGTGAGTTCAGCTAGCAGTTCGTAGCTCTAGTTATGGCTCGAGCACGTGAGTCGGTGAAAATGCAACACAGTCCCATGAAATAGACAAGCGCTTTCGGATCTGTCACTGAACCTAGCAAAATTTTAGAGAGAAATCCCAAAGAATGGTGCTATGATAATTTGCCGGAAAAGAACCCGGAGTGCCTCAGAAAATCAAATGATGCTGTTGCTAAGATTTTCCTGAAAAGCGCACGACACGAGATTCCTTCGCTGACTTGCGAGGGAGTGCATTCTCGACCACCAGCAAATCCGGTGACGCTTGACGTACGCTGCCCTCAGTACTGATCGGTTGGAAACTATCCGAAGAAATTAGACGAGCAAGCTGCGTGGAGGATTTGCCATTATCTCCAAAGGAGTGAAGCACGTTTCACACAGTCAATCAGCGGTAAATCCTGGCACATTAGTCTGGATTGCTTGTATCGGCAATTATGAACAAAACCCAACAGGCTATGGTATGTTAGATATTCTGTTACAGGTGGTTACGTCACGAGCACACGTGACACACGAGTGAAACGCGACAATTGTCAAAAATCACGTTTCGAAGTGGTCTGCATGCGATCTCGACTTCAACAGCACCAGTTCAAACATTCGTAAATGCGTCCACGCTCACCAAATTTTTACTCAGGAAGCATCGACTTTCGTAAACATCATCTGCAGGGAGCAAAGGCTGCCGTTACGGTAACTCGCTCAAGAAACAAGCCGACTTTGTGCTGATGCAATCTGTATCTGGGACCTCAGAGTAGCCGGAAGACGCCGATGTCAGAATAGACGAGTATGGAGAACGGATGCGTGTGTAGCGACTCCGTTGGCTTATTGCCAACTATGTTAGAATTACGACTGCCGTTAGCACTCTGCTTCCAACCTGCGTATGTGCGTGTGTTTGAACGACTGCGGACATCGATAGGTACCTCGCGCACTAAAGTGTACGACTTACGTTGCGCGCTCGCTTGTCGTCCCGCTGCTATCGTTACGTCTTGTTCGCTCGCCATCACGGCGAATTCGTGTCGACAATACACCTAATGTTTACTCGTTGCGTTATTCCTAACCGGCCGCCTTTGGTTCGTTTGATTCTACACGTGCAATTGCTACGGTTCCCTGTCACATCCAACATCGTTTTCAACCAGGAACTCTCTATCGAAACCTTCCACTCCTGGCATGCTCGCTAGCCGACTTGCTTCCGTCACTGTTGGGGGTGACTGTTTGGCATGCAAAACACGTGAGAAACGAAGCCGGGACCGTTGCACAGACCAGTGCAGTTCCAGCCGCTAGGGAGATAGCAGTAGTAGGTTGGATGCTGTGTGACTGCCAGCCTCGCGACTCCACAGCCGTATAAGAAAGCTGATGGTTTTGCGTCGTGAGAAAAAACGAGAATAACCACAGCACTATAAGTAGCTACATCGTGGCCAGGAATCATCAACCCATGCAGTCTAAGTCTGAAACAACGCAACTGTTGAATCAGGAACAGCTTTTGGGCGAGCAGTGCTTGCCCAACCTCGTTCAATGGTGGGGCCGGATTTTGGCAGGCTACGACTACCCACATGCGCACCGTAATTCCTAACCCGAAATTTAACAGCGATTAGGAGGGACGAACGAAAGATATCTATACAGCACACTTGACTTCCAAAACAATGTTGTCAAGTTTCCAAGAGTTAAAAAAACCGCGTTGGCATTGCCAAAGTGCGAACCACTCGTGGAACAACCATGAACACGCAAACGGATACGAAGCCGGGCCCTACACAAGTTTATTAGCTCAGAGAGCACAAATCTACCGCAGTACGTGTGCGTCCCGACCCAGCCGATTAACAAGTGTGCACGACGGAAAAACTGAATAGCCAAATGTACGGACGTCTGCTTGACGCCGAGTGCAGTGCATCATTAAGCATAAGCGCTAAAAACCGCGAACCTTTACGACCACTTACAGGATGCCTCCTACCGTTAGCAGCCACAATGAACGTACGATGCAGCAGGCAACTCACCGACATACTGAGTACCTGGTCCAACCGGTGTAGTATTCCCATTATACTTACCGGATGCTAACTCGCACTTCCCAGGTGCGCGACTCGTTCGTTTAATACAAAACTGGCAGCCAAAAACACAATAGGGTGAACCTGTGATTCACAGAACACAGAGTAGATATGCGCCGCCTCCTACAGTTTTATTGAGGACTGCAAGTCTCCGATATTCCATAGGTGACAGAGATGAGCGAATGAACAAGGTGATTTCGCAGTTATAATGGTGAGCAGCACAACTGGCTGAGGACAAAACCCCTGCACGTGAAGTGAACAACATTGGGCGCACTGTCTATAACAAAGCTAGACTTGGGACTAGCCCAACAATCTAAATCGGAGACATTGCGAACGTCACGAGTTCTGCTCACTCTTCAACCGGTTCAGTACCCTTCCTGAGAGTACGCCGAGCAAAACTGCTCATTTTATGGACAAATTGAAGGAGCATGAATAACTCGGGACTTAAGGGGTAGCCATATCGAGTGATGAAACGATTCCCTGAAAACAGTATTAACGGAAGATTTTGATCAGTTAGACAGCGACGAATGTTACCGGGTTGTGGCCAGTGTCATCTGGTCAGAAGGGGACCTCGAAAAAGAACAAACCTGCACCTTACGAGCGGTTATTGGGGAGGATGGCTATTTGTTATCCACACAGATGAAAAGAGCGCATCTCAAACATGGTCTCGCGGTTGGACTGTAACAACTGGACCTGAATAAACAGACCCAGGGCAATAAGTTCTGAATACCAAAATAGGCCGAGAATGCAGCTCGTTAACAGCGCGCATCACAAGAAAGATCGAAAACACTGGCACACTTGAACAAATCCGTAAGTAAGTTTGAACCGAGGCCAGAGCATCTGCAACCTAGACATTACGATAGGCCTTGCTTCAACAGACCGCCCAAACATTAATACAATTACCGCTATTCATGAAGGTGCTAATGACCGAGCCGAATCAGTCGTGCGTAGCGCAGCACGCACAAACCCAATGGACTTAATGTTAAGGAAGGTCCACGTAAGGAACAAATGTACCTCGAAGGTCCACATCTAGTAAAACCTCCAGAGAAACCATGCAGTCGGTAAACAGTTGCTCAGGTGATGCGTTCCATTTTAAAATAACAAAACAACCATTAGCGTTTATCTTCAAACACGTGAAGGGTACAGCATTACACGGATTCGTCGTCCCATTGCAGATGCAGGAAGGTTGTGCTTGAAACGGGCCCTAACTACACCGCTGTTGCCATGAGGGCGCATAACCTTTCCCCATATGACGCGAATTTTGGTAGGCTTCTTTCTTCGTGGAAACTGCTTCTTCCTGGAAGAAATGAAAAAGATACATATGCTCTCACTTCAGTGCACGGTAAACGTAGACACAACGCTTGCCCATGTAGAAATCGGTTTCTTTGCGGCCTTCAACACCATCGATTTTCAGTAAGGCTGTATGTTCATGCTGGTTTCGCAGTCCTCGGCGGTACCCCGTAAAAACAGCCTTAACGTACAAACGGCCCGGACGCTTTAGCCGACGCTTTTGCTTCACATCATGGGTCTCCCCCACCTTCACCATTTCACGCTCCAGGTGTCACGCGCCAACCAAACGGAATACAAACTTAAACGCAGGCTTCGATTTCACAACCTGCATTTCTCCACCAGTTAAAAATAACTGAACTGTGTTGCGTCGAGAGCAACATAATTTGAGAAACTTTTGTTCTGATGAAGCGAGTAGAAGGAGCGCCTTTTAAACCTAAACAATTTTCGGATGCATGCCATAGGGCTCATGAAGATGGGCCCCAGTTTTTTTAGTAAATTAAGAAATGAGAGTTGAAGTATTGCTTGGAACACAAAATTAGTACATTCACTGTAACAGGATGTATCGCTGGAAGTCTGAGCAAGGACTCTATTAGCACAGTGGGACCGCCAACTCTTTCCTGAGTGATCTTTGAGTGTTCCGGGGGGAACACCCTGAAAAATGCCAACGTGCGTTTTATGCCGTGTCTTTTTTGATGTTAGTTTCGATAAACCTGTATACCACGGGGTATTAATCACAACGCGCTCATGTACATTTGGTTTATTCGCACCAACCAGCCTGATTATAAAGCGCATTAACCAAGTAGCCCGTCTCTCTTTGTTTTTTTGTCGTGGACCATGAGGTGTTGGCAGTTTCGCCCGGAGGGTGTATCGAGTCGCAAGTTCCGGCAAGTGCTCCATGTAGTTTATGTGAATGCAGTGTATAAGCAATCCATATTGCGGTATTTAGTTCAAATAGCCTATATAAAACGCTGCAAGTGATGGAATTTGCACAAAGTCCATTGGGTTTTTGTCAACAATCCGGATGTGTCTATGGATGAACCATTCATTTGCTGAAACAACTGCATGTTCAGGCCTAGTTCGTTCAAATGTGTCACTGTTACATTCCGCCTGCTAGTTGAGGGAACCCACTCCCAATGCATCCTAAATCTCTGACTTCATTGCGGGAGTTAAGGCATGGATTTACTGACAGTCGCCCGTAGGTATTAACGAGGAACAACCATTATCATGAAGATGTTTATTTTAGTGCGTTAGACCTTTACTTAGCAACTTGCAGCCTGTTTGATCATCACAAAAGTTATTTAAATACAGTGGTCCCATTATTTCCAAAATATATTATTACGTTGCCCGGGTGCTGAAGGCAGGCGTTAGCTTCCGCAATTGTTGAGTTGTGTAGACATTCGAGATGTAGGTGATGTCAAATCGATTCGTCTTGTAGGGCTGTGCGCATTTTTCTTCCCATTATTCTCTGAGTTTTCTCAGAGTGTCTCCTCGGAAAACTCGAGGATCATTCACGGCACGGTCCTGTGACTAGGGTAGCTCGCAAGAGTTTCGTGGGTAACGGTCAATCACCGTGTGACTTCTTTAAAAGCTCGGCTACGAGGGCGTCTTCCCATTTGTGCGTTCTGCGGACATGCTTCCATGTACCTCTGTTGTGGGAGGCCTGATACGTACTCAGTGCCATTTACATCAACCGTGCAACCATCGGCATGCCGTTGATTGCCGCTTTCCTGACGACTCACCTACTGTCACATCTTTGAATATTTTTCAACATGTACCTTCAACAGCGTTGTTTCATGCACTTCATCATTTTTTCTTCTAGGTGCACTTTTGAATGTTGCCACTAGTTGTCAGACCTGCAAACATTACTGGAAATGCACGGTATGGTTTCACATCTCGCTGCGTTCACTTTGCCTCAATGCCCGTTGAAACTAGGTCTCAGTCGCTCTACAGCAAAAGCGTTTCAAACCGCCAATAAGCAGGGGTTTAGTGTGTATCCACTTTTCCAATACAGGCACCTCTGGATTTGGGGGCTCACGGACCTCAAGGACAGTGCGAGCTGGTGAAATGGGCGCAATGTCCTAACTGAGGCAACGAATGTTGATCAGGGTGAGTATTGAAAAATGATGCGGGTAATGCTGTGACAACGTGGCCTGGGTAGCTTCTTTTGCAAAATCTAGGAGAATCACCAGTGCTTTTCCTAAAATACACTCTACTGGGACTCCAGTACAAGGGGTGTCTCAGTTTGGTGCCACTGCTTACACACCGACTGTTGCGGAGCTTTCAGAGCGGTCAGTAAGTTGATCTGTTTCTTAACCAACACAGTGATGGTAGCGGAAAATTTGCACGGCTTCTTTCTGTTTTCGGACTGCTTTTATCCATCCTTTCACCTCATTACTTTCTTCCCTGTCTCTCTCCAGAAATTTCTTCTCAGATCCATCATTTTCTTCATCAGTGTTTTGTAGCTAGACCCGGCTGGTACGGGGTTCATGTTCGCTCTGCCTGCCTTCTTTCCAAACGTTGATCACTGCTAGGATATTTTTGAGTCACACTAGTCTCACTCTGTCCTCTCGGGCTAACAGTGTTAAGAGAGAGTTATCAACGCCCGTAAGTTGAAGAACGCGGAGGATGCAAATAGAGCATATACACCTCAGGATTACATGTACTGCATACAATTACGACATTTTGGGTGACACCAAACGTCACAGGTATCACAGGAAAGCCACGCTCCTGCACTGTCAAAGAACGAACGTAGTTCTTACAAGGAAATTTACTTACTTCGAGTCCAACTGTGCCATACCCAGGGAAGTAATGAGGGGATAGCCCGGTAACCTTCCGCACTGCGGACAACGAGATGCATGAAGAATGCCAACATTCCAACATCTAATAACTTGTTCTCTCTATTCGGTTCCGCTTAGGTCAGTTTCCCGGGTGAAGCGACTTGAGCCAGAAGCTACTTAGTTCATTGCACTGGTGAGCTTTCGAGGGTGTCCAGTGATGAGAAGAAACAAGAGGAAGCTTTCCACTCACATGAGTAAACATGCAAGCCACCAAATAAAAAGCGACTTAGTCCAAGTTATCAATGTTATCAGAACTCAAGCTTTCAACAACCATTGATATACACAAGTTCATGGTCTTATAGAGGAGGCGCGAAACAAGATGAAAGTGTATGGCCAACATGAGTTTGTTGCATAAGACCCATGATCTCAGACATTCGGGGTAACTTTGCAAGTGAAGTAAACATAGAGTAGAAAAGAGAAAGATAGCGAAGCTGAAGGGTTTCCTGACTTAAGTCCGAATCATCGAGTCCTTTTGGGTCGCTTGAAGAGAACAATCAGAAGACAAAAATTGCAATAAGAATTCCTTCGACTTATTCTTGTCGGTCGTAAACGTGGGACCAGCATAAAAACAAATCAACAAGACTCAAGTGAAAAAGTAAAAGTATTAATCGGGCTGGGTCTTAGATGGTACTTGCAGCCAAGCCCACGGTAAGCAATGATTGAGAGTCAGCTGTTCCTGTTCCCACATATCTCGCCGCTGATGGATAATCAACAATGCTCCTACATATTTGAGAGATTGTTAGTTGTGAGCGTTCATCAATTCCATAAACGAAGATTTTGTATTGACGCTGTGACCTGTGGTTGATAAGCGCCTTAAGATGGATGATGCGGCGCTTCGCCCCCGCTGAATGTTATGTGCTATCGAGGACGAAACACCGTGCCATTCATTTAATCTTTTATGGGGATGGGATTTCGCACACGAAAACCCTTACTGGATACACACCTCGAAAATTGGCATCCTCACTTCCTAAACAATTGCAGTTGGCTAATTCGTACAACTGTCTACAGTTTCTAGCACAACAAAATTGGTGTTTCAATTATTACCACGAGGGTGCAAGACTGAGATATTATGTTTCAATGATCGATTCAGTTTTAGTTCGACTCATGTCGGTGTCCGTTCCCCTGAGAAGTAATAGGGAAAACGTGTTTCAGCAACGCTCTCAGGGATCTCGGTGTCATCAAGAACGGTAGAATTCCTGGGATAGGATAAAAGACGCAGCCCGTCCTGGTGGTCAATTCGTTTAAGAAAATATGAGTTCACGAGTGTCCTAAATGTTAAGCTGGAGGTGGCGTTCACAATGATTGGTGGTAACATATTTCAGCGGGTCACTACTCTGTGACCGGAAAAATCCTGCCTGGCCAACAGCTACGGTCATAACACGTGCAAATTCTTCCGTGATTTTGCAGGCCGTTTGCGTCCGCAGAAGAGAAGAATGTTTTTGCAATACTTGCAGGTGGGTAAAGATCAGAAGATTCCGGCCAAGTTTCGCAGATTAATTTTCAGAGGTGTGGTGCTGTCCTCGCGACAGCTCATCGAACATCCACGAAAATTGTAAACGGCTTAGACTGGACAAACGCATCGATACGAAGTCAACGATTGATTCGCAGAAGACTACGGCCAATCAGTGTCAAAATCGCGAAAAGACTAGTATGTCAGTTCGGGGACCAATCAGCGCGGCACGCCGCTTCAGCACTGGATTTTGTTATAACGAGAACTGGATTAAAACAAGTGGGTGAGTGCGCCACGCGTTAAAATGAACGAGCTACAGCGGAGTCGAGCCGACCAAGGAGAAAGCGGGAGCGTCAGCACCAATTGTAACTCTTCACTTTGCTGATGCGTTCAGTCTATAAAATAATCAATTGAAACTCAATCAACTGAGATTTGCTTTGAGCCATGAGGACTAATTTTTGCTTTCTTCCTGGAAGGTAGCGACGTTCAACGAATGCATTTCATTTTTGAGGCCAGTACATGCCGGTACGTCTGCATCTTCAAGTAAATGTCTAGCACAGACCACATGGAGATTTGGGAAATCTTTGTTGCCCATACAAGAAGATCACGTATGCTGTGCCTGATGTAGCATGGCCGTTTTTGTCTGCTTTTCTACGGTGATGGGAAAGATAGTTTGGACAACAGTCGAACTACCAAATTTTTTCACGGTTCACGTTGGCCACCAGTGCAGTTTTTCCGCACCATGCATGGTGAGAACGTTTTTATTTTCTCCAGCATGTGACATGTGCCCAGATATGTCGTCGTTGGTGGTGAGACGCCGCTGTTGTGACCCCGCCTTGATAACATCCAGGTCGTCAGTAAAGACGGTGTGGCGAACAAGCTCGCTTCAGTTTGCTCAGCAACAAGTCAAACGGATGATATATGTGGGACATTGTGTTCAGAGAGAAAGGAATAAAAGTAGAAATTTCGGCTGAAGTCAAATATGTCATCCATAGATATGAAGACAACATAGTGACAGAATTGGGTCACATTCATGAAGCCACTGTAACCATAGCACTGCGATCGGTCACACTGTGGGCGGTAGGCCAGTGAAACCCCAGAACCGAAACAGTACGTTCATGAGCGCACAAACATGGGGTATATATTCAGGCTCCGATCGTCTCAGCCGTGAGCGAAAGCTGGCATCTCACGGCGTTAAACTGACCGCCCTGGCAGGGTTTATGTCATGGTACGAAGGAGCTTTCCGGCCAGCTTGCAGAATGCTGGAATCATGAGAGTGCTACATTTTGAGGTCATCTGCATACAGATAGAGGTTAATGAGGGAAACTTCCGGCAGATCACTAGTATCATGGATGCTGTTGATTTTGTCAAGGTTTGTTGCGTCATTTTGAGATTACTGAGGTTTGCTTGATGTTGAAAGGTGGCCCTACGCTTTACTCTCTTCCCCAAATGGGATACATTACTCCCCCTTGTTCTTACACAACCTACGTTGACCGTTTCCCTTACCCCTATTTAGTCCGAGCCCTGTAAAATTCCAAATACCGAAATTAGATATTTTCCCATATTTTCCCCTGAGTAACTTATGATTCCCGCCGTTTCTCGATGCATGAACAGTCGTTTTGCTCTGACCAAACCAATGACCATTTGTTTGAGTGAGCTCAACCTGTTTTATCGTCCACCGTTGTTGATCGGTGCCTGGTTGTTAATTTGTTGTGCGAGCACTTTCTTTGATTTCTGAGGATTTTCACATTCGAGGTGAGAGACAATTTTCTTGTATATTGGTTCAATTAGTACCGTATTAAATCCAGTTATTACGAGCGCCTTCTCACTAACCGTTTCGGGGATAGATTATCTCTGTCGTTGAATATTGAGAGGCCTTTCCTGGACCAACAGATTACGCGTAACTCGGTGTGAACTTGAATCGTTAGCGAACGATTCAATAGACGCAAATTCGTCTTTATTCTAAAATCCCGGACTTCAGGGTCTGCGTCTGTTTACTTTCTGATACTTGACTCACGTGTTCCGGCGATTGACCGGACTGAGTTGTCTATCGATGGAATGCACTCGGCAGGGCTCTGAGGGTGGCGATTGTTGTATCTGTATTACGGTTCAGCCAGCGGTAGGCCTTGCTGACAATAACAACGGTAGTGTGAACACGTGACTCAGGAGATGCACATACTGTATTATAATACTTTACAAGCTGTAGCGTCATTTTAAGTTTGTGGACGGGTAAACCGTTGGTCACTGAAGGCGGGGTCAGTCAGAACGCATTCTGAGTCCTGGTATAAGTGTGGGGCACACAGGTGGCCTTGACGCCTATACAACGGGGATAAAGAAAGGAAATTATAAATCCCTTGTCCTGTGAGGCAAAACCAGAAACATGCTTCACCTAGTACAACGTAAGAAAAAGGTTCTTCCAACATCTATCTAGCCCTCTCTTGAATACGTCTCGATAATCTTTGCAGGCAGCTTATTTCACGAGTTCAGTACCCGGTTGATGAGAAGGTTAGGTGGAAGATTCTACCCCATACCGTTGTTTGAGCGGGAATAGGTTTAACAAACTTGGTCGTCCATCCTGGCTCAGACCTGTTAACCTCCAAAACATGCGTGTGGTGGCTTTTGTAACTTTTCCAGGGCGGTTATCTTCCGGAAATAGGGCGACCAAGCTCGCAGACGATATTGAAAATGGTGGCTGACCATGGCCGAGTACAAAAAAATAACACAGTTGGACATGGGTAGGTGATCATTGAACTTAGTCGATGTAACGCCTATCAAGTTTTTTTCTCAGTCGCAATGAGCACATGGCGTTAGCGTGCTGGTGACTTGAATGACCACGTCTGTTGTTTGCTAGTTCTCTTTCCTGTCCAGATATATCCCGTTTATAGCTGGGGCTCGATCAGAGACCACTAGAGAAGACGTGACTTTTAAGATACTCATTGGTAGGTCCTACTACAGTGTCTATTCGGGGATTTCAAGAGAGCACTCCTTTGGAGTGTCCAGGTACTGTGCACTTCCAACCAGCTTTAATTCATCGGTATGTAGGTAATATGGGCTGACCAGTTTGCCAACCACTTCATTTATGTACACCTGGAAGAAAGGTGGGGCAGAGATTCATAAACGTCATCCTCACGGTGAACAGTGTATCAGTGATACCGAGTGTCACACAAACATGAAGAAAAAGAATGCACAAATCTTTATAGGAAGAGAGGAGAAAAGAACAGAGCGTGAAGGGACATAGCTGCTTAAAAAAGCAGCCACTTCTACATTCAAACAACTAACATTAAAGAGCCTGCAACTTGCAGACAACTAAGCGGGTCACAGGTGAAGGTGAGACGTCGGCCGCGAGGCAGCTTCCTTACAGCTTCCACCGGCTCAGTTCATTTGGTGCGCTCACTTCACATTCAACTCGAACAAACAACATTTACGCCACTCTGGTCGGGCGGTCTCGATCTCACCCAACGCCTAAATCCATTGATTCTGAGTCGCGAGGGCCCCAGCCTGGGACACCAGCCAGACCTACAGTGAACTACCCTATTTTTAACTAGTTAATTTGTCTACGCCAGGCCCAACTGTCAATCTCGCAGCTTACACAAGTCGGCCACATGGTCGGAAAAGAGTATACGGTGTGGCATACAAATAGCTAGCGTCCTTAACACCCGAAACAACCAGGTATATCGGTGAAAATGCGAGGAGTGAACAAAGGAACTCGTTTGACAATCAGCACCCAAAACCCGCCTTTCAACTTCCTTGCAGCCTACTCATTGGTTCCTCCCGACGCTAGTGACTGCCGGCAGACGTCGGTGGTTAGATACCTGGAACTTGCCTGCGTCTTCGGCCCTGAGTGGTCGTGATTCTCTACCGTAGGTAGTGCGGCGCTCCTAGTTGTCTGATGCAAACGACTTATGGGCTCCAGAGAGATACCTATGTGTTTCCGAAGGTGTCTCACATCAGCGAACACCACCCTAGCCTTAGAGGTGCGCATTCCTACTTCAGTCCTTGGGCCTCCGCAGCCATCGCTTATCCAGGTTCTCAAGTGCAGAAACCGGTCAACATCTCTACAGCTTCATCATGTGACATTAAACCCGCGAAGTCACGGCAGACTTGCGGGAGCACTATGATTTTCTGAGGCTGTACAGCGAAGTGTGAAGTACTCAGCAGAACGCAAAACAGCGTATAGCGTTGTTTGTGTTATTTGAAATGTGTCAAAAAGCAACACCTTGCCATCAGCGTTATCAGCCTCATCAGTCCTTCGCCAGGTAAGACGGTCATGCCGGAATCTTTTGAGTGCTGAGGAAAATCCTTTATCACTTCATCTACGACAAAGTTGAACCAAAATTTCGGAATGGGACTGCCCTGACGTGCGTCACTCCTGGTGCTGATACCGTCAGACAGTTCATCGTACACTCCAACCCGAGGTGAAGTATGGGAATAAATCGCCGACAGTATGCTCACATACTTAGTGGGCACATCCCTGCCTCTAAGCAATTCCAAAAATCTAGATCATCTCACCGAATCGGACACACGCTTACGGTCAAGAAATACGGCGGTTGTACGTTGGCATCATACAGGACGATGCCCCAGAATCCGACGAAGGGCAAAAATGTTATCCACACATCCCCGCCCTGGACGAAATTCTGGCTGTCCCCCCTAACGTTTGTCTCTTGAGCCGCAGTGAGTCGGCGAAGTATAGTGGACGCCACAACATTAATAATGACTGGGGTCAAACTGGTTCCTGTCGTTTTCGAAAGAGCCCCTGATACCATTCGTGAACTGGGGAGCAATTGTCGCGCGTCCACAGCACAGAGGGTTTTCTCTGACTGTACACATTGGAACAACCGAGGCAAGGTCCATACTACCGTCTTCCCGCCCTTTTGAAAAATGCCTGCATGAGATCCTCTGGGTCAGAAATCCTGTTATGTTTGAGAGCCTAAATGAAATCGCTGACCTCATTGTCACTGGGCGGCTCCAAGTTTAGCGGTCAGCGTGTTACATCGTAAGTTTTTGATGGAAGTATAGTGAAAGCCAGATTAAGTGTTCTGCTCACCAGTCACCCTCTGGACATATCACAGATGAGTGTGTCATCTGCTTTGCTGGTAGCTTTGCTGATAGACGATCGTCTGGGATCGGTGGCTCGGATCAGCCCAAAGAGTTTGCCGATCTCCTCTGAAACAAGAGTGGTTTCCGTTTTCTCAAATTTTTTCAAATAATAAAACCTCTCGGTCAGCTTCTAGACAACATTTCTGTTCCGTACGGATATCCTAGATTTGTTATGTCACTTGCCGGGAGAAATGTTCACTCTAGCTTCCAGAAACTTTCGAGGTTTTCCAAAATCAAACGTTTGTTCAACTGATGTAACACCGTGCCGCATGCTACGTTACCTGATTCACGAATGGTCGGTGAGATTTGAGTCCAGCAGCCATTAGGATCTTCGGAATAAGAACTGCCAAGGACGAGTTCTAGGCTGGTTTGATACTCATGCTTTACCGGTGGTGGAGCGAGCTTCTCAGCAGCCAGTCGATCTTGTCGGTAGCGCCGCTGTCCAGAAATAATAAGAACTAATCGACAGTTTTCCAGCGCACAATCTGGATCCAAATGTGTGTTCTAATAATAGCGACAAACTTGAGTGGAGCCCGCTTTCTATAACTAATGCCTACGTGCTCTATCTGAGGCGTGGCCTGAACCGGAAAAGGCCAGCTTAAAGTATAACAGTGGCGTGCAAGATGTCTGAAACTGGCGTCGGTTAAAAATAGCTTATATTTAGCGCACAGTTGCAGCAGTCGTCCGCCGTTGTCTGAACAATATGAGACTATCCCAAACCCGTCACCTACACAAGATTCAGCCTAACCAAGGCGGCCAACCTGGACATTCATATGCCCGGCCAGAACAAATATATTGGAGGAACGTGTCGACCAAAGAGCGACCAGCTATAAGTAAAACGAGTACTTGGCAATGGCGTAATTACAGTCAGTGTAAGTGTAAGCAGGCAATAAATAGATTTCCAATAATTTTACATCCAGATCAGGCCTCAACAGAACCTCTCAAATGAACGGCATGGAGTCTACTTTTGCGGAACTCCAGTCTACCAATATGGCTGCAAATGTTTTGATGATAACTATACTTATACCCGTCTGGCCTTAACGGTAATCGTGGAGTCACTCGAAGTGTACAATCAATATCGGGTAGACGGTGTGGGTGCTTCCAGTTCCATGTGTCGATTACTGCCCTGGATTCCATCCCCCGAAACTCCACAGATATCGACATTTAACGAGTCTAACTTCCGTGTAAGAGTGACGTGTTGACCTACCTGTTTTAGAGTGTCATCTTTGAGAGCACCTGAATTAATTTGACTTCTGGTCTAAGCTTGGGGCGAGAGGGGCCTGGAGCTGAATTTTAAGAGGTAGGACTTACCAGCGCAGTGTTACTGTGATCAGGTATATCTGTTGCGGGACCTGCAGAGTAAGTACTAGAGATGGGGGTCAATAGGTGCCTGAGAGCTGAAATTGTTAGGGCAAAGGGGGAGGAATCAGCAGTAGCATGTTTTCGTTTATCCACCTCGCCGTTTGTAGCAAATAGGGTGACCAGGTTCATACTGTGAGACGACCGATGCGGAGTGAAATTTCTGGCGTTGTAGTTATTTACTGGTTATATGTGGGTTGGATGCTGCCAAGGTGCTCAGACGTAGACAGGCAGGCGATCAGGCTCTCAACCAAAGCCTTTGGCACAAGAGCTTGTGCCGCAAAGCAGTGGGTGGGTGGCAATCTACGAGAACCGGTGTATTATTCGGAAGAAGATGCCAACCTTCTTCCAGCCCTCAACCTAGAGTACTGACAGACTGTGATTTGTCGGATTTCTACCAAGTGGTCTTCCTGGTATAAGAAACGGTTGGTGTGGTCACCACACTGTACAGTTTGATCCTATAGGTCATCACGGTGCGCCGGCCATCCCTTTGTTTCAATGTACAGTCTGGCTGTGATGGAAATGACGAGAATTGAACGTTGAGATACTCCACTGAATGGAGTACATTCCTATCACTCTCGTCCCACACGACCTCCTAGCTAGCTATGCCTGCAGTTCGTGGGTGATAATGCAGCATCTTCCAACACACACCTCAATAGCTTGTAGTTGGTAAAATTGAAAGCCTTCTGGAAATCTAGGTACGCACCCCTATCACTTCTCCACCCGGATTCTCCGTGGCAAAATCTAAAATCGTCAGCAGACTGGTAACGCAAACTCTACCTTTGAGAAAGCTACGGTAAAGAGCTCTGAGAAATTTCTGTTCACCGGGGAATAATCCGATCCTCCCTAGTAAAATGCGTTCAAAAATATTGCCGACAACAATACTCGGGCTTACTGGCCAGTAAGTTCCGATAGCCGATTGATTAACACCTTTCAAATCTGAAAGTACGGTGGCCTTTATTCCATCTCACACAACCATCCCTGTTTTCGTCTTTTGAGCAAAGTGTGAAGCCAGCAATTTGGCTACCTGTTTGAGGGTGACTGACTGAATTTTGTCCAGTCTTGCGGACGTTGTATTCTTCAACAACGATATCGCTGGCTAACTTCGTATGGCGCCATGTCCTCATTAACAATGGCCACTCCTTTGCGGTTGGAGTAAAACTGAAGTACTTCGTTTTCTGAGCGAAAAACACTGAAACGGAGCCCCGAATGTGTCCGCAACGTCCTTGCCAGTCAGTGTGTTCTCTTTTATGGGAAGACGTGTTCCCAATCTCCTGCTTTGTAAAGGGCTTGAACTGGGTATAACTATAGCATTTCTTGTGATTCTGTATAGTACCGCGTGCTGCAATGGACTCATAAACAGGAAGTGCATTTCTTGTCAGCTTAATTGCGTCCTTTTGGGTTATGTTTCACAACATGAAGCTTTTAAAACCCTCTATTTAGGTATATTCCTTCCAAGCTTTATGCTTACACTGAAACGCTCTCTTGGCCCTGGGACGGACCCGCGGCTTCCGACTCCTGTAGTGAGATCACCTTCAACGTTCCCAAAATTCTAAACTCCACGCGACGTGGGAGTTGCCTTGCCAGTACCACCACGCCGGTTCACATTACCTTGTGAATGTAAATTTACTACAAACCACTAGCATCAAAGTTAGTGGGCCGGCATAAGTATCACAGTTTTGTTCGTAGCTGTATAATGAATTCACATCATCTCTACTCTTGTAGGTAACATTCACTATGCTAACAATGTCGAGCTATTACCGTTAGGAACGCCGCTCGACTAGTCTAACGCTTGTTTGAATTCTGAAGGTCGACTGGAATTTTCCGTCGACGCACTCTTCTACTCTGGCGGCTGCTGTGCGGTTGTGCTCAAGGTGCTCTCACGTCCAGCTCCATAGCATCCCTCAGTTGTTACGTTGAAGTCTGTTGTGAACGGTGAGTAAATGAATAAATAAAGTTTGTTTGCAGATTCATCGTTTACTCCCTGCGACTTCCGATTCACGGTAGCATAACGTTGGGGAAACCTTGGGGGGTACAAATTCATGAACCTAACAGCATACCCCTTTTTTCGGCTTCCCCATTTGTAAAAGCCCGGGGATTGCCAGTGAGTTTTCCCCACAAACCGTCATCATCCTCTACGGAAACTGAGAAGTTGTGGTCTAACAGTAATGATGTATTTTTCTCAAAGTATATGTGAGAAGCACGCCGGGTTGTGCGAGATCACTGCAGATGCAAAACGACGAGGTAGAAAACGAATAATTAAACGGAACACAAACGTGGAACGTACTACCGAAAAGGACGTGGTCAAAAAGAAAATAAATGTAGTTTATGAGACTTCGACGCAGGCAACAGAAAAATAGATAGTCCGCTTGCTTCGCAGGTTTAGTCAGTAAATTGGGATTTTACATTAATTTAGCACTTACCAGGTTGTTTGGGATCGATGTGTCAAATAGTTCAAGGCCACTCCGAGGAGAACGTCCAAATTAATCTCTGGAGTATCTCACCATTACAAGATATGACTGGCATCCGGAAAATGTGAAACCAAGTTGGCTTTGGTGAGACAGGACGGGAAATTCAAACATCCAGCAAACGAATGGACAGACTCTAGCGCAGGATTTCTTCGACTATTGGAAGTTGAATTATGAACTGTTTATTGACCGTGTAGTAGGCCAAATGCCAAACTGTCCTGTGGCTGAATTATACAACAAACCGTTTCAAGCAGGCTTTTTTCGAGGGGATATTAGCAGCGGTGATTTGTACCTAAGTTTTACACAGCTGGCGGCTAAATGCTTTCCCGACCACTCTTAAGATCATCAGGTGATACAGAGAGTTTGAAGATAGACATTGTTTCCGTTGATGTACGATGGACGTCAAAAGCCTTTTTAAAACGCTGAATGTTGCTACTAGCTCTGACTTCATTCGGAAGTTTATTCCAAATGTGGGAATACTTTACACTGAAGAATTTTGCACGTTTTTTTCCCGAGACAGCAGGTTTGGCAAGATGGAGCCCTTATTTCTTAGACCATGTGGAGGGCTGTGTTGTAAGTGAACGGTAAACGCTCTGGTGATGGCATCCCAGTGTATGAGTTTATAAATATGTCTGGTTCATCTTTAGTCTACGTAACCAAAGTGCATCAATACCAAGTTCCTGACAGCGGTGTCTGTGGGTGAGCGAAGAGGAATATTCTAAGAAGCATCTGGAAAATGATCTTTGAAGGTTTTCTAACACAAACCTATCAGACTTGCGTAGATGACAGTAAATGAATGTGCAATACTTGAGTTAAGGCCGAGCACACGTTGTAAAGCGTCAGCGTCGCAGCCGGTGGAATAAACATCTTTTTGATACAGTCTATTTTTCTTTTGGTTCTTTCTACCTGAAAACACTTGTTCGGAGAAATTAAGGGAGCTTGAATACCGTATTCCCAGGTCTCTGACCGAAGTGACTCTGTCACTATCACAAACATTCAGTGAGAAGGAACCATGAGGTAATTTACAACCATAAGCAATGATGTTCGACTTGCTCGCAGAGAACGTCAATAGCCATGTTTTACACTCCAACTGCAATGACGCTATGTCCTGTCGTATATTTTTTAGACAGATATCGGTGTTGTTGTGCCGGCGGAGTGTGCAGACGATTGTGATATCGTCAGCAAACAGAAAGCTCTTGCCATCTTCAATAACCTCGCATAGGTCAGTTACGTACATTGAGAATAGCAACGGACCCACAACGCTTTCTTAGATCACTCCACTAGCCCCTAGTTTTGATGTCGAGCAAGGCACTTCAATCAATGTATTTGATGAGGCGGTAGAATACAACCGTCGGTTTGGTAGCCATAGTGAAATCAAATAGACATCTGTCGACACTATGGTCGCTCCCCCGAACTTATTGCAGAACGGATATCTCTACAAAGGTGAATATGAGATCCAATATATGCCTCTGTCTGGTGGGTGTTAGGACATCTTCGTTCCAACCATTCAGCTTTATGCATGAAAGAAAATTGGCCTGTCTTTCTGGAGCAGAAGGTGAAGTCCGGTAGACGTTAGGCGTGTTAAAGTCACCACATATCATTTCGTTTCTTCAAGGCATGTTTGACACACGACTCGTTATCTTTACAAGACCAGACAGATCTTCGCTACGATCGTTAGACAGTCTGTAGATACATCCTATAAGTGGCTGGCTATGACCAGTAGAAACTAATAACCAAAACGAGTCCTGGATTTTATGAAGAATAGACTCATTATGTGTTTTCGCAAAAACTGCTCTGTAAGGTAAATAATGCGTCTACCGTCTCTTCCTCTAAGGTGACTCCTGCGAAACGTATAAAATCATGAGGCCCATCTGCGTGTCAGGTGTGTCAAAAGAGCACCACGTCCCAATCACGAGAGTGAGATGGAGATTAGAGAAGAGAATAGAACATTTGAAAATGTGCATCTTACTAACCAATGATCTCGCTTTCATGAATAATAAATTTACGAAATTCGTTTTGTCAGATACAGCAGTTAAACTGTTGAAGAACTTCATGACGGATGGGGCGATGAGTTGCGAAATACCAAATGGAAAGGCCTGATCCAGGGAATGTACCAAACTTCCGCTCATATTTGAGTGGGTGTTGCATGGGTTTGGCTCAAAGATAGAAAGTGCTGAAAAAGTGGCATTACGGCGGAATGACTGATTTGGGAATGGAAAGGGGACCAGGCGACGGTGGATGATGAAATATCTAGGGGTGCACTAACAGAAGACTAGTCTGGCTGATATTCATGTTGGTGACATAGACAGGTGACGACGTGCTTGCTAGGATGCACATATTAGAAGGTTGGTTTCTTGTAACACCCATTTTTTGGTAAGTGGATTAGCCATTAGGGAGCTATTGGGTGATGGATGGAAACCGTGACCCCCAGTATAGTAGTAGGTTGATTTGAAAGCAGTGGGGGGCAAATTGTACAATTTTGCGTGCAAAGCGTTCTTTCTCAGAATGTGGTTCTTAGAACCATATTCATGGCGCTTGTGAATTACTTTTGTTTTATACTCATACTGCGAATCCGAAATAGTATTCTCTAGTAAGCACCGTACAGCTCTTACTGTAGATTTGGGCCTTCTTCAGTTGTTTTGGATTTGCCGTTAATATTTGTATTTACTCCAGATAACGGAGAGAGATGCCTCTTGTAAGAAGTAGATGGCCTTGCTCGTGCAGCCGCGTCATTATCAGGAGGATTCAAGCTACTCCTCTCAGAGCTCAGGATAACTGTGGATGCATTAGGCCTAAGAATTTTCCCCTCTCACGGCCTCGGTTGACGGGGGGACGTTGAAAACTATAGGCTGTGTTTTTTATAGTAGTCGTGAGCTACCCCGAAGAAATTTGAACGTGCCTGGCGTCAATGGAGTCAGAAGTGGTTTGTTATTCAGTGTCCGCCTGGACCGGTGACTCAACGGCGCTTCCACTTGCAGCTTGCGGATTCAAGGAACTCGTGGATCAGTCGAGATTTACAGTTAAATCAATGAGATTGTTGGCTGTGTTACATAAGCTATTATTTTCTCGGGAAATATTAGCTGATAATATTTCTCGTTAGAGTGACCTACTGTCAGCAAAAACTTTGATGGACTTAAAATTTGTGCCACGCCTGGTCTGCTCTCGTCATCTGACGAATTCGTTCTCTACATGTTCACCTGTGAACAGTAGCAACAATGGACAATGCACTTGCTGTACTTCATTTCGACGTCTTAGGCAGTAGCACTCCTTTTCCTCCACTTTGATGGCTTTGAGTAAGACCCTTTTCGAGGGCAACAGAGGTATTCTATCATATACGTCAAGCACTGCCACATGGCTTACACAGCGTGAAAGCTTGTGCAATTCCGTATCTATTGTATCAGTAAACGTCCCAGCGGCTACAAGGTCTTTATGACCACGGTAGTCTGATGGTGGATGTTACTTGAGACATTTGCAATGCACAATATAGGATCCAGCTTGTGCAAAATTTCGGTAAGCTCCTCGCTCTCACCGTGAAGCTTTGCTATTTCAGCCTCCAATTCCGTCATTTTTCTAGCCTGATCTGCGAATACATTAGCGATGGACATTGAACGTGGTTTGTTTTTATTCCTTTCGTGTAAGGCGCTAAGCTTTGCTGCTGAGACTGCCGTTTTAGCGGCAGCATTTTTCTCCTCTGCAATATCAGGCGTGGTGCAAGTGTTGTCTGAACAATCTAAAGATTTTACACCTGTCTTTACTGTCATCATGCCTTTTTGCGCGAGGATGATGGCTTGGATACTGGCAAATTCTGGAGATTGGCTGACTTGACAGGCATTACCATATTATATCCCACTTGCATTAACAGATTATGCTCAAAATGCCTCAAAGTTGAATATGTCAAAATGCAGCAAACAGTAGGCTAATTTGAGCGATTAGATGGTGAAACGGAACATGAACTAGCACGCATTAATAACTGGCCTTTTTCAAACCACGCGCCACAACCATTTTACGTTTTTCATGCCACTTCGGTGAAAAATTTACAGTTGTATGCTCAGTTCGCAGAAAGAGATCATTCTGATGAGAATTAACTCGTCACGTGATCACTATTTCCGAGTGGTGCTGCAGACGACAGGTTTGGAATGAGTTACGAATAAGTGTAGAGTTGAGGCCACTTGAGTGGATCGGAATCTGGTGGTCACATTAACATATTGTGTTGTTGTGAATTCCATGACCACAGCAAAAACTTTGTGATCGAAGCACTTATTACTAACAAACCTCGATAGCCACTTCACTTCAAGAGCATGGAAATCTGCCAGAACGAACAGGCGATAGCCTGATAGGCAAGCTAACTGGAATGGTTCCAGAAATGCTTCGCTTTTTTGGTGTCCCACCCGGACTTCAGTACAATACGAAGACTATCAAGAGGGAGCTGACATGAAGAAAGCCGGCGGCTTTTTAAATAATCATGCAACTGCAGTTGCATCTCACATGTGACCTTCTCACACAGCCTCCGATTAGTGATGAGCAACCGCCCCCAAGTGCATTACCACAGTAATCGCATTATCACTAGAACCCACGCGCCCAATACCCAAAATCCATCTCTGCTATATGCCACTGTTCTGTGCGCACGTAAGTATCTGCAGTGTAAATCAGTGTCTGTAGCCCCTCTCTCTCGTCACGCGGGTTGCACGCACTTGTCAACATGCCCTTCAGCTCTAGCGATCTGGCTTGCTAATTACTTCGTAATACTGTCGTATCTGAACCGTCGGAGTTTTCCCCCACATAATGGTTTTGCTGATTTTGCAAGCTTAGCAGTGGCTGAATTTTGTGGTTCCTAAGCTGCCAAATCATCCTCCGGGAATTTTGGGGAAACGACAATGTGGCGTTGAGCGTACAAGCGGGCGACCTCCCAATTTGGGGCCAACGGGTTTTCCCCAAGAGACTGCCAAAGTGTACTGGCCTTTCCTCGAAATTCCGCGTTGTTTGTCAACTGTCATCACGAGAGCCGAACTCTTAGCTTGGTTGCTGCTCCAACTTGGGAATTCCTACCTATCTGAAAACTAAACAAACTTTTCCTCCGGTTTTTAATTCCGCGCAGACCCAGCACAAGTTTGGATATTCCGTGCTTATGCGTGCACACAAACGATGACACTATAGTGACCTGGTGACTTCACGAGCCTGTCTGCAGTACGTTGTTCAAAGCAGCCCCAAGGCTCTTGGTTGCATATAATACTTAGTCCATTCAAAAAGTTCGCATGAAATGTGATGTCTGATTGTTTGTTTGCATGCAATTTGGATGTTCAATGGGTTCGCTGGGTTGCAAACAGAGGTAGCAATCCGGAACTTTCGAAGATTCCATAGCTAATTGCGTAGTATCTCAAGGTCATCGGCTATGGGCTGAAGTGGGAAAAAATAGATTTTGGTCAACGCGAACCTCGAAAATTGTTACAGGTCCAGCAAAAATGACATGATGTGGAGGCTCATTTCAAGCCTTGCAAAAGCCCAATGAAAAAAGTCACATATGCACTCTAGTCTGCTATGTTAAAACGCCCGTTTTAGGTTCCGTCCCTCAGTGTCATGCTACTTCTACCGCTGAGCATTGGGCGGCAAGGATGACCAGGGGACCCCACTATCGATAAGTTTAATACCAAATCGCATCTAAGCGGGCGATACTCTGAAAGGTACACAATCATTGATTTCAGCCTTTCCGCACACAGCCTAGTTTCTAGATCCGAGACTGCCCTAGAAGCCCTACGCTGCACAGTGTTCACGAGCAACTTGCCCTCTTGGAAATATGGCCCCCACAACGCAGAGGTGGTCAAACAAGGTTGCCGAGAAGAAACTGAAAACAACCGGGCTTGAATTGTCTGAAGGAACGTTTCAATGACACCAGGGTTTGCTAGACAACTGTGCACCTGTTTGAGCGTTCGCCGAGCCCGAACAAGTGTGCAAAACCACGGTTCCTAGGTACTTCTCGATAAGAACGGTCTGAAATGACGACCCGACAAGACAATGCGTGAAGCTCAAGTAGTTGCGGATGAGCAAAACATTGGACAGATCGAAGCGGAATCCGAGACGGATCAGTCGAGAATCATTGAATGGAACTTCAAGGCCCTTCAGTAGGATGAGCAAATTATCGGCAAGATTTAAAGGAACGCCAAATTTTGACATCGTCAGCAAGGAGTAATAAAGTGGGGACCAAAGAATGAAAATAATAATGGCATATTTCTCGACGCACTTGTGAGAAAAACATTCATGAGAGCGCAAACAACGTAATGATTTTTAAGCATATGCATATTTGAACACCACATTTGAAAATTGTACAACTGGCCGAATATGTGAGTGGAGCAGCAAAACGGACAAAAACATGCATTATATGAAGGGAAAATTCAAGTTTGGGCAGGAAACTTTGAGCTTCATAGTTCTGAGACGACAGAACATGGGATCTGCACAATTCGACAAAATAAATGATTTGTTACATCAATTTGGACTGTACAAGGTGATCGCTGGCCTGATGCTCAAGGTCGTACCAAAAAACAGTCGTTGGAGGATGGAGAAGATGAATTGGCGAAGAATTTGATCTTTATTCCATGTAGATAATCCCGGAAAAATGTGCAGAAAATTTTCTCATGATGTGGGCGAGGTGGAGACGCATATCCTTTCGCAGGGAAAGCATGGACCTCTCGACCGGACGTCATTCTTCGCTCAAATTCCTAAGAATTTTGAGGAGCTCGCGATGTGCCCAACCATTGCGGAATTTTAAGTGTCCAGGCGGGGTGTGATGTTTTATCGCGCAGGATATATCAGTGAAACCAAGAATGGAGAGCGGAATCGTGCGATAAACGGGAGAACGTGAAATTGACTATGTGAGGTTTGACGAGCAATGGAACAAGTGATATTCTATGTGACGTTAATAGCATTGTGTTGATTGATAAAATATAATTCACATGCAAACGCTTGCTATTGAATAACGCGAAAGGAGATCGGTTGTAGGCTATCCTAGTATACTGTTATTGTCGAAATTCGATGTCAGTTATCTTTGTACAGATGGTGTATAGAATGAGAAGAATGTTTGACAATACCGAAAGGTTGTCGGGTGGTCTATCAGGGGAGAAAAAGGGAGCGCTGCGGCTCGAGGTTATTATGCAACCATGAGACGAACAGTTCGAGTTTTTGAACGATTTTAGCGTGCACAGCTTTTGCATGGTGGTTTACAACTCAGACACACAAGCTGTCAATAATTATGGGGTAAGGGTGTACCAGGATTATCGGGTTGTTACTAAACGGGCATGTATATTGACACCTATACTTGTTGACTACAGACATGTTTTCTTGTTCGCCGGTAGGTCTAAAAGTAAAACATCTATTCTGAAAGCGGTAGTTTTGATCGGTTCGACGGGTGTGTGACTTAACATCACGCAAAACAGGGTTTTTTCGTCAGATGTTATTGGGTCCGTTTTCAAAGATAACGTCATCAGTCAAGTAGAGCTTGAAAATGGACACGACGTTCGTCATTGTTAGGAAAGTTTCTAAATTTCGTTTGAATTGGTGTATATTTTTACTGGACCTAATTGCAAACGGGAGTTTGTTCCAAATGTAGGAATATTTCACTAGGAAGAATTTGAACGCATTTTCTCCCGGGATTTAAAAGATGTCAATGTGAAGTCCTTGTTTCTGAGGTTATACTTCAGCCTGTGTTGTAAGCTAGTCACAAGGCTGACGGTGCTTTTATTACCATAGACCAAATTCTAACAGCCACAAGAAGTCATCTATCATACCAAGACATGGCTCATCGAGTATGGTAGCAGAATATTGCTCCCTTAGGTAGATTAACCATCCTCCACCTCGTCCTACACCACGATTTCTGCGGAACATATGATAACCTGTAAGGTGTAGTTGTGTGTCTGGAGTCTCAGGGGTGCACCAAGCTTCAGTGACAAGAATAATGTGGGGATTATATAAGAATATAAAGGATCTAAAGATATGCAACTTGTTAATTAGCGAAAGTGCATTGAAAAGCAGCAAACTTGGTGCATTTTCCTTGTTTGTCACCATTTTTAAACTTTTAGAAATGTCTAAAACAGAAACATCTTTGTAATTCAAGGACTCTGGTGACAATGCTTGGTCTGATGTCCTTGTAATGAGCTCACTAGGGAATGGTTGGGTGTCACCTGCGTTTGAGTCCATGACAGGAAGTGTTGGAATAGTGCAAGTAAGATATGGTTGGGTAGTGGATCGATGGGTTCGGAGTTGGCAGGGGAGGTTTGAAAGGTATGTGTCCCACTAAAAAAGGTAAGGCTGAGGTGAATTGGTTATGCCCGCCTGCTCGTTGTCAATGAAGAAATCACGGGTTACGTTTAAGTGAGCATTCGAAATGTAGGGTCTATCTGTATTAAATGGGGTGTTGAACATAGGATAAACAACTTCAGAGGGGCTCCGGTTTAGTCTTGCATGAATAGATGCGTCACGCGAGAGACTGCTATAATTAGGCAGAGGCCTGTAATCGAGGGGTGGTAAGAGATGCGTCTTTTCACTCGCTAGGTACGGGCTTGCGTTTTCTTGCCTGTTTACTCCCTTATGATGCACAGGAGGAAATCTCTGGCGACCCGTAGGGTAGTGGTTTGGAGAGGGTTTGTTATCACGGTCACCTCATTGGTGGTCGGTTTGTGGTTTCCTGCGGGATTGGTTTGAAATTGGGACACCAACGTGTCTTTATTGATAGACTGGCGGTGTCCTGTTTTATTTGAGCCGGTTGCCGAGCAGATAGGTTGCGGTCTAGACGCTCCTTTGATTTCTATACGGACAGGGTCATTCATGTGCCCTCTTTTGCCAGTTGGTTTCTCGACCGAGGTACCACCAACGCTCAGCACGCTGTTGGAACTGTCAAGATCCACTGTTAGATCAATTAGGTCAGCGAATTTGTTCTCTTTGATGGGGTTAGCATTGTCGGTAGGGTCGCTGGTGCGTTCGGGAGTGGTGCAACAAAGCGATACTGCGCGATCTTTGGAACCCAGTTTGTCATCTTTGGATATCGTTGTACCCTGTTTCGATGCATCCTGGATCACATGGTTAAAGACGGAGACGGAGGTTTTGCCCAGTAAGAGTTTTTGACGTTCTCTTTCAAGGGGCGTTCTGTCCTCCATGATTTTTAACAGTTTAAGATATGTTTTAGACTTAATAATGTCCTGGCTCTGTATGAACTGTTTTGCATTTGCCTCGCTATGGAATGTGAATGACAGCAGAACTTTTGTGTCTTCTTACGAAGACAGATGCAGGTATATGATTTTGGGTCTATTCCAGTAACCTTGGAGAGTATCTTCTTAATGCTTTCTGGGTGCAGCTTATCTGGCACATTGAATACGATGACATTGTTTGAGCAACGCACCCGTTTTGTGATTTCTGTTACTAATGTGTTGATGAACACACTAACACTCCGAATGTTATCCATCTTGGGACTTTCGGGCACTTTGAAAATGTAAGACAAAGGGACGAGATTCTCTTTTAGGGAATCAAGTGCAGTATGACTTGCCCTTAATAGGGCAAGCTCTGCTTCTAGCTTAGATACCTTAACAAATAAATCTGCCAATACACTGTCTACAGAAACTGAACAGTTTTTAGTCTGAGGGGTGGTAACCACCAGGTTATCGTCACCCCCTTTAACGGCAGAAACCTTAGGAGAGCAAACATAAGTTCTGGACCTAGAACCTTTGCCTTTAAAACGATCAACATCGGCTTTAGATCTCGATATTATGGCTTTGGCACCAGCGGATCTTGTATGACGAGTGATTTGGTCGTTTTGTAATATACGTTCGGTCTCTGTCAACTATTCGTCCCCTCATTTTGTATCTGGTACTTTCCAAGTATATCTAGAAATCATTAATCTCGTGTACGTACGCGCTGAAACATCATCTATCGTATGTCACTGCATCCCGGGCAACTCCCTATTATCACACTATTCATTAAGGCAAATGTAGGAGGCTCGGGGTATGTCGTCGGCAAGACGACAGTCCGACTGAAGTGACCCAATTTATTATTAGGTCATCAGGCAAATATTTGGCGAACGACGTTAATTCGAGACTTGAATCGTTCGTAAGATCCACATAAACATTACCAACCCAGCATGAAACATTTACAGAAGCGGATAACAGTAGGTATCCATTTCTGTAGGTGTTTTGTTTCTTACGCTCTGGAAAGAGAGGAGTAATTTATCCTCAACTTCGAACCGACCGACAGCAGCAGCAGCGGCAAAGGGACAGAACCTTGAGACACCTTTGTTCGGCATCTCATACTATATGACTTCCATTATTTAGCTCACCTTTTACTTCTCCCAAGTTTACATGTGCGCTTGGTGTTTAAGCAGTATGAAACGGTAATACACTTTCTTTTGAAAGTCACGAGGCTTGTATGTTCACCCGTTTCCTTATCGCATGTGTACCGAGTTTTTAGGGGTCAGAGGCTAACGGAATCGACCATCTTTCCCAGCCTAGCTCCAAATATATTGTCGTCTAAGCCACCTCTGTGGATTCAAAACTCTTTTGGAGCAATGCGATGGATCGTATGCCCGGGGATAAGCCCATTCCGTCTGGTGAAATTCGAAACCAGCGCACGTTCACGAACTGTCGTTTTCAACGGTTTCAGCCATTTTCTTACGGGTTTGAGGTTAGGAGCACAAATCATGCAGAGTTAGCCACACAGTGAGCACGACGGTTGCTTGAGTGTAGTCTAAGTGTTGTCCGAGGGTGGGTTGAAGGTAACAGTGGGACAGACTGTGACGCTTGTAAGGCACTCAAAAGGCTACACTCAAACTACACACACGATTACGCGCTTTCACCATCCAACTGCACCACTTACGTTCCACCAGTGTGCGTTCACACTCATCATACATATATAATTCGGGAGGTAGAAGTGAGCAAATTTTAGTGAAAAGAATGTCGGGCAATTGCAGTGAAAAGCAGCAGTAGTTTCCCTCGTCGTTTGTTTTTGATGACAGGACCTCCAGCGGTTTCCGCTGGCGAGGGACATTTTGTTGTATTTTTTGGATTCGTCATTAAATTTGCTGCTAAGCTTGGTAGTGTGTAAAGCCGGTGCAAGACTTCATGTTCGCTTCTTGGGTGGAAAAATGCCCAATGCAAAGGATGCAAGGTTAAGGTTGGATTAAAATCGGAACAACTCGGTTGCCAGAAAAGATACGACACTACATCCCCTAAAGAAACCTGTTTAGTGGTCAAAAAGAGTCTCTGACTACCCTAAGTGAATGCAAGAGTATTTCATTGAGTGCAGTGACAAAAAATGTACGAATGCAACAGGACAGTTACGGGAGTTTAAGCAATTTATAGGAATGACGAGCTTGACTCACAGAAAGGGTTCAAGAGGAATACCACAGAATTCCAAATTACCAGTATCCGAGGTTACCGTGGGCGGCTGAAACGCAGTCAGTGCTGCGACGATGTTCGGAGTGCAACGGAACAAAAAATGAGTG
This sequence comes from Paragonimus westermani, assembly GCA_008508345.1. Classification (NCBI taxonomy): domain Eukaryota; kingdom Metazoa; phylum Platyhelminthes; class Trematoda; order Plagiorchiida; family Troglotrematidae; genus Paragonimus; species Paragonimus westermani. The sequence continues at coordinate 101,062 of QNGE01000762.1, forward strand.
AGATCCGTGTAGTATCGTCAAGCAACTACGCCACAGGTAGAAGAGCAGAAAGACGTGCGTGCACAAAACTTTATTGTTATTAAAAGGTCATTTTAATCAATTCGAACAACATGCAAAGACGACGCAACACGTTGTTGTACAACAGTGAAGCATCGTTAGTAAACAAAACCAAGAAAAAACTCTACACCTGTACAGAACTGCATTTTGGTCACAGTGAAGGAACCTCTATTTGTTGTTGTGCAGCGGATGATAATAAAGAAGCGCATAGAATCTTGTACTGTGAAAATTTTACTTGTGAAATGGAGGCGAAGTATCTGAGTCGTCAGCGAAGACGACAGCTAAAATCTACTGCACTGAGGGAGAGGAGACATAACTTTCCTACTTATAAGCCACACACGAGACAAACTGAATTATATGAAGTCTAAATTAACGGACTTGAGACTCTTCGTTTTCGTCACATGTCGGAAATTGGCGGGGCAAAGTATAACAGTAGATCCACTAAAACGAGGTCCTTAACTTGATATAAGTTAGCATTGCATCAAACCGTCACAACTTAACAGATACCGACTGAAATCCATGGATTTTTGGCTAGATCTTGCCTGCAACCACGTCGCAAGGCTGGATTTTATGACGTAAAAATTTCCTACGGACACATCACATGATACATGAACGTACTTAAAACTCCATCAAAGCCCCATGGCTTATCAAGTAATATGGGATTGTGGGCTTGTGGCAGTAATGTTTTGTCGAACTTTGAGGTTAAGCAACTTCCCAAAGACTGGACAGACTGAAGCTGAGTGCACTGGCGGAAGCGTTCTCGAAAACGTCATGGCCATGATTAGGACAACACACATTGGACCCCCCCCCGAATTCGCCGGAACATTTCGGCACATTTTCCGGAAGAAGTGTTCACGGAGATCAAGTGCATCGATCGAAAAGAAATGATGCCCTTCCCGTGGTAGACCAGAACAATATCCATTCACCCGAGTAATTCTCAACGAAGCAGCTTGAGAAGAATGCAATAGCACAAAATACAAAAAGGAGTTTTTTAAGCAATGCTCAATAACTATATTTACATAGTTCGTTTCGGTCGTCTGCGCATCGCGCGAACACTGAGCTTCCAAGAAATACAAATTCACGGATATTTAATCATGTTGACTGCATGCCGTCTGTATGTTCAAGAAAAGTCAAATATCATCATATGCATTACGGAGCGTCACATTCGTGCGGTTTCTGAATGGGCGCCACCAACACGGTCATCATCAGAGTCAGTAAGAATATACATCAATTCATACGAAGCTTAGAAACTTTCTTGACATTAAAGAACGTCAGATTGAGTTTCAACCTCTGCCTGCCTGAAGACGGTATCTTTGAAAACGGTCCTAACAACATCTAAACATCAGATCTAATCTAATAACCGAGGGTGAACCTATACCACATGATGTAACGCCACACACACTTTGAACTGATCAAAGCCATCTACTTCGCCATTTGAGAAATTCCTCATTTTTGAAACTTATTATGTCTCCAGCAGGATAGATCTTGTACACAGCTCTGTCGAAAAGTTGCAGCTGAATAACAAAACTACTGCCAGCACATGGTAACATCTTAAACATCCCCGTTAGTAGCAACCAAACCATCATGGTACACTCTTACCCCATACTTAACGATTATCAGCTGTGTATAGCTATCAACCACTACGCAATAGCTGTGCAAGTTAAAACAGTTCAGAGTATATATATAGCTTGAACTGTTCGCCTCATATGATTACATATAAATATGTGCCTCATCCTATCCTAACAGACCACCTGATAATCTTCTCCTTTTCCTGAATTTCTTTTTCATTCCTCATAACGGAGTGTCTCCTACAGAAACATGGTTTGCTGTCTCCACCGCGCGTGCCCCCCTCCCCCTGACATGGTTTCCTCTCTGCCCCATCTGGTCAACCCTGTGCACCCTATGAGCCAATCAGGTGTCTCCTCGATTTGCTGGTCGTCATTGGTTTTCATGTGCAATAAATGTGCAGTACACGTCGGAAGGACGCCTTCTCCCGAACTGAAAGCATGAGCGCAATGGTTGTTGATCTGTCAGTTCTATTCCAGGAACATTTTGGTAATGTCTGGTATCCACGACAGTTCCAAAATTGGATGCAGTTGGTGCGGAGGTCCTACGTTTCGAAGTTCGATCGGGTTCCTCGTACCGCATCCGATCTACCGAACCCGCTTTCGGTGAACATAAGAAACACTGTTGGCTACCTAGGTCGTTTGCATGCCCAACTGAACACAACGGGTAAGTGTTATTATAACGTAGATGATGACAATAGATTGACACATTTCATGTTCATAAGTAAGGAGCAGATAGAATTTTGTCGGCGCTACCCCGAAGTTATCGGTATAGACGCCACTTACAGGAGTTGTAAGGAACGATATAATTTGTTTGTTTCAGTTGTTGTAGATGCTAGTGGTGTGGGCCTACCGGTTTGCTTCGGTTGGCTTGCAAATGAAACTACGGTAGCCATCGCCATGTTTCTCCGGCAACTCCTTCTCTTCGTGGGACCGGTGGACACAAGCACAATGATCATGGACGGCAGCGCGGCCATTCAAGGAGCCACTGCACAGGAAATGCCGCACGTCCATCAACTACAGTGTCGAGTGCACATATTGCGGAACGAGCGCGGAAAAAATTCAAACGGCACTGTGAAGAAGTGGTTGTTGGTTGCAATGCTGACGCGTAACCGCTGGAGGTATGCTGCAGCATCAGCTGTTATGCAGGCCATGTTCAGTCTATGTTCCAATTCGTTCCTATTCCATTCACTAGCCAGTAACAACATTCAGCGTTTTAAAAATGGTTTGGACAGCTATCTCACGTTAACAAACACGATGTCCATCTTCAAACTCGCTGTATCACCTGACGACCTTTTTGAGTATGGTCCGAAACACATTTAGCCGTCAGATGCGTAATACGTAGACAACCAATCTGCTGTCTAACGCCTGTCGAGAACGGCCCGCTTGAAGCGGTTTGTTATATGGCTTACTCACAAGATCATTTAGCACTTGGCCTTTGACACCCAACATTATTTTGATGGCGTGTTTACTCATGTATATGCAATGCCCAAATTGCTATGAAGTGTGCAATCGGCACTTAATAATAAGTCCAACAGTACGATGACATGTGAGCTTCAGTTGTCACGCACATTTCATGCGGCCCTCCAAACCGTCGACTCAATT
>QNGE01000762.1:105831-137495 GCA_008508345.1 Paragonimus westermani
TAGGGTTAATTTAGGGCGATTTCGGGTTAATTTAGGGGTGATTTAGGGCACGGGGAATGGACCAATCAGAAAATTTCTACGCTACGTACATTAGGGATTTTCTAGGGATTTTGTCCCAAATCCCTAACAAATCCCTATATGGTCTCCGGATTGGTCCATTAGACGAAATTAGGGATTTTCCCTAATTCACCCCTAATTGTGTTAGCAGGGGTGCTTCTCACATATGCGTTTTGAAATATATCATTCATTTATTAGTTTATACGGTGCATTCTTATTAATCATTGGGTGCTAATTCCCTGTATCTTCCAGATCACAAAGCTTCAGCCATCTCGTCAACCTATATCGCTATCAAATTAGCACAATTCCTTGGCGTCCCTGATAAAACCATTTACGCATTTAAACAAAAAATTCACGCAGCACAAAAGTCATATTTAACTTTTTTCCGATTATCTCGTCCGCAGTTGCTCACACGAAACTTCAAAAGCACATATAAATGGTATACCAGCGACAGCATTCACTTCCTGCGAATAGATTTCAGCATGATACTCGAAGGATAAGTTAGACGACAACCAGACTCCCATGTCTTTCTTCGTATCTATTTCCAAGATGTCTACCGTAAATCACGAGAGTATTGCCACAATATTCACTGCGTAACTTGTGAACAAACTTATTATCATTTGCTGGGAGACTCCAATCAACCGACCACCACATAATCGCGTTAACATTAATTTGTAGCTTACCGGCGTGAGCGGGATTCTAGGTTTTACGTCGTCGGGGTAAAGGAGGGCGTTGCTAAAAACTCTGTCCGGAAGATTTTTGACGTGACTCAAAACTAACAGAGAGCCAGGCATTGATCTTTAGGGAACTCCCGTAAAAATGAAAGGAGTGAATGAAAAGTAGCATTCGGCCTCAACTCCAGAAATTTCATCATCAGGAAAAGAGGTTATCATCCAGAGAACCTCTCCTTGAATATCACAGGCATCTGGTTTGTGTTTCAGGTGGCCATGGGTGGCGTGGTCACAAGTCATGGCGGTCAAAGAAGATAGCATCTAAGTTGAGGTCAATGGCTCCGGCTACCCTCAGACTATCTATGAAAATAGGCATATTTAACATACAGGATGGGTTAAGAAAGAAAACGTGCTGTTGAGTGACATACTGGCACACTTGTTGTTCAGAGAATGACTATAGATATCCTACCAGCAGTTAACATGATCAAAGTAAATTTGTAGTTAACTGGGAGCACCAACACTCCATATCTTAACCAGATCTTAGCCCCGCAAAGAGCGAAACACCGTGATATGTAAGGTAACGGCATACGTCTCACTCCAAAGGATCAAGGCAAGCTCAAAAGTCTTAAATCACGGTACCGGAAAACATGCGACTCCTCTCTCATCATACAAATGCATAAAGTGTTCAACGTAATTGCACATAGGACTAAAATGCTCCACATAAGTGAAGAAGAACGTGCGCTTAACGGCATAGATAAGAACTCGCAGTTGATGAGACACAGAAATAATGAGAGAGACCCTGCTATCTTAGTAACGACACTGCAGGACAAAACCACTGTAGATGATCCTCTAACAATCTGTGAGGTTTTTAATTCAGATTTTGCTGCTTCCTTCAACATTGAAGGACACATACTGCCCCCACCTACTCCTGTAGGTACAAGAACCCTCCTAAGTCATATCCCTGTTGATGCAGGGCTCATTAGCTCTCAGTTAGCTATTATCAAACCTTCTCACCTACCTGGTCCTGATGGCATTCACCCTGTTGCTCTAAACTACGGAGGAGAAGACATCCCTCTACTTCTGCTTAATATTTATACACTTTCTCTAACATCAGGCTCCTTCCCTCTTCAGTGGAAAAACTCTAAAATTAAGCCCCGCTATAGAAGTGGCTCGCGACATGACGTCAGCAATTATCGTCTCATTAACCATACTTCAATTTGTTCTAGGGTGTTGGAAAGGATAATAAAATGCCGCATGGTCGAATTCTTGTTAACACGTAGCCTTACAAACCACTCCCAGCATGGGTTTCTCAACAAGCGTTCTTGCATGACATGCCAGCTAGAATTTCTTGACCATGTGACAGAATCTACTGACACCGGTAAGGCGATTATCATCGTGCTGTTCGGCATGGCGAAAGCTTTCGATCGTGTGCCTCATAAGCGCCTTCTGCGCAAAATAGCGTCCTTCGGTATACGTGATCCATTGATTAGCTGGTTTTCGTCATACCTTACAGACCGCACAAAAACAGTGCAAAATAGGAGGTAATAGCTCAACGCCGAAACCAGTTACTGGTGGGGTGATAAAAGAAAGTGTTCTGGGACCGTTACTCTTTCTTATCTATATAAACGTTATATGTCAAGTTATCAAGCATGGCAAACCTTTTCTATTCGCTGATGATATCAAACTTGTTTACGGCTTCTCTCCTGGCAATCTAAATCCATGTTTAGAAAATATACGGAAGGACCTCACGCCATTAAAGATTTGGTGTCAAACTTGGCTGATGAAATTTTCAGCCAATAAATCCACTATCGTTGTGCATGGTTTTCACGTACCAGATGGCTGCATAAAGCTGGACGGTCACAGCATATCAATCGCCAACTCAGTACGTGACCTGGGTTTGCGCCACTCAAATTCATTCAACTTCGCAGAGCAGATATCTTTCCTAGTCGCGAAAACCAGACGGACGATAGGTTACATTAAACACTCATTCTCCCTACCCGCTGCATGGTTACACCTTTATAAAATATGTGTACGACCCCAGTTGAAGTACTGCACGTTCATATATAGCCACCTGCGCAGGTCTGATAGGCTAATTCTGGAAAGCCTCCAACGTGTATTCACGAAAAGCTTATTGGGTTATCCATCTTCTCTGAGCTATAGAGAACGCTGCCGGACGCCTGCACACGATCCTCTCTGGTTACGGTGACTCAAGCTCAACCTTTCACTCATGTAGAATTTGGTCCATGGTAATAAAAGCACCGTCATCCTCGTGACTAGCTTACAACACAGGCTGAAGTATAACCTCAGAAACAAGGACTTCACATTGACATCTTTTAAATCCCGGGAGAAAATGCGTTCAAATTCTTCCTAGTGAAATATTCCTACATTTGGAACAAACTCCCGTTTGCAATTAGGTCCAGTAAAAATATACACCAATTCAAACGAAATTTAGAAACTTTCCTAACAATGACGAACGTCGTGTCCATTTTCAAGCTCTACTTGACTGATGACGTTATCTTTGAAAACGGACCCAATAACATCTGACGAAAAAACCCTGTTTTGCGTGATGTTAAGTCACACACCCGTCGAACCGATCAAAACTACCGCTTTCAGAATAGATGTTTTACTTTTAGACCTACCGGCGAACAAGAAAACATGTCTGTAGTCAACAAGTATAGGTGTCAATATACATGCCCGTTTAGTAACAACCCGATAATCCTGGTACACCCTTACCCCATAATTATTGACAGCTTGTGTGTCTGAGTTGTAAACCACCATGCAAAAGCTGTGCACGCTAAAATCGTTCAAAAAACTCGAACTGTTCGTCTCATGGTTGCATAATAACCTCGAGTCGCAGCTCTCCCTTTTTCTCCCCTGATGGACAACCCGGTAACCTGTCGGTATTGTTAAACACTGTTCCCACTCCATTCACCGACTGTACAGCGATAATTATCGTTCAATTCCGGAAGTAATCTTATATCAAGGAATGCTTGTAATCGACCTCTTCCCGGGTTATTTGATGACAGCTGTTTGCTTATGTTATACAGCTAATCATTTAACACGATGCTATTAACGTAACATAGAAGGTTATGCCAGAATATCATGTGTTCCATTTTCAGTCATAGTTCATATACATATGATATATATATGCGACACATATGTGACTACAGTCCGTTTCACGTTCTCCCGTTTATCGCACGATTCCGCACTCCATTCTCAGTTTCACTGATATATCCCGCGCGAGAAAACATCATACCCCGTCTGGACACTTAAAATTCCGCAATGGTTGAGCATATCGCGAACTTCTCGAAATGCTTTCGAATTCGAGCGAAGCGTGACGACCGGTCGAGAGATCCATCCGTTCCCCGCCAAAGTGTATCCGTCCCCACCCCGGCCTTATCATAAGAAGGTTTTCTGCATATTTCCCCGAGACTATTTACAAGGAATAATGATCAAATTCTTCGGCAATACACCCACTCCGTCCTCCAAACACCTCTTTTTTGTCACGACCTTGATTATTAGACCTGTGATCACCGTGTGGGGTCTCAGTTGATGTAACAGATCAACTATTTTATCCAGTTGTTTAGATCCCAAGTTCTATCGTCTCAGAAGTATGTAGCTCAGAGTTTCTTGCATAAACTGAATTTTGCGTTCAAATACTGCCTGTTTTGTTGCTCTATCCACATAGCCGACTTATTGTGCAATTTACAAATTTGGTGTTCAGATATGCATGTGCTGAAAAATCTGTACGTTGATCACGCTCACTTGAGTGCGTTTCTCATAAATGCGTCGAGTAATATATCACTATTATTATTGTTGGATTTTTGTGTCATCGAAATTACGGGCAGCGTTGCCAGTAGAAAGCTTGCGAGGGACACTGATATGCATTCGAAGAAAATAGGCAAGGCACCAATCAATGAACTCCAACATCAGGTGGAAAACAGAAGGCATCCAAATCTACGACGATCAGACCACCGCCAACGGAAGATAACACAGTAAATGAAATGTCATTCCTGAACAAAAGGCTTTCAGGCAAGGCTATCCACCTCCGTAATTTACCTTCATATCCTACACTAATGTAAACTACACACAGCCTTTCACTGAGTGATCTGTTGGTGTCCCTTCTGGACCACTCATCGAAATAGGGTGGGTATAGCTTCTGCGTATCATTTGGTAAACGTAATCACCAATTAGAATAATACACCTTTTCACTGCTCAGAAACGCGTCGATGCATCTGTGCATCTCGTGACAACTTTGTTTGACGGAGCCCCTTAGTAATAATTGTAAAGGCGCCGGCCAATTATTTTCAACCCCCTTGCTTACTGTTATTCGTGGAAAATGAGCTGTAAGGTGCCAGAAAGTTCGAGGGTTTGTTTGCGTGCAAACGTTAATCGTTTGTCCAGACTAGCTTGTCAGGAAGTTTTGAGAAGCATCTCTGCGACACTCATGGGTGATGTTGTGGGGGATTTGCAGTTATGTAACACTGTCAATATAAGCGATCGTTAAAACGTTCACTGAGACATTTAGACGAAATTTAACTTGCGACCATTTCTTATGTCACGGAAAGTGTCAAGGGAAATATCTGTTGGGTAGCAAGGTCCACTGATTCTGTTTTGCAGTCTTCCAATTCTACGGTCACCTCAGCAGTGATGACAAGAAGTACCTCGATGGTGCAGAGTGACAGTGTGTAACGCTATCATTCAAAACTATTGCCATAATCGTTTTAGACGACGTCGTCGATATAAACAGGGAGAAGAGAACGCCGACAAAAATTGTTTGTGCGATTGTTGTGAAAGCTCGGTTGTCTTTGAAATAGATCGACATTATGCTCACTCCCATGAAGAAAGTGATACCTGAGTTGCCGTTTGATGCACGTTCTCTGTTAGGAACACCACGGCAGTGTAGATCTTTATTCATCGAGGATGGGGAGTAGGTTCGTCTCGGTCCGAATGGTTGCATAGGCCTTGCCGTACGTGAGTGGTTTACGGAAGGTATAAATGCCCTCCGGCTTCAGCCGTATATCGACGGTTTAACCCTCCTCCAAATTCCACGTTTACAATTGTGGTCTGTTCTTGGAAGGTTGACATCTCCTCTAATGCCAGCGTTCGTTGTGGGATTACTGTGTGGTCTTTCTGAACCCGCGATTGTCGCAGATCTTGATAACGTGATTAAAGACTTGTCGATTATCTTGAAGGATGTTTTGTTGCTGTCAGCATATGGCCAATATGCGCATGTCGTGTTGGATTGCGTAGTTGGTGATTAATCTGCAAAAGCCTTCATTCGATGGGTGGAAACCACACTGGTCATAACTGATGCGAAAAATGTGCGGCACCGGGAGTGTACGCAACCTGAAAAATGATGTTCCCACCAATCAGTCAAAGCTCAAGAACAGAAAAGTAGTTCAGAACCCGACGGCCACAAGAACATCACGTTTGTCAGCCTCTTTTTAAAAGGTTACACATGAACATGAAAACCCCCTCTGCGCTTGATTGCATGCACGTGGTGCGCCTGAGAATGGTGAAACGCCAATTAAACCTATGGAAAGCAGGCACAACGGAAAGGACAATTCGTCTGGGATCATCCCAAATAAATCAGTTATACAGAAGGTTAGTGAGATTGAAATGCATTTCGACTTATGGGTTCCCTAGGATGTGTCGATCCGCGCTGTACTTCGACCGTTGGAATGCTGCAGTATTTCGCCAGTCCCTGTTGTACATCGATCAACTGACATTGACTGGAATAGCAGATGAAAAATTTATGAAATCTTTGTAAATTTCTTCTTCTCCGCCTGCTTATTATGCTGTCGTCAGTGTTGTCTCCACTCTATAGACCGCGTGGAATCGATGTTCCGGAAAACATTGGTTAATTTCGCTGGTCTCTACGGCGAATCGGAGCTTGCGTTCAACTCTCACTGTGCCAGCCATCTGTGCGCAGACGTTCGACTGTCTGGACCGCTAAACTGTTTTCCGGTACTCCCTACTTGAGCCGCACACGAGAACTTGATATGGGTTTACACGATCTCCAAATATGAGCACTCCACAATATTTTCAACGTACAGTGGAAAGGATGCATATACATCTGCTGAGCGACACTGCAGGGGTAGGCGATGCACTGGCAACCTCCATCATAATTGCATCGAAAAACTGGGTCTGTCCATTCGCGGAGGCGTAACGCACTGCGGTATCAACACTAACAACGTGGTTTGGGTAGGTGGATTATCCGGAGTAATCGGCACCTCGGATGAAAGATGCACCCGAATGCAAGGTTTTGCAACCTGTTGCGATTTTCCGATGAGGTGATGCCTTGCAGCAGGTTGTACATTTTCCGGTGCCTTCATGTAGACACATCCACCTGTTGGGTGGAACGTGGACGTATTCAGCGTGCAGAGGTGCTACCACCACTCAAGAAAGCTTTGTATTTTACCCCATCCTGCACACTTGGGAAGTTGTTAGAAAAATAAATTCAACCTAATGTCGTTCCTAATTTGCTATCATTGACGCAGCACTTCCGCCAATTACCAATTTCTCTTTCAGGTATATCGGGTTGTCAAATTTGAGGATGAAAGCGTGGGAATAGTTTCAAAATTAAACGTTACGCAGCTAGGGTTTGCACTTTGGCCGGGCCTTGTATAAACAGTGCACTACAGGTTGGTTCCGGGTGGCGTGACAGCACCCAATGGCTCAACGATCTACCATCACTAGTCCACAAGCGGCGCGCAATGAGGTAGCATGCAAGGTCGACATCACGAAAGAAGTGAGTGTTGAAAAGTAAGTCCGTATAACACAAACATCAACTCTCTTCACCTGGAATACTGAAGGACTCCGTCATTCAAAACATCAGAATTCGCGAGGAACTGCACACCCTACGGATGTAAGTGAATGCGCTGCTACCCCAACATTCGAGTTCCGGTCCATCAACAGCCACACCATCCATGGTGCGCTTTTCCAAGCAATCTGTAGATGATACGCAGATGCTGAACATGGTTGAAGAAGTTGAAGTAACCAACCAGCAGGTATGTTTCATTTTTCCGATTCTTAGTACCCAGGTGAGCTCTCTCGCCAGCGCTGGTGGCACATTGGAAACTGAATGCACCCGTAATCTAATGAGGACCTAAATTAACAACAATGTTACGGAAATCAACAACTGGAGATTATTGAACCGCGTGTAACCTGCTTCTTCACTCTTGGCTGCAGTCATTGTTGGTTTGCAAAATTGCAATCCACCAACAATTTTCGAATGCAGAACCCGTTACGAAAAGATGCATTTCGGAGTATCGCGCGGGAACATCAAGGGAACAATTCAACGATGGAGTCAGAAGAAGAGATTGCGGTCAATGAAAGAGGCCAAGCGCGCGATTACTGACAATTTCGCAGTATGACTCCGAATATGTAGTAGACAACGTGGTAAGAACGTTGACCCAGATATTTCACTGAATCTAACACACAAGCTTCCATTAGACTCATACGTCTTTCATGTGAAGTCGAACAATGCGCTGTGCTTAAGTTGCAAGGATAACTTTCTGTTTACCACCCTTGAGCTCCGTAAACAAATAGGAGTTGTGCGCCATAAAAAAACAGCTCCATGGGACTGCGTTCATTTTTCCTCCTACGTTCCCTGAGTGTTCCCAAAGCGTCTGCTTGGAACACTCGGAGGTCACTCAGAGAACGATCAGTGATCACCCGGTGAACAGTCGTGCTACTACGAATGATGCAGACTCCCTTATTTTGCCACTAACAACTTCCAGAGAAATGATCATTCGCAGTGAAATATGAGTTAACAGTGTAACTGTGTTCCGTTTACCAACAGCTCCGCGCAACACAGTTGTAGACAAACCGATATCAGACAAGTAGAACTTCTCAATCTGACATTCAAACGCACTTTATACATTACCTATGGGAGCTAGCGCACATCGAGTACACCAGTCCATCCCCAAACCGATGGTATGGTGAAAACCTACGCGGACAAATCACCACGGGAATTTGCCCCAGCCGAACACACCAGCGGTATATCACACCCTGCAGCTATCTTTAATCTTCAACCCACTGCACACTTAAACAGCCGGCAAACATGCCACATTTCGCACAACTTCAAGCTAATCACCTAAAAGGATGGGAACCTCTAAGAAATCTACCACTCTCAAACAGCAGATTCGAACCACACTCCACACGTGCGACATAAACATACTCAAACAGTGACCTTCTCTTCCACAGCCGACGGCAACATCCTCCTAACATTGTGAACTGCAGCGCACCACGTGAGGAGACGATTTTTGTTCCGTATACGAACAATTGGGAAACTCCGATGAAACGAATGTGGTTCCCATCGATAAGTTTGAAAAAAGCCAATATTAGCATGTAAGATGTCTTGCGCAATGACATTTCGTTCGCATCTCATCGGTTACTTTTGCGAAATTAACATACACTTAATATAGTTAAGGGGCAAGCAGCTAGCTGCTTTTTTCAAATTTTTTGATGGGAACCATTGTTTCAAACTTTTACGAGCTCGGCTTCCCGAGGATTCTCTGAAGAAACTCAACAATATTGTCGGTTTGAAATGCAAGATTGCAAGAGCCACAGCGAAAGTCATGTTCCTGAAACAGTGTATTGAGAGTGAACAATATCCGAGGGAATATTTAATGTCCCTGCGACGATGTAAGTTAAAGCCAACATCTGAGGGCATGAAAGGTATTGCTGAGACCCAGTTGCAAACGCTACGCTCTGAAATTATGAATCTCAAGGTTGCCCACTCCCTATTATTGCCAGCCGTTGACGATTTAAGTTTATTTTGCCGCATCAAGTTTTACAATTATTGTAAGCAGACTGCTGCCTACGTGAACAGGAATCAAACTAAGAAGGACACCCTGCCGCTATCTACTGAACAAACGTTGTCTAATTTCTCGAAGAATTTGGACAAATATGTGAAGAATTTTTCCAATATTGTTCTAAACAGAACCCAAAAAGAAGCGCTATCAGTCGGGTTGTAGTTCAGTATCCCACCACAAAAGAACCATCCGGTTAACGTGCAGACACAATTTGAATGTCTACATGACCAGCTCAAGTCGCTAGAGGCCACTTCAACTGACGCTGCTGCTTGGTTTAAATCTAGGTTAGTTGATCTCGCCCATCAATATCAACGAACACCTATCAGCCAGCAATGCCTGCTAAGTAAAGAACACATTAATCAGCTGAAAGAACTTCGCAAAAATGCAGAGCTGATTATTTTGCCACCGGATAAGGGGTCTGGAGTGGTCCTGTTGAATCGTACAGACTATATCAACAAGATGCAGTCTATTCTGTCAGATACGTCAAAGTTCGTTATCGACAAAGATCAAACAGATGCGGTGCAGAGTGTTGAACGTCAGATCAACCGTGCGCTTAAAAATCTACATCACAAAGGATTGATCGACCAAACTAATCTTAAAAAGCTGTCTCCCAAAGGCAGTGTGACCCCAAGAATGTATGGTCTTCCTAAAACACACAAACCTGGAGTGCCTTTACGACCAATATTATCCATGACTGGCTCACCATACCACCGGCTTGCCCAGTGGCTGGTCAGTCTGATTGAACCCGTTAGATCCAAATTGGCTGTGCACAGCCTAAAAGACACTTTTGAATTCGTGGAACTGATCTCCAACATCAATGTCAAACACCATCTAATGACTTCTTTTGATGTTGAGTCACTATTCACAAATGTTCCACTTGACGAGGTTATCAATATTGTTTGTAATTACGCTACTGACAATAACTTGGCACTCGGTATTCCCAACGATGAGCTTTCGAAGCTGCTGAAAATGTGTACATCCAATATCCAATTTATGTTCAACGGCACCTACTACAGACAAATAGATGGAGTTGCAATGGGTAGTCCATTAGGACCCGTGTTAGCTGACATATTCATGGGTCACTTAGAACATTCTATGTCCACTGAAATCCGGAACACGTTGTTTTATAAACGATACGTAGACGATATTTTTGCTGTATTCGACGGCCACTGGCAAGTAACAGCCTTTCATGAGCTGTTAAACAGTTTGCATAACAAACTAACGTTTACTCTTGAAATCGAACAAAATGAGAGGATATCTTTCCTTGACGTTCTTTTGAAAAGGCGCGAGGATGGGTCACTTTCCAGAGGTGTCTACCGCAAATCCACGTGGACAGGACAATATCTACACTTTAAGAGTTTCACACCTATTGCTCAAAAACGTGGCCTCGTTAGGACTTTGTTTCACAGAGTTCGACGTATTGCGACGGATGATGAGCTAGAAAGTGAACTGACGTTACTGCACGAGACTCTTATAGAAAATGGTTATCCCCAAAGGTTTATTGAGAAGTACTCCACTCCACAAACAACGCGGGTTACACCCATTACTGTTCCTCGCAAGCCTGCCTATCTAACTCTTCCTTTTAAAGGTGATAATGTTTCAGCCCTGATCAAACGCCGTTTAGATGCAGCAATCAAGCGCACATACAACGCAGCCCGATTGGTCTACGTGGATGAAACCACCCGTGTTCCAACTACACCAAGAGAAGACGTGGTGCCCCTTTTTGCCCAATCCAATATTGTATACACGTTTGATTGTGTCTGTGGAAGCAGATACGTCGGCAGAACCAGGAGGCACCTTGGCACACGTATCAACGAAAACATACCGAAATGGCTTTTAAATTCGGGGGTCGGTTGTGCCGTCAGTGCCATTACAAAACACCTTCAACAGACCGGCCACTCAGTGGACCCTAGAACAGCTTTCAGAGTGTTCTTTATACCCAAGCTAAAGCAGGCTCTCAATTTTGCGGAAGCCGTCGCAATACATCGACTGAATCCCTCTTTATGCGCTCAGAAACAGTTGGTGACTAACCTTTCACTTTGGTGGTAATAATGCAACTGGCACTTTTTACAGTATTTCAGATCTTGTTTGTTTTTCTGTAGATTTTTTCTAACCATCTCTGACCTTCACCACTCAATATGTATGTATCTTTTACCACCACTTTATTGCATCAAAATTATCAATCAGTTGCATTTTACCGCTTCCGCTTTGATCTCCTGACTGACTGTTCCAAATATTCCCAGATTAATTTCGCCTAGCTGCTTGCCCCTTAACTATATTAAGTGCATGTTAATTTCGCAAAAGTGACCGATGAGATGCGAACGAATTGTCATTGCGCAAGACATCTCACATGCTACTATTGGCTTTTTTCAAATTCGAAATTAATGTGATCCGAAGTCTTAGTAGAATCGTACAAAGAATTTTTCCATGTAATACATAACGAGCCTATTCCGGTTAACCTGACGACAGGTGACATCACGCAGTGTTCAGTTGGTCCATTACCGGTAGGTCACTCCCGGAAGATGGAGTAACCCTTCTAAAGATACCCAGGTTGAAGTACCCGGAGTTTGAAGAGTATCTGAATGACTTGCGTAGATTTTGTCGAGAAACTTGCACAAGCTTTTTGCATCAGCATCTTGAAGACACTTGTGAGCGTTAGGAAACACAGCAGAGTGGAACTGCCACCAGGCTGCCCACATGGAATTGTAGTGTGCAAATGCGTACGCTGTACGCGGCGAACAAACACTCCAAACGGTCATTTTTATTAATTCAAGCGATGTGATAAATGATAGCTTTGCAGACTAAGAATGTAAAGCATCTTGGGTCACCCATCATAGCAGTGATAGGTATGAAGTCGAAAATACAAACCTTGTGCTGTCGCAAGACTTCGAGGTTGGTAACCCTAATAAGTATCCCAGGAGTAAATGTTTGGATGTTGCTGTTGGACTGCATGTTCATGAGATGATGATCTATTTTAAGAGAGCTTGTGAAATGGGACTGTAATTAAACATGAGTTACGGGATTAGAATGCGTTGACACGGTTTACATGACCTACGCGCTAGGCAAAAAAAGGTTGGATTTTCGTAATGAAATAATTTAGTCACAAGAGTCATTGAAAGCCGAGGGCTCATATGTCTTGCTGTTGCGAGAAAAAGAACTAAGTTTCGTTATGAAGTGTTTTCCAACTTCGTCCTAGGTGTAGAGATGTTACTCCAGAAGATGCTACTCACTTAAATTGTGGCGAATTCGTACAATGGTATACTATGTCGGTAGAAGTAACAGATTTGGGTGTCATCTTTTTACCCACTGATTCCGAACGGAACTACTGCCAATTATAGAATAATGTTGGAACACCTTAAAATGTGACTTTGTAATTCTGATGTTCACATCTCCATTGGTGATCGTCCAGAAACCAGTTGGAAGCAATACATGGAGTTTTCCCAAGTTGTGCCATCGTATTCTGTCAGTTCCGTTTACTGCATGATCTCTCAGCGCTACTTTCAGTAGGAAGGCTTAGGTGACTGACAGTAAAACAGTATTTACCAGTGGACCCGCAATACGGCATTCATTGGGAACAGAGATCAGTTTAATAGTTAGCTACAGGCCCTGAAGTCAGTTAGTAATGAGGCATACCATTAACTTGTGAGCATTTGGCTCCCATGTAAAAGGAGTTAGGCTCCGCATAAACCTCTTGCCACTATGTCGTCCGGTAATCTCATCACAATTCGTGTGATGAACGAAAACAAGCATTTTACATGTGCTTTATCGGAGTGGTCCAGTTCGTATGCAGTTTTCCAGCACATTGTCAAACGTTGCAGTGGTATTCTTTGGGAACGCAAGTGCAGGTTGATCACAGAGTGGTCGAGAGAGTTTGAGCTGCTGGCAGGCCTGAAGTATCCTTCACCAGTTCAAAAACCACAGTCTTGATATGCCGGGACTGTTTTCTCAAGCACCACAAAGGCACAAAGATGGTAGGTCTAGCTTATGAAAAAAGGCACGTGGGAGGTACACTGGGACAAAGAACGAATTTTCAACGTTGACATGGTAGGGTATAATATGTGTGACGACTACTTTTCATCCCGATGGATGATACTTTGTTGTCATATCGTTGCTATGTTTCGTTTGGTTGATAGATCCCTTTCAAGTTTGGTTGAGTACAGTTGAGGGTTGCCGCCAACTCAGTTAAGGCCATAATCCCGTTTCCTGGGTGTGATGGGCCCGTTGTTTTCAGGCATTTGCTTGTTTCTATCTCCAGTTTGAACACAGTAAGGAATGCAGGAGATTTTGCCAAGATATAGCGGTTACTTCAAGGTGTATGGTTGCAGTCTATAACCAGAGAATTGTTGCTGCTTTGCAAGGGATAAGCGAGTTATTGTCGAGCAGTCCGGAAGGTTTGTTGCACTGTTCAATCCCAAGCAGGGAAGTTGTGCAGATAGGCGGCCAAACGTCTTCCGAGCACTTATGGCTGAAAAACGACCGAAAGAAGTGACGAATAGTATGAGTCGTTATCTTTCCAACCGAATGGGCTTAGTATGGACCGGGTCCTACTTGTCCGAAAGAGCTTAAAGGTATACTCTAATATCCCAACCTGTGGCATTTTCCCCACAGCACATGAGTCAAAGTGCGTTACCCCCATACCGTTTGCAAGCAATAATCTTGTTGAAACCATCACTCGTGTGCCAGCTACATGGATTCTCAACCGGTTTATACCCGTGTGAACTGGAAAAACGTGGACATTGTAGCGTGACCGACTGGGAGGGTAAAAAAGGTGAGACGGCACTTTTCGCTACTATGCGAACATTCACTTACATATATATGCATGTACAACGATAAAATATTATATACATGCACACTAAATGGTGCACATGTATAAGTACGGTATTAAAACCTATACGGAGTATGAGAGGGAATTCTGCCCTTACTTTGAAGCTCATCTTTTGTCACAGAACTTCTGTCTTAATCATCTTGATCGTGCATACAATTAGCCTGGCAATTCTCTCCGTTTCTCATCCCGGTTGGATTGCAAAATGGTAGCAAGTAAGCCGGTCGTTTCCATTCTGACTGTAAGATACACTTGTGGATTAACATTGGGTAACGTGGAAACACTGGGGAACAGCGTTCTTCCGAAGTAAAGGTCTTAACAGAGTTCTGTAGGAGGAAAAACGCTAACTAGCATGAGCCAAAAACCCAGAAATTCAAGCACACGACTTACGCAAACACGTAGTGGATCTGAACACCAGAAAATTCTTAAGTATGAACGCGGAGCCAAAATGTGATTTGAATAAAAGGAACCTGCTCACAGTAGTTCGCGAAGGTGCGTTAGTTTGGTGTGCCACCATACTAAATGAAGTACCAAATGAATGCGATCCGTAACGCTGTTCCAAAGAGATTCATGCTTAAATGGATGGTTGGTTCCGCTGGTCTCCAAGCCACCCGAAACGTGTGCGTGAGCGACACGAAACGCAGGGGAAACACACTGCTCGCAATGTTTGAGGTAAACTTTTTGTGTGTTCCTGAGTATCGAGTCGATTGGTTTACTTGATTTAGATATGGAGTGAACACGTGAGTTGGAGGGAGATGAGAAGAGCAAAGAACAATAAAAATTGTAAAGTACATAATGCCGTACGAAACGCTACAAACGGGAACCATAATGTCGCCTACTACACAACAGCACACTCCTTCAGGTAATTCAAATTCATTCCGTGCGTTTGATGGTTCCTACTGTCTGCATGTAATCGGTAGGCCGTGAAGCTTTCCGTAATCTTTGATGCGGAAACGTTTCCGAGTTCGTGAAGCTGTTGTAATTCTGCAACGTGTTTCACTTCACAAAATTGTTGAATTCTGTTGCAGGCGGTGCTTTATCCTAAATTCCCCAAGACGTATACAAGAAAAGTGAGCTATTTCAAAGGCTGAGCGATCAATGGAATGGAACGAGAAATTGCACTTCACGTTATTACGAAGCAGTGGAAGAATGTATTAAAAATCGATGTCATCTACGTGGTAAGATAAGCTTTTCTTCAAACTCGAGTGTGATTAAGCTGAAAAATGGGATAATAGTTTCGACGATTAAACCGTCGTTTTTTCATGGGAACGATGTTTTCATGAAGCCGCAAACGCAGGATATACCAGTAAACATTGTAATGCAAAAATGTACGCGAAAACTAGGGAGGTCGGCAGTATTCTTTTAGTTGTATTCGGCATACCTTGCGATTCCCTGCTACCACGATTGGAATATTTCTATAGAGACATGACGCACGCTGGAATGCGGACAAGGAAACCTGATCAACGGACGACATCAAGGGGCAACTCTCACTTAAAAGCCTGCAAAATTTCCGTGCAATCATCTTACCTCACGAGTAAGGGCGAAAAGTACTCTATGCTGAGGCACATGACTGGTCCATCCACTTTTCCTAGCTCACAAATGAAGACAAACAGTACATTATGCCAAAATAGGCTTAACCGCAAGTGAACGTGTGGAATCACTGACAGTGAACACGTTGGAAGTCGGCGTGAATAATCTGTCTGAAGTCCATGAAAAATGCTAAATGATGCCTTCGCATTTCTTCCGAATGTAGTTACTGGTTTGCATGCGTTCTGCTTGTCCTCCCGGATGACTGAAGCCATGTATCAGATAAATTCCCCGCCAGTCCGCTCATCAAATCTGATATTTGCGAAACAACTGTGTACGCACGTATGAAGGAGCGCAGTTTGCTTAATTATATCAAGGGGAAAATGACACTTGGTTATACTGGTTCGCGCTTTCTTCGGCTCGTAAACGAGTAGTACACTGTTCGCGGACCGGTCGTAGTCGACACCCACTGAGGGTGGTGTGCAGAATCTCTTTTTCATGATCACCGGAGGAGTGCGAATAATTTCTGAAGTACAGAGGGCCGACAAAGCTGTGAACTTCAAACGTGCACTTGCCAGCTGACTGGGGTTGGAGGCGCTGATTACATAATTGACACTCAATTATGTCCTCGGTTGAATACACTCAGAACGAAAACTCAGTTAGTCGGCATTACAGCGATAACTGTATATCTGTACCGGTTTCCAGTAGTGTCCACATAGCAGTCCTGCCGTGCGGCTGCTGCAGTCACGTTTTTTTAAAAGTAAATTGATAAGGGCTTTGTAGTGACGGTTGAATTTAGCTTAAGCGAGAGGTCAAAGCTGTGGAACTAACAACCTATGAATTGGCGATTTGTACTCCGCCAGCCAACGATCATGAATGGCGACGCGACCTTGGTGAACGGAGCTGGACACTACAGAAGGGTTTGAGCTGGGGTTGGAAAGGTCTCCGAAACACTGGCAGAATATGTGTGCAG
Source organism: Paragonimus westermani (assembly GCA_008508345.1). Classification (NCBI taxonomy): domain Eukaryota; kingdom Metazoa; phylum Platyhelminthes; class Trematoda; order Plagiorchiida; family Troglotrematidae; genus Paragonimus; species Paragonimus westermani. The sequence goes on from QNGE01000762.1 coordinate 122,704, forward strand.
AGAAGCCACACTGAACAGCATAAACGACACTTAAAAGTACCCTGCATGCTATGGACAACGAAAGCGTCGACATCATGTTGCACAGGGAGCTGCAATGCTTAGTGGGACTGCTAGGGAACCGCTTGCCTAATTTCCAGATACCGTCTCAAAGTGATGTCGTTGGGTCCGCCCGTTCAGCTGTTCTCGGACAAGGTGGTTGGCGGACGTTGTCATCAGGTAAAGAATGTTCTTGACTTACAAATGAACATCGATTACTTCAGGACGGTCCCATCACTAGGTGGTTCACACTTCAAACTCTCGCATTGGCTATCCGTTTTCGGACCATATTTGTTAAACGGTGACAGCTAAGTAGGCTCTAGAGTGCGTCTTCAGTTTTGACCGTCCGCTAATGTTCTGCACCTATTAGTATTGAGACTACCGCGGTGGAAAACATCGCTTCTTGCAAGAATGGCCCACCTGAGCTTGAGGTAAAACTAATTCCACAACGAGTGATTTATAGACTTCCTATCGGTTCGGCGGGTAGTATCCAAGTCACGTTTGAACCTACGGCATACACTGTAAGATTGCAACTTACTCTTTCTTAGTGTCTTCTGCAGCCATTCAGTTAAATAGATGGCGATTGCGAAAAGTCCGTCTTTCGACGGACGTGCTCACGAACGGCATCATGTGAAAATAAGTAACATGGTATGATGTTGCAGCCGAACGCCATACATGCTGCCCTCATTTTTACAGCCACCTTATCCATCACAAGTGTAATTACCGCAGTGTGCTCGCCAACCGTTTTTCGAACAATTTTGGACGGCCTACGTAGAGAGGGAAATTTTTCACTACGAACGTACCATTACATCATGGTTCAGCCGTGTCCTGTGTCATCTGTTAGTAGGAACTGACACAACTTTCAGTATCGGGGGTATGTGAAAACGTTGAATGACATGTTTGTGCCCGTTTGCGTCGTGAGTAGCGTCTACCTCCGCAACATGCGGGAGACGTCAGATTAGTTTAATCTGCGTTCGCTGGGCAAAGCAGATATGGATATATCTGTCGCCTTCATACCGCATGGTGCGCACGACATCTATCGCATTAATCACCGATAGCACTTCCTCGAAGTTCTGTAATGTTTCGTTGGCATTCATACATAGCGAACCCAACTGAAATAGCAGACTTCAACCTGGGACGGATGCTCCTAACGTCAGAGGTTTTGATTAACTACTCGTAGACATCCGCTACGTACTGTTTAACGTCAGCAGTTGGTGTAATGTATTGGAACAGACTCCTGCATTTGTTCCAATCACCGAAGATGAGTACACAATTCGTAGGACAGGGCTTATGTATCAGGCGATTAAGGAGGTGGTTTTGCTCTAACACGATTGAGCTCACAAACAGATGAGTATTTCTTCGGACCACATGAAATCTTGAACTGCAACTTGCGTTACGAGGAGCGAATTGTTAAATCTAACAATAATTAACTCACCAGACACGTCGCATACCCCTGAATACACTTCTACGCCTCCCGTATTTCGTACAACGGCAATAAGTCTGCTCAACTGTCAGGAAAACATACCAACTCACCTTATCGTACTTCAGAGCCGTTTTCGACCTACGGCTCGTCACACGATTATAGCTAACAACCAATTCGTCCATATATCTCTGATGTCACCGCTGGAACTGTTATAAAATTCAGAAACCACGATTCTCAGTCTCCACCTTGAAAGCCGTAATATTTTCCAATCCTTAGAAACAAAATACATCCTCAGTTGCTGAATCGCTGAATATCCGCATCGTCGTATGTCCAGACATACATTATTTCGGTATCCATGTATTAACGTTGCCACACAAGTGATGATGACTGCAGTCATACCGATTTTCGACGATAGCGTGCGATAAGGTCGTTTTCAGTTAGTGGCCACTTAAAACCAACAGGTGTGAATCCATGGCAGATTCCGGAGGTTTTACTTTGTACATCATGTGCTAGGCTAATAAATCGGAATTTGCGGTGAATTTGTTTGTTCTCCATGGCAACTGAATAAGCTACGGTGTGCGACATGTTGCACATGCATTTTCCTTGGGTGGGAAAGTGAAAGCGATCCCACCGTGTGTAATCAAAGGTTTGAGGTGGCTTTGTGAGGCCAGTGAAACAAGTACATCAGAGGAAGTCACTCCACAAGTCACTAGGATGTGTCGGCCACTCATCAATGCTTCAAAAGATTTAAGACCCTAGAATATTCGGGCAGCAGCTCCTGACTTGACATTTCGGCGGCCGTCACAGCAACTACAATAATGTACGTGTCACGTGACAGTTTGTTGTAGCTGCGTGCTAACTGAGCAGCTTATCTCTTTCTATATCAAGCGGTTCCCTGTTGATCTGAAGGATACTCACTGAAAACGAGATTTAGAACCGTTCTTTGGAATAAGAGATAGTGCATGGAACAGAGTGAAATATTGATTTAACAATATCTTAAGTGAGTAAAGGTCAGCTAACACACTGAAATTGTCGTTAGGAGGACAGCTGACAACCCCTAGTGGGAGGTCGTTCTAGTGATTGATAACCCTGTAAAGAAGTGACTGTTTTCTAATGAATGTACGATGCTGGATCTTGTGGAGCATTCCATGGTGACCCCTTCGACTATTAATTGTTACTTAGGTAGAGAATTTCTGCACGATTCCTGCGGTAACGAGGTGTGTGTTGGAATTAAGTCGGCGTGTATGCATGGCGAAGACAATAGTCTTCGAAACTCGGGTGAAGATTTTCAGAAAGAGATTGGCAGGAGAAATGCCACAAGTAAGTGATCGTTTTGGTGGTTACCCGCCAGAAACGCTCGACAGCCAGCAGTTTCCCCTTCAAGCCGGGATACACGACTTGATTGTCATACTTAGGCTCTGGTCTTATATAGACCGCGTAAGGCGTCTGAAAGGTCTGTCATTCTATGCAGGGAAGGGCGATTTTTATCACCCCAAGTTTCAGATTCTCTTTAGCGGCCATCTGGTAATGAGAGAAGAACAAAGTGGACGGCAGCCAAATCCGTAGGTCTTTATCCTGACCCACAGTATGCCCGTTGCGCGCTGTGCATTATATATAATGAATAAGCTCCCGAAGTCACCTCGAGGGACACATGTGAACGTTAGCTTTCGTTTAGAGGTAGACTTCAGTCCTTTGACTAGCACTTAATATGGTCGTGGTTAATCTATAATGCATTGGAATCACAGACGTTTCAGAGTTTCAAGTCGTCAACGTGAAGGAGAACTTTGTTAGAAACGAGGTTGGGGAGGTCGCCGATGTGTCAGAAATAATAGTGGACAAAATACAGATTTGTAATGAGCTGCAGCGGAGATCGGGAGGGACAAGAAGGGTCTGAGTCAGATTTTATTCCAGAAGCTCTGTTACCAAGAAAGGATGCAATCCACTGCAGAATCTTTTGTGTATCATAAGCTTCTTGTGTGTATATAGGAAGACCGTGTTGGACATGGTCGAAGGCTCCGGCGAAACAGAAGAATGCAGCGTCGGAGATGTGACTATTGTCCCTGGATCCCGTCAGGCTACCAGTGAAGATTAACACGCTGGTTATGCATGATAGGTGGGGAAGGATGGTATGCTGAGTAAGATAGCGTTGGTTAATTAATAAATGCCGAATGGTGGGGCAATGTAACAGACGACCCATCATCTCGCATTGAATGTAGGTGAAGCTGATCATCCGATAGCTATCAGGAGTGTCAGCCCTCTGCATTAGATGCGTGTGACAGTGACCTCTTTCTGTGCTCCCAGAGGAGTGCTGATCTGAGGTGTCCGGTCAAACGGATTATGTGGGAAGAGCCGCCAAACCAAGGGTCACGTTTTAGAAGATCCGAGAACGGACCGCGTCCGGTGCAGTATAAGAATTGGTCTTAAACTTTTGATTTTGAGTATCGGGCACAGAGAAGCCAATTGTCAGGATTGGGTTTCAGAAGTTTCTCCGCGGCAGAACTGGACGCCAGTTTGGCGGAACCATACTGTAGACTGCTGGACAGTATTTCCTGGTAATTCTCGGAGGAGGTTTCGCCTCCCAGAAGCCGCAGAGAAAGCACTAAGAGCTTAAATTTTCCATAATTCTACATATACTTGAATGGGACATTTTTATTTCCGCGGGCCATCGGTAAGATTTTTGTCCGTACCTGTTATGTGTGTTCCCACTTGCAACTGTTTCTTACAGAACGAAAGGCTTCTAGATCCTCCGGCTTGCCCGTCGTCTTCTGTTTTCATAGAACAGACGGGAGCGTGCGTCAACAAAATAGTTTGTTCCGCAAGAGCAATTAACGAGAATTGGACTTCCATAGTTTGCGAGGAGCAAGTGCTTCACCGGCTTCTTGAATGGCAACTTCAAAAGAATGGTGGTTCGAGTTCACTGAGTCAAATAAGTGGTTCAGTGTACTGGATAATGTCATCAGTGCGTCCAAATGCAGTTTCTGTAAATTTCGGAATAAAGCTTTCGTTGAAGTCATCTGGAGCAAGCAACCGATATAATCAAAAACCAGTAGCAAACAATAACCATGTCGCAGCGGTAGTTTGATGATATCTCTGTCTACCAGGTAAGCTTCATTCACGATAACCATATCAAAGAGTTGGGGTATCTGTTCTGGACAGTGCCTTGTTGGTGGTTCGACATGTTATGTCCAGGCTTTCTCCCTGATCAACACTGTAAAACGACATCGTAAGCCTTCAGTCACACCCCTCATAAGGAACCGCTACCCCGTTGAGTTTGGGTGCGCTGAAGTCACCCATGATAAGAGGATGGGAGTTGCACCATGCAGACAAGAGACTGCCCAGGGAAACAAGAACGGCCTCGTCGTCATGCGCTGACGATGACCAACGGTGCTTATCACCGTCAAGAGGCGAGTCACGACTACAGAACTGGAGGTCAAAACAGAGTGTACCATAGTTCTCGGGAGAATCAAACTCCTCCTCGACAGACGGCGCTTGGAACTTCTAGAGATGGAAGACAGCATAACATCTGCTTTATCTCCGGGAGGATTTTGTTCGATACAGTGAGTACTCAGAAACATACAGTTCATTATCACCGATATCTGCAGAGAGTCAGGTCTCTGTAAAAGTGAGAAGGTGGAGGCTATTGCGTTGACTAACTGCCTATTTCCGGGTAGTGAATTCAGTAGGCTCAGACAGTTAGTACACACACACTTGCGGACTACTACCTCATTTGGCTGGCTACAAGAGATAAAGGAAGAGCTTGGGAAGGCAGTCCTGGAAGCTAGGGGGATGCGTTGACAGCAGCAGAGTTTCACGGGCCTTCTTGGGGGAAAGCGGCCGTTTCGTCACAACCTAAAAATAGGTGAGCGTCCCTATATGACGCTTCGCCCTCTTTCGCTGGTCCAGAGTCGATAGTATTCAAACGGCTTCCGATTTCTGAGCCACTGAAGGGTGATTTGCAGTTTCGCACCTCAGGTAAGTATGAGTGGGACTTTAGGTTTGAAGAGAACTTAGTAAGAAATAACGTGGGTCCATCCGAGGTAGACGAGGTTGAAGTGAGCCAAATGAGAGTCATTCTAGATGCAGGAGGAGACACCAGGAGACCCATTAGATTGTAGAGCTTGGAATTAGAAGAATTTTCAACAGAATCTTTTTCGGATGGAATTACTCGATGCGTGGAGGAAGAGTGATTGTCTGTATCAACTCCGGGGACGCTTCCTCCGACCCATTCAGCCCCGAGGAGATGAGAATGGTTCTCCGTGGCGTAGTTGATCCCATTGGGGACGCTGATCTTCTTTCGAGAGTGGGGATAAGGCTTTCTGCGTTTGGTTGAGGTTTAGGATCAGCTATAGCAAGCTGATAGCGCTTCTACCGCTCTTGTACTGAGCGATTCAGTGAGACTCCATCTAAGTTACCACAAATTTTCTTCATTTCAGCCGTTTTGTCCAGTTCTAACCATGTGAAAACATTTGTTACTATCACCAGAGTTTCTGGAAGGAAACGTGCAAATGCACACCGCCATGTCCATACATCAATCCGCAATACAAATAAGGGAAACGACCTAGCCAACGGATAATGGCGACAGCTGCAGCTGGCCAGCTCGAAAGTAGCCTGTTTTATGTCCAGGATAACTTCACCGGACTTCGGTTCCTTATCGACGCCGATGCTGAGGTCAGCATCAGACCACCGGGTAAATGTAAACGCGATCTCGAACCCGTGGAATACGCCCTGAAGGCATCGGACGATTCCAAAATCATGACATATGGCCAACATTTCTGGACGGTTTACCTTGGGCTGCGTCAGTCTCCATTAGATGATTATCATTTCCGATGTCCAACACATAGTTATTGGCGTCCATCTTATCACGAAGTACGGTTCGGCTGGTTATCTCGGTCGCCAGAAACTCGTAGACAGAACCATTACTTTGTACGTTCGAAGCAGAGTCACTACCATCAGTTCGGTTGGACTTCAGATGGCTTTACCGGAGGCCATCCTGTATGTGGCGCCGTTGGAACACACCCTGGGTATCTTCTAACCTACATTCAATCCCAAGGATCCGAGAAATCACGTTGCTGAGCATATCGTCACCCAAATTCGCTCGTCCACACTGACAGCGTCCCTGGAAGTCGAGGGCCGCCAAAGCACAATTCGCCGCGTACAGACGTCAATAATCCCTCAAACAGCCATGACCATTGCCCTCGTGCATGGTACAGGAAGACTGTGGGAGACTAAAGACCATGTGGTGACTGCCGAGTGTGGACAAACGCAACCGTGACGGTTCACTGTCCCACCTAACAAATTCAACACCTCCCTCAGATCTTTCCGGAAGGTGGTCTTGTCTAAACAAGATCTGGTCAGGACATGCCACCAAATTCCCGTGGCCCAGAACGATATTGCCAAAACATCGAATACAGTCCCATTTGGCCCTTTCGAATTTGTGTTTGCCTTTTGGCCATGCGCGTAACTTGAATGGTCTTGTCAATCCTCGCAAGAAAGGCTCGTGATCACAACCAAGAAGAATTCCAATGTAAGAGGAAGGGCGTTCAACAACGAAAGGGTGAATAAAAACAGAGGAATCGGTTACCGACCTTTTATAAAAACACAACTGTCAAACACTCAACGCACGCAGCTACTCTAACACCTTATATGAGGGGATAGGTTTTCCCCTAACGTACTTGGGCTCCGTAGGCTAACAGAAGTTGTGTGACATGTAACAAGATCGCCTAATAGGGCTGCATGCACTTTTGTCTCCTGTTCATTGAGCTCGCCCACAGCGCCTCCTTAGAACACTCAGAGATCACTCGGAGATCGCTCGGGAAACACTCAGGGAATGCTCAGAAACCACTTGATGAACGGTTGTGCTAATAAGGCAGAAAACGCGCACAAAAAAGGTTTGCAACCTACATATGCATTTTTCTCATATGAATGCACATTTCTGATGATCTATTCATCCTGATGAGCACTTAGGCTATAACAAATGGTCGCCTTTATTAAGAGAGTACCACCCCCGTACACCCTGGACAGTCAAATTAAAACCACTAATCGCCTTAAAAATAATAATGTATATTTCTCAACGCATAAGTGAGAGGCGCGTTGGGTTCAATGCGATCACTGCAGATATTCACAAATCATACAAAAACGAATAAGTTAACAGTAGCAGAAACGTGAAGCCTCTCGTCAAAAAGAACGTGATCAAAAGGCAAGTGACTGCAGTTCATGAAACTTTGACGCACGCAGCAGAGAAAGAGATAGTTCGCTCGCTTCACAGATTCAATCTCAGACATGGGATGTTACGCTAATTTAATTTTTACATGGTTGTGGGATGGACCATTTTTTTAAGTAGATCAAGGTCACTCCTGTAAGGAGGCCCAAACGCCTCATGAGGGGATGAAATTGGCGTCTGGAAAATGTCAAGATAGGTCAACTTTGTCGAGGCAGGGCGGAATGTCCAAAAATCCAGCATACAACTGGGCAGATTCTAACGCGGGATTTCGTCGATTGCTCGAAAACGTCAGAAAGTTGAACATCTCGTGAACCGTTCAGCTAAGACAAAGTTCCGTGCGTATATCCGTCGTAGAAAAATTTTCTCGCTCAGTGTTATTTAGTATTTGACGAGTAGAAACAATGAAGAAAGTAGTAATAACAGACCATAACAAAGAAGGAATGTGTAATGAAGGAGAAACCTTATAAATCAAAATGAATTTCTAGTGGTTGTCAACTGCAATCTCAACGTTTCGTTGGTTACATTGACAAAAGTGATGGAACGGAGTTATCGTAATAGCAAAGGAGAAAACAAGTTACGTAAACCGTGAATTAATTTGAACAAAGTGGTTAAACCCACGCTTGAGGGCTTTCCGAAGTCACCTAGAGTACAAATGCGTGAGACGGAACATCATCAGACTAAGATGTGAAACGACAGAACAGAGCTGATTAGCAATGCAACTTGGATCACTAATCACTGAGAAACCCGTAGGTGTAATATAACAGAACGCGATACGACGGAGCCAATAAAGCTTCCGCTGTTGTAGAATCGTCATCTTTTTTAACCAACGCTAACCATGGCACAAGTTATAAAGCTAGGGCTCCACAAGTGAACCGCAAGATGACTCACTCGCGGCAAGATGTCGAAACTGGTCGACAGTGCAGTCTTGCTAAACTATGATCACACGTAACGACCCATTAACATGATGATTGTTACAACCTTGCCCAACTGTGCAATTAACGGAATCACGTGGCACATCTAGAAAATACGCTACGAAGCCAGTTTCCACGACGAGAATCGCTGGTTGGAACAAACCCTCAACTTTTGAATAGGCACATCTACATTCCTTGTAAAAGACACAACAGTTTGATGGGCATCACAGTCTGAAATGTTGAGAAAAAATGGTTTGAGACAACAAGCACGCAGACCACAAGGAACTGTCCGTTGTCCTCACCTCTTGCCGATGAGGACTTGTCTGTTTCTGTAGTGTTGATAGACGTTTTGGAAAAACCTGAAAGGTAAGCAAAAAAGTTCAAAATTCTTACCCGTGTTCTTTGCAGCCAAAAACTCATCTGCGACCTTTATAACTTCTTCTACCTCTTTCACATCTTTTGAAGTTAGACCACGGACCAGTTCCAAAACCTTGTCCACTTCCTCCAGTTTTTCCTCGATAACAAAATTGTTTGATATGGCCATCTGGAATGCGGAAGATGACGAACAGAACTTGAAAATAATCAAAGTATGGAGATACCTGATGTAAAAAAATGCGAAACCCTATGAACTGGAAGATGTCTGCATCGTGTCAAAACTATACGAATAGCAGATCGTGTTTTGTCAAACAATTAATCGGTGAGAGCTGGATAAGTAAGTCTGCGCTGCGATTAACGTACATGTAGAATACCCGCCACAATCGTATCAAGAAACCCTGGAAATTTTATCAGACGATCGTACTGAAGGGTAAAGGTGAATCAAAATAAAGTGGTAATCACTGCCGTAATGTATGTACGGACCTCTCCAGCTCTGTGGAACAACCTAAGCGACCAACGGATATACCGACCAAGATAAACAACCACTAAAAGATGAATATAAAAATTAGGATAAAAATGAATAGGAACTGTCCACATCATATAGCCAGTACGAGCAGAATGTTAGGCTTATGCGAACTTCGCTGTCGACGTAAACACCCGTCCACCAAGCAGCAGACAGTTAAACCGCCCGAATCACAAAAGCGAAATGATCCAAAAGAGTCTTTGTGAGGTGTCTAAACCAAAGGAGCACTGCAGATACAACAGAAGTGGACTTCTGCTGACCCAGCAGAACTCACACAAAAGTCAACTGATCCGCCTGATTCCGAATACCACGAATGCCGTCGCGCATCGAAAGAAGCATACGAAACGTCTGTGTAAGGATCATAAGGCCCACTATGTGGAACAAACGAAAGAGATGACGAAGTTATTTTATAGGCGATAGCTGGGTGTTGTTTGACCGGATTGATGGATGTATGTCGTCGGCAAGATGCTAGTGAGAGTATACGTGAAAAAGACGGCCCACATATTCGCTGGCGGGACTGAGAATATTGAGGAACAGTTCAAGCGGTTTGAGCTGCCCCATCCGTCACGGTGGGACTGGACCTTGACGTGGTGTGACGGCTTGCGCATCTCAGGGGTATTTCTTTGGAGCCTAAAGATCGTGTATGTAAGACAATGGTGAGGGCCGTATTACGTTACGGCAGCGAGACCTGGCCGCTCAGGGTAGAAGACGTGAACCGTCTTCAAGTATTTGCCCACCGATGTCTGCGTTCAATCGCTCGTATCGGGTGGCACCAGCGTGTAAGTAACGAAGAGGTTAGAAAGCGAGTGTTTGGTAGTGATTGCCAAGCGAGTTCTTTTGTCCAGTCTCTACGTCTGCACAGGCTTAGATGGTTAGGCCGTGTATTAAGGATGTCAGCCAGTCGTCTTCCACACCGAGCACTGTTCGCTGACACTGCGACCGACTGGTGTAAGGTGCGAGGTGGACAGATAATGACCTGGCGTAGGGAAATGAAGTCGTTCACGAAGGGGTTGGCCACCGTGGGTCGTGTTCGTCTCCCGGGCTGGGGTCCTCGCGACTCACAGAGTCGGTGGTTGGAGACACTAGGTGAGATGGCGGCTAATCGAGCTCAGTGGCGTGAATGTTGTCGTTGTTTGGCCGAGTTATCTGTGAAGTGAGTGCATTTAATGGCGCGGGGCAGTGAAAGCCGTAAGGAAGCTGTCTCGCCGATGACACCTTACTCTCACTTGCAGCTCAGTTGTTTGTTTGCAAGGTGTAGGCTCCTCGGTGTTGAATGTTTGAATATGGACGTAATCATTTTCAGTAGTTAGGTCCCTTCCCGTCTCCTTCTTTTTCCTGCTATCTTTCTATATAGTGTGAACCACTGATGTGTTGCTGTCTGCGGTGGTGATGATAATGATGAGTTCACAGTCGTCCTAGTTCTATTTGGCTAAGTAGAAGTGCAATGCCTCTTAATTCAATTTACCAGTTTCCTTGCGGTTGTGGAATTCTAGGTCGGCAAGTTTGATGCTACCGATGGAGTCAAATGTAACGAATGCGTGAACACTTACGTTTAATGAGGCGATGACGTCTAGATTTTAGACCATTAGTTCGTCAGTGGTTAGGGTGTAGTACTAACGCTGAGGTCTCTGAACGTGTTTTCAGTACATGAATGATGTGGTGTGTCTGATAAAGCTTAATGCTTCTGCAGTTTGGGGAGTTCGCGCCGGCACATTATCTTTTTGATTCATGCGCGAAAATACTGGGAAGCTAATCTGCTCCAGGTCAAAGCCACCTTTAGGGAGGATTCGAGAAAATACTAACGATGGTGAATTCATCAGAATATTTGGAGGAATTCTGCTTCTAATTTTGCTAGGAACCATATGAAATTAGTTAACCCCTGCCAGACCACTTCAGTGATAACAGTGAGTATCGGATTATTATACTGAAACGCTTACACCGAGACGCAGAATTTAAAATGCTAACCTCCTTCCTTACTCTCATTTCTGTGTTCCAAAAAGAAGCTTGTTCTTGATATTTGAGCAAAAAGTGATGATCGGAGCTTCACTGGCAGCAACTATATTGAGCAGATGAGGAGAGTTCCCAGTTTGTTCCATAGACTAAGAACGTTAGCGGACGTGTTGTTATCCTGACTTGCAATATAATTTGTTTATTCGGAGAGGTGTTGAAGTTTTTAACAGCATGGCAGCTAGAAGGAACTGGGTGGTATAGCTATAGTCGTCTCCGTTCACCTTTTGAATAGTCGTGCCGAAATGACACTCCACCTGGAATAAGACGGCGGCCGTGGTGGAATAGCTTCATACTATCAATTGTTACTTCTTGTAAGGCAACACATACATTTAGAGATTTAGCACGAGTTTCATCCAGTGCCGTTTGAAGGCACTGTATTTAGACATTGACCAGTTTAGGTGTATCTACCCGAAACCAATGTTGTTTCTTGTCGTACGCAATACGACCTATCCTCGAATCACAAACGTCATATTTATTATCTCGGAGTGTGGCTTGAAAAAACAACTTGCGGCGTAGTCCATGGCTTTTCATGATGGTGTGAACAAATGTGCACCTAATTTGATTACATATACCTCCATCTGGCTTTTCGGGGGAGGCTCCGAAATGTGCTACATCGCTGGTTGGGGACACCGTAGGGTAGATCCACCGACACTAGCGGGTGGCGAACGTTATTGTTTGTTTCTGTGGCCATCTTTAGCTGTCTATACCTACCTCGAAAGTTTTTAAATTACAGAATCTTGAAATAAACGGCAACCGAAACATGTTAATTCGCATGTAGCTTGCGACTGACACGAAAATTTTCTCTATGTTAGTGTTCGTTACGCCGTGGGTTGTAGTCGGCACTTAGTTCGTCATCAAACTGATCTGCCTAAAAAACACAATATTCGGCTACAACTAATTATTAAGTCCTGTAGAGGACCGTTATTTATGGAATTGTCAGAGCATGGTTTCACGTAGCTGGAGTGCCTGGCGGTAGCCTTTGTTAGGAAAAGCACATTTCCCCTAGAATACGCTATATTTCCCGAGGGAAATAGATGCCCGCCAATATCCTGGAAAATTCGAGTCCGCGCGCTCGCTTCTGATTGGTCCATTGAGTGTCCTAGGACAAAGGCCACCGAAAACCTACAAGTACAGTTCTGTAAGCCACTGTTTTGCCGCCGGGCTGAGCAGCAAATAAAGTTGGTTTGAAAGCCGTCTTTTTCCTTTTTTATTGGAGGGTTTAAGTTGCGAGAGTTGGGTCCGAATACTTGCGTTCTGATTATTCGTGTCGTTTGCGATATCGTTGCGTTTCGTTTGTGATCGGGGTACTGCTCGCGGTCTTTGTGTTCGTTCTCGTCTTCCTCTCTCAGGAGTCGTAACATCCTTATATGTGGCGATCTGTTTGATTTTAAAGATGAATGAAGCATCTGCATTTATTAGTTTCTAAGGTGTGGTATTCGTGCGTTCCAATAATATAATTGGTTGGTGCAGGTAAAAGTGCTCACTTTGCAAGTAGATGGGTGGTGTACGAAGCAGCTGTCTTGTGCTTTAATCGCTTGTAGCACTGTCTGTCATGGGCGCTCCATCTTCCCCCTCCTGTTCAATTTTGCGATGGACGACATTCCAGAGTATGCGCTTGAGGAATCTAGTGAGCTTGGTGTTGAGCTCCTTCCTGGTACTAGGTTGGTCGACGTGAAATATGCGGATGACATTGTCTAATTTAGCTGCTCTACCAGAGACATGCAGACCATGTTAAACAAGGTGGGTGACAGGGCTGGTCTTTTGGGGTACGCCTCAAGCCTTCAAAGTGCAAAGTGCTTCTTCTAAACGGAGGCATTCCAACCCTTACCCACTTTACTGTAGTCAATTCATTTGAAACTGTGAACATTTCCACATACTTGGTTGGCACTATCTCGTCATTCTGTAATACTGCTGATGTGGTATCGGCAAGGAGAGCAAAGGCACGGGTTGCCTGTGCTGACCAACCTCATTTGCGACGTCAAACAAGTGTTCCGTTGTCGCTGAGAGGAAAGGTATGTGATGCATGTAGGTGTCCTGTTTTGCTCCGTAGCTGTTAAACACTTCTGACGACGCTAACCGATTTATCGCGTTTAACTATCGTTACCTCCGCCAGTTAGCTGACGTCAAATGGACTGATCGTGTGAGCACCACGGTCGTTCGCCGGCGCGTACTCCGAAACATTCGGGATGCACGACCAATTGATCGGTTAATCATGTTGTACAGCCTGTGATTGCTAAGTCACGTATTTTATATGTCGGCTGAGTGTTCATAGTAGCGGACATATTGCGGTCACCATCAGTTAGGTCGGAATCGGTAATAGGTGTTTCAGACATATCGACTTCTGACGCATGTTCCCCAAGTCATATCATCACTCAATCTCGGAAATCTGCTGCTGCTACTGCTGAAAAACAGGGTTAATCATTATGGAAACTCGAGGAAAGTTGAGCGCTCTCCGACGGCCTTCTGCAAGCAGTCCCTACACCCCACACCGGAAGGTAGCCCTCTTGTGCGCTCAACACAACTTAGATCAACAACTGTACACACTAAGAACAACACCTCGGTTCCACCGAAGTTCTAAAATGGCAATGAATTTGCTCAGGGGAGACAAGAATCAAATGCTTGCACAGTTACGAGACCTAAGAAACCAATAACGTCGACACTAAAGGGACAAATGAAGAAAGGTAGCAGGACACCCGTAAATCGCCGTGTACACCATGGTCCCAGTAGCCCGACAAACATTGATGCGGTTCTCGCACAGATAGCGCAACAAGAGGCTCATCTACGTAATGTTACGATCACTCTACATAATCACATCAATACAGATAGACAACTGTAATGCTCCTATTGTGGTGGATTGTCAGGTCGGAGGTGTGAGTTTTTGAACGCTCGGCCGAACAACGTGCGCGACCGGATGGGTCATCGCTCGACTGGATGGGACCAACGGGCGTGGCAGGGCAGGCGAAATACGACAGACGGCCAGGTTGGAGGCATGGTTTTTTCAACACTTAGAGGAACATCTGGACACGATGTTGGAATACGGTCAAGGCCAACATTGGGTGGATGGCGGACAGCACGAGCAGCCGGACGAGCCATTGCGCAACGAAATCGGACGAACAGACGAAGAATGGCGGGCATAAAACCTCCCGATAGAAGGCGCCGATCACACACGTAAACCGGTCAGAAGTGCACACGACGTGTGAACGAAAACCGGGGGGTTTTGCGGGTTGGAATTATGACTCATAAACGAGAGAGCGCGCGTTGCATGGGACTGGCGATTTGGACAATAAAGATTGT
>QNGE01000762.1:149784-192181 GCA_008508345.1 Paragonimus westermani
GTTGTCCTTGAGCGATCGCGGCAGGTTTTCGAACGTACCTCACCCACGTTGAGGTATTCGGCCGAGCGTTCGAAAACTCGCACTCCCGACCTGGCAGTGCACCACATGATGAGGGAGAAGCATGGGAGCAGACATCACGCACGCGTACGAAGCGCTTACAGAAGATGACGTCGTTCTGTCTTTGGTGAACACGGTAGGCTCGTTGTTTATCATAACACATTTGTTTGGAGGCACACAAGAAATGTAAACTTACAACGTACCGTGAACATGTTGCGGTTGCATTTCATTGGGTTACATAGGTTGGTGTCATCCGTCGGTGCACCGATGCACTCTACGTGGGTGAGCATAGAATATTCAAAAACTCGATTGTGCACTTGAGAAGCCAGCTCTTTCGTTCACTTCACCAAACGTACGATGCTGCTCATGAAGCTCTCGAAGTAAAATGTCCAATACTGATGCAGCGGTCCAAACCGCCGCACATCATTGCACAAGTGGGTGAGGCAATGCACATTATAAACAAGTTGGTCGCCTCCATACAAATGAGCAAACTGGTCAACAAATTTAATGAACAAAAAACGGGCACGGTCAATCAGGGAGTGCAAAACTGGGATGGAAAAGTATATAAATGGAAAGAAGTAGGTTTAAGAAATTCTCATATATTGGGTGGGGGAGGAATGGACGCATAACCACGGGGCCCGAGTATAGAAAGAACACACAACACTTGTTGGCTTTGAACTGATGCCTTCAGTTTAGTCTCAGCAGCCCGCTGCATGCTGCCAGACAGATGCAAGCCTAACCGTTTCTCCGAGAGCCACCAAATATCCACCAGCTGTTTCATGATACCAAGGAAAAGAAAATGCATCGGGTCCAGTGGGAAATCGGCAACAATGTCCACTGGCAGTTGAAGTAACACTGTGATCCCAATGTGTTGCTCCTGTTGACGTCTTTCCCGGAACGACGAGTTAGTGCGAATACTAGATGACGTTGAAGGAAACTTCATCCGTTGCTAACTGTAATAAGCACCTCTTTGTACACACCGGTCACAACCGTAGTAACCGTTGTGACTCCTCGTTTGCTTGACGTAGCTGCGAGCTGGAGCGTCGCAAATAATACATTGAATGTCCACATGAATGGTTTAATGGAGGTCATCCGGCGTCACACCAGCACTGTGTATTGCTATAATTTCAGACACAAAGGGCTGCAGATATTCCTCAAAGGGATCAGGGCGCCCACGGCCGCAATAGAAACCAATGACGAATGGGTGTTTGTAAATAGATGCACAATGCCACCAAGTATGGGCGACATCTCAGTACAGGGATGGTCAAACAACGGTACCCCGTCTATATTCACCTGCATGGTGATATGGTTAACGCTGTTGAAGCGGCGACGATGGTAAACGTTCCGCAGACATGTCGGCATCCCTATGTGTGGATAACATCCAGTGGTGAGCACCTCTTGTATACATTGCGAGGAGTTCTGCGGATTGTGAGCAGATCAAGCGGCAAACCAGGAACGAGCGGCTTCAGTAAAGTAAATAGTAGTTTTAAGTCAGTAGACTTAACCGATTTTAAGTAGATCGCAAACAATCGGATGGCACCGGGAATACTAGGTATTAGGGGCGACTGACTGACTGCAACAGCAACTAATGTAGAAAAGATGAGCCTACCACTGGGAGTGGGATTTTCGCCAGTACTTAATCCAGTACATGATGTGGTGTTCAGAGCACCAGCTGCGACAGCTGAACCACTTGCAATAGGTTCGTTAGAAATTGCAATGTCCAAACTGCGAGCTGCGCTAAGATTGTCGGTCCTATGTTGTCTTCTTTAACCCAACACGATGCATACTTTCGTCCAGCGCGCGTAGCTTATTCTTTTCACGTTTGACACGCTCTGCTATTCTATCCTTTCACTCCATCTATTTTAATTGTGACAGCTGGTGAAAGCATTCCCCGAGATTTCCGTGTTATACATGTAAGTGAATGGACGTTAATAAGCCTACTTTAACCAAGCGGAAAACACGCAATACAAATAACACGTTCACGAGGCTTTCAACAAAATTGTAAGTGATCACAGACCGCAGAAGACACAACACAGCCGCACTCACCGCGCACGAAATAAGTGTCGGAGACATCCATTAGAACAGACGTGCACGAAATGGCGGTAATCGTGAATCCATAACAATGAAGTCATTTTATCGTGATAATATACTTGAGAATTCTTCGTAAATGCGTTTAACAACCGAAATGAACATGTCGATCATGGTTATTCACTCCATTCCGATTCGCTTAATTTGTGACCGACTGCTGACCAGATGTTGGCCAACACATTGGAGTCGGCCATGCATTTTGGGGGGATATCTGATGAGATAGTAGTTGTTCCTCATTAGTTTCTGGGGCAGTAATGACCATCTTCATTCCGCCTATGTGCTCGAGCCCTCGATTCTAATATTGCCTCCTGTCGTGGTCAAATCTTAACCGCTTTATGATGAGAGTACTTGAAACCCATCCCCATCTTCGTCAGCAACCCTTATTTTCGACTTATGAATGTTCCCCACGTTGTATATCCTTGCAATACGATAGATGTTGGATCGCGAGAACCCACGGGGCCTTTCCATGGCACATTTTTGAAGTTAGCGGGCGATGGAGCAACCAACTTTGGCGGGAACAAACAAATATCTGAGAAAATTAGTGTGTACCATTTCTCTGCATTATGCGTAACACTAAAAATTCCATAGTCATTTAACATGTACACAAGTGGTTAGGCGTTCAAGCATGGGTTGATACGACCGTCCCGCGGGACACCCATAGGGCACTCAGAGGACGGCTGACAGTCCCATGATAGTCTCATGTGCTGGTTGGGAGGCGAGTCATAAATAACACACAAACGAACAGCCACAGACCACTCCTAGTCTAATTTCGAGACCGCAACATTCAGGATCCGGTACCATCCAAAGCTGACACGATAGGTTAGAGGATGTCAGACATGCAGGGCAAATCTGAATCATATGTAATGATGTCAGCCGCGCGAAGGGTCATAAGTGAGCGACTCCGCTTAAACCAGGGTCAGGGAGCATAACGCAACGCCAAGAGAACAAAAACGACGATGCTACAGCCTTGAAAAGCCAAACACCGAGGAGGAAAATGGTTTACATCGGGCCGGTTCTTATCTCTATATCCAAAAAACGGATCTATCCCTCGGAGGTTTCCTCCGAGGGATTAGATACGACCAAATGGCGAGGTAGTCAGAAGGCCTTATCATCGGAGCTCAAATGCATGCTAGCGAATGTAAGCAGCCTGCTCAACCAGAGAGACGGGCTGCAAACAGCGACCCACTCCGTAGATATATGCTCCCTCACAGAAACCTGACTCAAGGAAGAAACAAATCTGGGGGATTGGGCGCGTGGGTTCCAATGATACCGCAGGGACCGTAGCAATTCAGTCGAAGGCGGCTGCCTGTTGTTGATCAAACGTTCTATAAGGCAGTCTGCCATGAACTATAACTGCAATTGTGTGGGCGTTCAGACCGCTGTTAGCGGTAGTAGTACGTAGTACAGGTGCAGCACTGGAGGGAGACGAGGTATTACTTGAATCATTTCAGTCGGCTTGTCAATCAGGCCATTGCCTCCTCTTTTTGGGAGATTTTAATGATCCTAAAGTCAACTGGTCATTGAGATGTGTTAGTGGTAGTGGGTTTGATCACAAGCTGTTCGACCCAGTCAACAGATTCACACTAACACAATATGTAAGAGTAGTCACGAGATCCCGACCCGGTTGGATGGCCTCAGTGCTAGACCTGATTCTAACTCGGCACAGCGCGGACGTCACAAACGTATTGCCTGCAGCAACACTGGGAAATAGTGATCACGTAACGATTTATTTTTCGTTCCGGTGTTCCCTGTTAGTAAAGCAGGTACACAGGGTACAACTATTCCACCATATAGACAAAAAGAAACTAATATTGGAAGCTGGTAAGATGTTCTAGAACTCAACGGTCCCCATAGAGGACATCGACAGTCTGTGGTCGATCTACGTCGATAACATCCGGGTTCTTACAAATGAGAACGTCCCTCAGAAACAAGTGGAGAGAAGAGGTCGGAAGCCATGGATTCGTCCCAGGGTCAATAGAGCTGTCCAACAAATGTACATGGCTTGAAAGACATATATGCAACATAAGGGGTTTGAAAGCTTCATGGTTTACAAAAAAGTTCGAAATGAAGCAATCAGGTAGCACCAAATGCTCGTCTAGCCTATGAGCTCAACCTAGCACGAGATATTAAACAGAACCCCAAGAGGTTTTATGGTTATGCTCAGTCCAGGTCCTCTCTAAGAGAGGAGATTCGTTGGAACTGATCAAACAAAGTAAAACCCTGTCAATGATCACTATCGACAATCGATCGACAATGAAAAGCCAAATCTCAGCGCGTTGACCCCGCATATTATAACAGNTCGATCGACAATGAAAAGCCAAATCTCAGCGCGTTGACCCCGCATATTATAACAGACCCTGGAAAATAGAGTGCACAGAGAAATACGTCAAGCCAGCGAGGCACGGAGCGAGTTTCGCTTTTAGCCCCAGGCCGGATGTTACAAAAGGAGCGGATTGACTAAAACAAAAACAGGTTCAAAATCGAAAGCATAGAAAATGTACACATGAATGCGACTACCAAAATATTATTTATTATATTCGCTGCAGATTGGGACCACATTCTCCTATAACGGGGAGATCATATCGACCTACAAGGACATAGCGGACGCGTTTATGGCACAATTTCAAAATTTTATCGTGTAGTAGCATGTAGTGCGCCGCCATGTTGTTTTGCCACACATACTCCCTTCCGCTTCCTTTCAGGTCCTCGAACACGTGGGTTGGCCGCGTCCGTGCAACGGGCTGAGGAAGGTGACCAACCAGAACCTGAGGTCGGCGGTCAGTGAGCGTGAGACCACGTCTGATTGGTGGGANGAACACAGGGACAACAATAGCACAGCAGACAGCGTGTATCGGTCAGATGTTACCACAAGCACATGTTACATCAAAAGGGGTATATGGAATGGGAATGTTCGGGGGGAAAAGTACATATAAAAGGGGAGTTTGGGGATGTATTCGGCGACGAACGATCGGTCTATTCAATTGGTCCATTTCCGTATTCTTCCTCTGCGCTGATCTCTGGAATAGGAGCAAGAGAAGAAAATAGGTTAACGAAATTACAATTGTGGCGTGTTTTGGTCACTACATTATACCCTCCCATGAGAAAGACGTTGTCCTCAATGTCTGGGTGAGCGACTTCTGTGGACGTTCCTCTTTCGGCGGGGATCTCCACATGCATGGTCGTTTCTGGTGGGTCGGTATTCGTAACAGTCCTGTTTGGTCCGTTGACGAGACGAACGCTTTCGGAGGGTATTGAACTCACCGGAAGTGATAGGCTCGGTCACTGGAACTGTGTTAATTTTTTGAGCAAGCCTGAAAAATGCCTCCTCTCTCTCTGTCAGACGAAGATGATGAGTAATCGCACGGAGAGAGACAGGTAGGAAAGAACTCCGTCCGTCAGTTGGTTAGCCTCATCGGTGTTCAAAAAATTATGTGAATGGCAGGCTAGGGGCTCAGCAAGCTCCTTCAAGACAGACTCTTGAGAACTTGACAAGTCTTCGCCGTCTATAGTCATCCGAATTGTATGTAGTTATGGATGGCATCAACTTGAGGGCCTTTTCAGTAAGCGACTCGTTTATTTGTTCCGTACAGTTACGTTGGCGTCCGCTCTGAGGCTGCTTTCCCCGTGGAGGTCTCACGCTTCGACGATCGCCCGGCACACCAGTACCATGTGGACGTTGGTGAGTCCTTGATGAACGTTGGACGTCGCGATCCCATTGCGATGAGTCCCAGTGATGTACGCGTGCACGGTTCCCCAATGAGATCGGCGTGGTGTGAGGTTCCACTGCCATGCAATTTCCGTCTCGCTCTGGGACTAACTCAGCTGCTTTCGCGTATGACCGGGCCAGACGGATTGCGCACGACAAATCTGAAGGCTGTTCCTGAATGAAGCGTCGTCGAGTTGCAAGGCCTCCGATATCTTCGAGGAATCTCTCGAACACCAGCAAATCCTTTGTGTCCTTCGGGGCGTCCGGAAATGCCCGTGCAACTAACATTCTCAACTGGTTGGCATAGCCCTCCACACTCTCTCTGAGTAGCTGCCTCCGATTCCAGAACGTCGTTCGTGATTCCGCGCGATCGTCCGGGACAGGGTATAATTCATCCGATTGTCAAATCAGAAAATCCGACAATAAAATTCGGTAAACTGACTCGTTTGATTGCAGCACGNTTATACCCTGTCCCCGACGATCGCGCGGAATCACGAACGACGATTTGCTGGTGTTCGAGAGATTCCTCGGAGGTATCGAAGACCTTTCCACTCGACAACGCTTCATTCAGGAGCCGCCTGCAGATTTGTCGTACTCGGAAGCAGCTGAGTTATTCCCAGAGCGAGACGGAAATTGCATGGCAGTGGAACCTCAGACCACGCCGATCTCATTGGGGAACCGTGCGCGCGTACATCACTGGGACTCACCGCATTGGGACCGCGACGTCCAACGTTCATCAGGTACTCACCAACGTCCACATGGTACTGGTGTGCCGGGCGATCGTCGAAGCGTGAGACCTCCATGGGGACGGCAGCCTCAGAGTAGACGCCAACGTGACTGTACGGAACAAATAACCGAGTCGCTTACTGAAAAGGCCCGCAAGTTGATGCTATCCATTACTACGTACAATTCGAATGACTCTATAGACGGCGAAGGCTTGTCAAGTTCTCAAGAGTCTGTCTTGAAGGAGCCCGCTGAGCCCCTAGCATGCCATTCACCCAATTTTTTGAACATCAATGGGGCTAACCAACTGACAGACGGCGTTCTTCTCTACCTGTCTGACTCTCCATGCGATTACTCATCATCTTCGTCTAACAAAGAGAGAGGAGGTATTTTTCAGGCTTGCTAAAAAATTAATCACAGTTCTCGCGACCGAGCCCATCACTTCCGGTAAGTTCAATACCCTCCGAAAGCGTTTGTCTCGCCAACGGACCAGCGCAGCTAGGCCCGAGTCAGCCTATGCTGCGTTCTTTCAAGAAATTCATCCGATTGTCAAATCAGAAAATCCGACAATAAAATTCGGTGAACTGACTCATTTGATTGCAGCACGGCGGGATGCGTTGCCTCCCATGCAGAAGCGCTACTATCGACTTCGTGATGCTCGCTTCAATGAAGACCGATCTCATCCCCTACTGGCCTACAAACCCAGACTTCACAAGTGTGAAGAAATACAAGATTCTCGCTGCTATCCAAGTTGCAATAAACCGATCAAGTGGGACCCGGGACAACCTGATATGCACTCGTTTACGGTCCACCTCAACAAGCTTAAGCCAGCCACGCAAGGTATGGCCATTACCCTCACCAAACAGGATTGTTACGAATACCGATCCGCCAGAAGCGACCAGGCATGTGGAGATCCCCGCCGAGAGAGGAACGTCCACAGACGTCGCCCAGCCAGACATTGAGGACAATGTCTTTCTCATGGGGGAGTGGATAATGTAGTGGCCAAAACAAGCCACACTTGTAATTTCGTTAACCTACTTTCCTTCCTTGCTTCTATTCCAGAGATCCGTGCAGAGAAAGAATACGGAATGCCCCAATTGAATGGACAGATCGTTCGTCGCCGAATACATCATGTAGCGACTATACTAAATAATATTTTGATAGTCGCATTCATTGTACATTTTCGATGATTTTGGTTTTGTACCTACTTTTGTTTTAGTCAAGCTACCCATTCTGTAACATCCGGCCCGGGGCAAAAATCACANATGGACATTAAAGTGGGATCTACCGCTGAACGTTCTCAAAAGCCATGTCCTCGCCAAAGCTGTCCAGTCAACGGCCAGGCATTTAAGAGATGCATATGGACAGACAGCTGAACTGATAACTAAGCAGCAAACTGGAGACTTGGGTATCCAAGTCACTAGTACGTTTACTCTATTTGCTCAGTGTACCGCATCCGCGACAAAAGCGCGGCGGGCGTCATATCGACTGAAATTAGTTATCGCTAACCTTTGTCCAGCGGTGTTCATTCCACTGTACTCGGATATAGTTCGCCCCCACTTAGAAGATTGTGTCCAAGCCTGGGCACCATATTTCAAAAAAGGCATAACCGCCCTCGAAAAAGTACAAAAGCCCGCCACACGTATAGTATGGGGTATGAAGGGTCTAAGCTACCTAGACCGACTAACTTCGTTGAACTTATTTTCACTCGAACGCAGGCGGGTAAGAGGGACATCATTGAAATGTACAAAATTATCCACCACACTGGAACAAGTCCCATAGCAGGTTTGTTCGAGATGCGACAGAACAGAAACTTAAAAGGTCATAGGTTCACAGTCAAGAAAACAAAATCACGATTGGCTGTCCGATATAACTTTTTCACTAACCGGGTAGTCAACTCGTGGAACAAGTTGCCTGCAAAGATCGTTAGGGCCGCGAGCCTAGATATATTCAAAAGAGAGCTAGACAAATGTTGGAACAACCTTTTTCCTACTTTGTACAGATCGAAGTATGACTAGTCAAGCATAAGGACGTCAACAGGCGCAGGCGTTCACCAAGTCCTGGATTTGAAATTCAGATGAAACCGCGTGATGGTTAAGCAACAACGTGGCCATGACATATGAAGACCATGACTGTTCCATTGAGCAAATTGGATAGGTATCACCTCGTGGTCACCCAAATCGCTGTTTAGAAATGCTATCCGAGATGGCAGTTCGTCGCAATCAAGGGCGTCCCTGCATCCATATCATTTCTAGTCCTTCCACTTGGTCTTTTATTATTTTTTTCAACCATCTAATCGTCATTTTTCTCTCGGATATTCCACGTCGCCGTTGAGGTGAGCGGTGGCGCGAGCCACAGCACTTTCTAGTTAGGTTCAAGGCCATTGTGGTGATCATGACCATGGAGGTGTGAGCGGCTATGCGCTCGTTTAGATGAATCACTCAGTCATTCGTCTTAACCCTGGATCTGTATACTTGCACACAATGGTTTGAATGGTTTGAATACAGACGTATGACGGAGACAAAAAAGACAAACGAACAAAGACAATTGAGCCTCGTGAGACAGAAAGGTGAACAGGTTTGCGGATACGTTCTGTTGACTGACTGTATCACATGCCTTTTCACAGAGTGCCTGACCCGCAGTGTGAATAGTTGCGAACTCTCTAGCCAAGCAAATGAAGTTTACCATCCTTGCTCAGCGCAAAGGTCGAGGCTTTCCCAACTGGTGGTCAGGTCATCGCATGATCGCCCTGAGGTTTCCCCCAACCATCAGCGGCCACCTTGAGTAGTGCGCGGTGTAGCAGACGCTCAGTCAGTATGTGAGATGTTTGACTCAACTAGCGCAGACTGGTGGAGTCAAGGTGGTCGAGAATCTGTACGCATCTTCCGCAATTATGAGTCCACAGAGCAAAAACGAGCGCGTATACGCATTATGAACTACTTTTAGGCGACAATTGGACGTCTTTGCAACGCCACAAGTGACGGAGGTTGGCCAGGGCACAACCTGCTTCCATTGTCCCCGTGGACAACTCACCGGCGTAGGAAGAACAATCAGAACTTTCTAGTGCCCTGCCAGCAGTAGCAGACAGGGTCAATGCTCACCCAAGTTCGTAAAACCACTGTACTTTGAAGATGCAACGCGCACGCCACACAGACCAGCCATGACGTTTAACGGATTCAGCATAGTTTACATGTTCTCTGCAGAAGAGCTAGGTAATGTAATCTCATTTGCATACTCAGTGTTAGTCATTTTTTGGTGAAAGCTCCATCTCGATATCTCTGGCATCTCTAAGTGCTCCTCCCAGTACATCGTTCTGTACAAAGTGAAGAGGGAGATCGGACGCCACCGGAAATGAAGACCACTGGAGATAACTGTCCGTAAATGAGCGCTCTGCACTCAGATCGAGCGTATAAACTGACTTACTTCTCTGGGGCTCGCCTGCGGTGGAGATAGAACCCAAGGACTTATCGGCAACCAAGTGTAAAATCAGCCTTAATGCTCGAAAATATCATGGCCGCTGATTGAGAAAATGAGTGTCGACGATTTAGTGCTTGTCGTCAAGTGAAGTTATGATCGATGCATCAAAAACCTGTCTGGTCTTTTCTCAGCTGATTCTCTGTGTTTTATGGAAGCCACCGTATTATGAGACCCATTAGCATTTTGGACGCGATCGAAACGAGGATAATCCCTTCGTGGCTGGCACATTATGTCCTGGCACCTTTTTCGGAAATGGGATAGGCTGTTGATGAACACCAGCCATGAGATACACCTTCAGTTTTCCATAGTGACTCGGTAGGTGTGGTCAGTTCAGATAACGGTCTTTCACCGTTGCCTGTGAGAAATACTGGGGAAGAAAGGTCGAGACCATGGGCTTTGTTACGGTTCACTATTTCAAGCTCCATATCCACTTCAGTTTCTGACGGAGGATCGTCTGGAATACCTTGACTAAGCGCGCAGTCTTCATTATTTACATCTGGATTGGCCATCATCATCATCATAGACAGCAATACATCAGTGGTTAACACTAATGCTTAACTGCCACACAACCATGAAGAAAAAGAAAACCCTATACAGAAAGAGAGAAGGAAAAAGAAGAGGACGGGAAGGGACCTAACTACTGAAAATGACTACGTCCATATTCAAAATCCAGCATCAAGGTGCCTACACCTTGCAAACAAACAATCGAGCTGCAAGTGAGAGTAAGGTGTCATCAGCGAGACAGCTTCCTTACGGCTTTCACTGCCCCGCGCCATTAAATGCACTCACTTCACAGACAACTCGGCCAAACAACGACAACATTCACGCCACTGAGCTCGATTAGCCGCCATCTCACCTAGAGTCTCCAACCACCGACTCTGTGAGTCGCCAGGACCCCAGCCCGGGAGACGAACACGACCCACGGTGGCCAACCCCTTCGTGAACGACTTCATTTCCCTACGCCAGGTCATTATCTGTCCACCTCGCACCTTACACCAGTCGGTCGCAGTGTCAGCGAACAGTGCTCGGTGTGGAAGACGACTGGCTGACATCCTTAATACACGGCCTAACCATCTAAGCCTGTGCAGACGTAGAGACTGGACAAAAGAACTCGCTTGGCAATCACTACCAAACACTCGCTTTCTAACCTCTTCGTTACTTACACGCTGGTGCCACCCGATACGAGCGATTGAACGCAGACATCGGTGGGCAAATACTTGAAGACGGTTCACGTCTTCTACCCTGAGCGGCCAGGTCTCGCTGCCGTAACGTAATACGGCCCTCACCATTGTCTTACATACACGATCTTTAGGCTCCAAAGAAATACCCCTGAGATGCGCAAGCCGTCACACCACGTCAAGGTCCAGTCCCACCGTGACGGATGGGGCAGCTCAAACCGCTTGAACTGTTCCTCAATATTCTCAGTCCCGCCAGCGAATATGTGGGCCGTCTTTTTCACGTATACTCTCACTAGCATCTTGCCGACGACATACATCCATCAATCCGGTCAAACAACACCCAGCTATCGCCTATAAAATAACTTCGTCATCTCTTTCGTTTGTTCCACATAGTGGGCCTTATGATCCTTACACAGACGTTTCGTATGCTTCTTTCGATGCGCGACGGCATTCGTGGTATTCGGAATCAGGCGGATCAGTTGACTTTTGTGTGAGTTCTGCTGGGTCAGCAGAAGTCCACTTCTGTTGTATCTGCAGTGCTCCTTTGGTTTAGACACCTCACAAAGACTCTTTTGGATCATTTCGCTTTTGTGATTCGGGCGGTTTAACTGTCTGCTGCTTGGTGGACGGGTGTTTACGTCGACAGCGAAGTTCGCATAAGCCTAACATTCTGCTCGTACTGGCTATATGATGTGGACAGTTCCTATTCATTTTTATCCTAATTTTTATATTCATCTTTTAGTGGTTGTTTATCTTGGTCGGTATATCCGTTGGTCGCTTAGGTTGTTCCACAGAGCTGGAGAGGTCCGTACATACATTACGGCAGTGATTACCACTTTATTTTGATTCACCTTTACCCTTCAGTACGATCGTCTGATAAAATTTCCAGGGTTTCTTGATACGATTGTGGCGGGTATTCTACATGTACGTTAATCGCAGCGCAGACTTACTTATCCAGCTCTCACCGATTAATTGTTTGACAAAACACGATCTGCTATTCGTATAGTTTTGACACGATGCAGACATCTTCCAGTTCATAGGGTTTCGCATTTTTTTACATCAGGTATCTCCATACTTTGATTATTTTCAAGTTCTGTTCGTCATCTTCCGCATTCCAGATGGCCATATCAAACAATTTTGTTATCGAGGAAAAACTGGAGGAAGTGGACAAGGTTTTGGAACTGGTCCGTGGTCTAACTTCAAAAGATGTGAAAGAGGTAGAAGAAGTTATAAAGGTCGCAGATGAGTTTTTGGCTGCAAAGAACACGGGTAAGAATTTTGAACTTTTTTGCTTACCTTTCAGGTTTTTCCAAAACGTCTATCAACACTACAGAAACAGACAAGTCCTCATCGGCAAGAGGTGAGGACAACGGACAGTTCCTTGTGGTCTGCGTGCTTGTTGTCTCAAACCATTTTTTCTCAACATTTCAGACTGTGATGCCCATCAAACTGTTGTGTCTTTTACAAGGAATGTAGATGTGCCTATTCAAAAGTTGAGGGTTTGTTCCAACCAGCGATTCTCGTCGTGGAAACTGGCTTCGTAGCGTATTTTCTAGATGTGCCACGTGATTCCGTTAATTGCACAGTTGGGCAAGGTTGTAACAATCATCATGTTAATGGGTCGTTACGTGTGATCATAGTTTAGCAAGACTGCACTGTCGACCAGTTTCGACATCTTGCCGCGAGTGAGTCATCTTGCGGTTCACTTGTGGAGCCCTAGCTTTATAACTTGTGCCATGGTTAGCGTTGGTTAAAAAAGATGACGATTCTACAACAGCGGAAGCTTTATTGGCTCCGTCGTATCGCGTTCTGTTATATTACACCTACGGGTTTCTCAGTGATTAGTGATCCAAGTTGCATTGCTAATCAGCTCTGTTCTGTCGTTTCACATCTTAGTCTGATGATGTTCCGTCTCACGCATTTGTACTCTAGGTGACTTCGGAAAGCCCTCAAGCGTGGGTTTAACCACTTTGTTCAAATTAATTCACGGTTTACGTAACTTGTTTTCTCCTTTGCTATTACGATAACTCCGTTCCATCACTTTTGTCAATGTAACCAACGAAACGTTGAGATTGCAGTTGACAACCACTAGAAATTCATTTTGATTTATAAGGTTTCTCCTTCATTACACATTCCTTCTTTGTTATGGTCTGTTATTACTACTATCTTTATTGTTTCTACCCGTCAAATACTAAATACCATATCGGCGCTAATTTGTGTAAACTTTCTTTACGGGGTTGGGTTTCAAATGTTTCCTTCATGACGCACACTGCTGCGGAAAATTAACCCTCCTGCTTCCAGGATTCGTGGGCCTGAGGATAAACCTTCGTATTAGTAGTGGGCTTCATTGGCGGCGCCTCTTGTGCATATTGAATCCGAAACTCCCCGCTGTGGTAAACTGCTGAGTTGATACGGCGCTATATGATTCTTACAAATCGCCTGGTTATAATAAGTTATTCATGTACTCCATAGGATGCGCTGTGTTCTACACAACTCGAGGGCATGCTCCCTTAGCGCTATGTGCTTTGTTTGTTCCACGCTAAAGCTGTACTAGCACTTCAACACACGGCCCTGGTCGAATGTAGGTTTTGGGTATGTGGTGGTCGTTGGTTTAGAGAAACGAGACCAGTGGTGATCACTAGGCCCGTGCTGCCTAATGTGCCTCAAACGGTCAAACAGCCTCTTGCCATTAGTATCAGGACCTGTACGCAGATTGCCAAAACTGATCGTGAAATGCATATAAAAGAAGGTTGCTTGATCAGAAGTTTCCAAACAAACATGCTGGTGTCTGCGTCATACAGCTGAGCGCTGCCGGCATTCAGTATAGACAGAAAGTCTGTTTGGATGGGAGGTTTCTAGAGGCCCCCATAAGCACACTCTGTAGACCGTCTGTTGGACAGCCGTCAGTATTCACTAAAATATCTCAACCCACTGTTCAATATCTTGTTCTTCCGTAATATAAGCGAGCAGCGTATACATCGTGGTCTTAACACAAAATACTGTCCATTGCTAAGTGAATGGAATGAATTGCAATTTTCGGTGCTCACGAACTTTCGGAAGACCAAAGGTGTCGTAGATTTGTGTGCGGTTTCTTCCATCGAGTGGAAGAGTTTTATAATATGACAGCCAGCTGAACGTCACATGGAACTAATTTCTCTGCTCATATACATGGAAAGTATATGAGAAGCCGTCGCTTACCGATGCTGCCTTCATTTTTGGCAACTCACCCTTATATTCTTAGAGCTTTGGGGCCGAATTATGAGCAGTGCGTAAGATTAGATCCTTACCTCTGTACAGTTCATTTCACTTCTGTCACGGGAGTGTTCTGTAAACTCGAAGGCACGGACGCTTATTTTTTACACTGTGAATTTCTTGAGGGGATAAACTGGTTTTCGGAAAATTAGGCCATTTTTAATACTGTTTCTAAATGTTGTACAGTAAGGAATTATCTTCTACGTTCTCTCTATGAACCAGTGTTCAGTGCTATTACCGCGGTGAACCGTTCCGCCTACGACCGATTTATCTTTACTGATGCTGTTCAGCACCTAATCATGGTGACATTTATTTTCTCCGATAGACGTTCTGTCACTGTTATACAGACATTCTAGTTTTGTTGGGTAAGTTGAGTTAGACCATACTAACGAAACGTCATCGTTCAATCTCCGAACTAGCTTTCGAAAAATGCGGCCACATTCCGACCCGTAGTAATGCGGCAAGACTGAAAATCCTTAGACATGGCCATAAAATGACACTAGGGAACGGACTGACGGTGTAACTTGTATGATTTATTGCGGTAAACTCCGTGGACTTTTGTTGTTCTGAATATTGTGAATGACGGGTAGTTCACCACCACGTTTCTGAGAGAATCCAGTTATGCACGTGTTCTCTGTTGTTCATGTGACAGCTTATCATTTTTTTCCGTTTTCGAAATTCATACTGGTTAGCGGGGCTATTAGCGGTTAAAAGAAATTGGTTGTCGCTTCGGTAACTGTTTTATACTTATTCCGTTTGCTCGTTCAGCTATCATTATCTAAATCGTGTAAGAACAGATGTTTGTTACCGGCTGCCAGAGCATTGTGAACTTTACTCCTCTGCCCTATGGGATTGCGGTTTAAGTGGAAACTCCGGCTGCAAACCTTTCGGTTAACACACCTTACCGGACCAGGACAGCCACCCCCAGTGTTCGAACATTTGCGCGGATTGGTCAACAGAAAGACCTTGCACGTAATCAGTTCACTTAGCCTAATGGACCTGAGATGACTGTAAACTCTCCAGGTACCCGGTGAAGCGGTTGAACTAGGTCAACATCACCGGGCCTACCCCCAGGCTGCGAATTGGAAAACGGATTTCCACATCAGGGCTCACTGAGAAATAAGTGGGGTTCTTCCAGCGAAAAGTCAACGGTGGATAGTGAGCAGTAATGCTACTAGGGCGTGGTGGGGTCACGGCGTACATGCAGGTCTCCTGTAAGACGCCACAAAATCCTTTTGACCGTGCTCCGATAAAGCGTGTGTTATCACATCACAGAAAGCTTTCTGATGTCTCAAGAGGTGCACAGTTAATCTCGGACAGCATGCTGTCCGTATGGCCTACGGTCACGGGTCTCCGCAAATTATGAATATATCGCGAGGAAGACGTCTGAACCAGTCTACGGATTCCAGGCCCCAGTAAATAAGAAAAGTGTGCCGATAACCCCGAAGACCTTGACCTAATTCGAAGGACGTATGAACCGAGTGATCACCGCTCCTGACTACAGGGGACAGGCGTCGCAACAGACCTATCAGTTTTGGACTCCCTGGCTGGCCAGGTATATTACACCAGAGCTGCTCTCTGATGAATCCTAGAACTATTGTGCTGTTCCTGCCGTAACCTCGTGCACAGTGCACCGAGCCTCCAGGATGGATGAACTGGATCTAAACGGCGTACGAACCGATCCACCACTGGTCACCGCACCCAATACACCGTGAAACGTATGCTTTGTCTCGCTGCCCCGTGGACTGAAATCTTTTTGAACCAAAGGTAACCGAAGCTAACTTTTTGCAATGGCCCGGGAGGCCGAGAATTATTCATCCACCGCAGTTGTGCACCCGAATTCTGTTACACATTCTTATCGTAATCCCATTGCCGAACTGTCGTCGACCAGCTTCGCTTCTACGTCACACTCTATCGCACCAGATCCATTCACCTCATTTCCCTCTTTCGATAACTACTTAGTCACTTGACGATTCCCAATCGTGTTTCGGAACCTACATCGCAGACTGGCCTCATCTGCTGCTCGTGACGGAAGTCATAACCACAATGATACTGTATGAAACACCAAAATGCCATTTCCGTCTCATCAACAAGAATTCCCACTTGCGCCCAGCACACCATACAAGCTTTCCACCTCCAAAGTTGAAACGAATGCAGAGAGATCAACAGGCAGCATCCATACGTGCACCAAACGTTCTCAGTATCAATATCTGTATTGACCAAGCACCGGTTCAGGATTCTAGCGTGGTGCCACAACAACGGGTTCCACCGTGTGTGTACAATGTGCATTTGTTTGAAGACCCTGCGGTTCAAGCCACTGGCCAAACCGATTTTACAATCACTCGAAACGCATTCGCAGAGGAAACGTTGCTTCAGTAGGACACTCGTCAATGGCCGTCTTCGAGCTGTCAGATTTGGAGGTACGGCCAGAACATCGGAGAAGGAGCGCCCATTACAAACGTCGTCCACCGTTGTTCTTGTTGATGATGTCACGACTGCTGTTGTTGCAACATATGTACTCCCTCAGTCTGTAATCCAAACACAGTCAAATACTTTTATAATCAGCTCACTAATTCTCTGCGTCCCGTGGTTGGACATTTGGGCGCTCAAGAAGGTAGCCTAACCGCCGACGAGCGTGACTTAGGCGATCCACACTCTTGCGGTATTCGTCAAACAGACGATAGTGAACGCCTGTTGCAACTCTATGGTGATAACGATCAGTTCCTGGTGAGTAATAATTTTCGGCGTTCCAGAAGTCCATGCACCACCTGGCGCTCTCTATCGCCAGGTCACTCGTATACACAACTGGATCCCGTCGCTGTCAGCCATCGGTATCAATATCTTGCACATCTGTAGCTCTCGTTGCTATAATTTTCCCTAGTGTTTCTCACCTCCAACGCAACTGCTTATGTCAGTCCTTCGATATCGATTCTTTGGTGATTCAGTCGTTTTGGTTATTTTGCTTTCAACTCTTACCTTTGGTATTTCCCGGTGAGCAGTTTAAGGACCACGTCATCGAATGATTGCAAACCCATCGGACGTACAATGAGTGCAGTTTTGGCGTATTCTCCGGTTCCTGGTAGCATTCTCTCCCTGAATTGCTCAGTCGAAATGCTTCGTTCCAACTGTTTGTGTAATTACGGTAGAGCTCTTGACAGCGCTGTGTGCAGTGACATAACCTGAACCAGGGTTTCACCTCCGAAGTCAAACTGGACGCCTTGGAACGGCTGCATTACCTCCTTTTAGTCTCCAGGGCTGCCGGTCCCGATATCTTCAATACCCGACTGCTTGCGTCCGCCTGACTTACTCGTGAGTTGTTCAGTTTGGACATGTTTGTAACGTAACAAATGACGCGGGTTGCACGTTTACTGTCTGCTTTCGGTGTCCTTGTGCACACTTCGGAAGCACTATTGCCTGCCGTTGAGGTGAGATTATCCAGATGGGTGAAAGTGCCAACGTCTCCAGCGGCTTATCCTTAATAGCCAAGGTTGTTTCTGACGATGTTCTTCTTGCGACATCATTTTACACTTTAAAGGTGCATAGTGCGTAATGTGCAGTTCGGTGGTGTTAGTTAGTTCAGAGTTGTCCCTGTGTTCTTCTTACCTTACTGAAAAAGTGTGGTAGCTCAACTTCGAGGCTCTCGGAATCCCTTAGTGACCTTTCTATGGTATCATCAGCCGCATGGTTGAAAAGAGGTGAGGATATCAGTTGTCCTCGTCAAACGCCTCTGGATATAGAGATTGTTCTCGGTAGCCCATGAGTGCGTTACCTGAGCACACTTATCTCAAACGTATGACAACAGATTTATCACTTCATAGGACTCCTCCGCAGTGGAAGCATCTCCAGAGAGCATGCCAGACAGCTAGATCGGAAGCTGCTTTTGGTCCCAAGACCACCACGGCTGTTGGTTTTTAAAATTTCTACGATCTTCCATCACAAGGTGAGTGTCTAACCGACACACCCATGACCAGGTCGGAAAACTGCCCGGTCTCCTCTTATCTGGTCTCCTCTGTTGCAGAATTCGCTGCCTTATGAGAATCGTGCACATCTTGGATGTGACAGAAACGAGGTTAATACCGCTTCGATTGCCGTATGATGTTCTGCCACCTCTTTTAAAGATGTAAGTTATCGTTAATGCTCACCAACCACGAGGAATTTCTTCAGTCCTCTGTGTAAAACGAAAGAATGTAATCAGTTCAGACAACTGGTTCGCACTACAGTCGTTGAATTTTGCCATTGAAAGAAGGTCCATACCCGAGACCATTACGATCAAGTACACTATGTCCAGCACCCATGACCGGGTAAGGTGGCTCACATCAGTTGAAGTATTCCTCAAACTTCCCAGCGTCTATCAAGCTGCAGCGACAAGCTATAAACTCATTAGCCACCTCTTCAACATGTGGTTTAGCACCTTGCTGACTGTCAGCACAACCCCCACTCAGGAGAAACAGCATCTCGTACTTCCATGATAAAAATAACTCTTCCAGCTTTTGGGCCTGTTTAACCAAGTAAACCTCACGGCCTTTACGCAGATTCTTCTTCTAAGTTTGACTTCTAGTTCATGTCGGTCTTTGCACTCGGACTCAGGAAAGGTCAGTCGACGTTTGTTCACAGACTCTGCCGAGTCAACAGAGATTCACTTCTGTATCTGTTATGCTTCTTTAGAGCAAACATCTTCGTAATAGGTCTGCACAGCTGGTGAACTTTCTGTCCAGTGCTAATTAGGATCACTCCACCGTTGTGATCTGGGCACTGCACTTGCCGTTGTTGTCGTTACTCATTTTCTAACTAGCCTTTCCTACTTACGAGCGGATGGTCTCTGAGTGATCAGTAAAACTAAACGGGAATGATCAGCGGCGTTTTCTGATTCAAAACGGTTACCCCATTATGAACGACATTCTTTACTGGAGTGGCACCATCAATAGCCGACAGTTATATGATCAGTGTGCATCCATGATTGTGCTGTACAAGACGGTCTTCGCGGAGTGTATTGTCATCACTTGCGCTGAACTTTGCAACCCGATATACATGAAAGCCCGCAAAACTTGTATAATCGTGCCAATCGATTATCATTGTGAGTGCATCGCTTCCGAACATCGGACTTTCCACCTAGCCGCTTCTCTTTCGAGTATTGCCGACAGGTAGTGCGTTCACATCGTCAGTGTGCAACGTGCCATCCGATTGTTTTTGTTGTCGTAATGGATCAAAGAGGGAATCGTGGAAGGTACTTTCGCCAGTGGAAATGGGTTGCTTTGGATGACACAGCCCGGTATATCTAAATCAGCAGCCTGACCCATGAGGCAACCCAGAGCTTCTGATATAAAGCATTAGTTTGTGAGATGGTATGGGACTAGATTTCTTTGCGGGGACCCGCTTTGACCTTGTGATCCGAAGGTTCAACTAGTTTGTCAATGAGAGGCTCGCCCACCACGAGTGCGTAGTAGGTGAGACACTTGTCTTATTCCGACTCTTGTTGCATGCACTATGTGTGTCAAGTTTCTGAGGGGCACTGCAAGTTTTCCGACCGTCCTGAGTAATGTGCCGGCAGTTACGATTGGCCGTTGAGCAACTGGAGTGCTCTTTTTTGGGGCACTTCTGACTTCCTTCTTTTCTATGGCGCAGATAGCAGTGATGCAGCCGTAAGAGTAGTTTTGCCGTATACTCGTAAGATCATGCCTCGCTACCTAAACACTCCTGCGCTGTCAATCTTGCGACACATAACTCCATGAGCGTAGCTGCTTTTAGTCTGACTCCTGATCTTTGCTCTGTCAGACATAGTTATGCCAGGAATGACCGTGGTTTTAGTCAGCATAGCCCTCGTGATCAAAGCAGCGGACTGAATGAAATCTTTTTTTTATGTGATAGGCATGTTTTCTGAACAAGCGTCGAAATAACTTGTACAGCAGTGGTTACTAGAAGTTCGGGAATTTAGATCATTACAAATTGGATACCATCCACACTTGATCACAACCTTCGCATTCACACAAGCCTTTCGGCCAACCCACTTTGTAAGGAAGCACTCGATTCGATTTGCGATGTTATTAGAGCTCATCAGTAGTGAATATCTTCGTCTGCACTGGAAATTGCATTTCAGCCCTCGTGCTTATGAGACTAGCGACAACGACCCCTTAATGGACATCGCTGAACGATCACATCCAACATTCAACCACAATATTGTATAAATAGTGTTTAGCTTGCCCGAACACTTCGAAAAGAAGATGAGCAAGATCGCTCTATTCACCCCAATTGACAATCCCGTGATCAGTGCCTTTCACTTATGCTGGGGTTACCGTCTTCATTGAGTAAACTGTGCGTTTGGGTACGTTCATTCACTTGCGCTTATTGTGGGGTCACTGTCGTTGTGGTTTACACGCTAGTCTCACAAGCATGAGTGCTGGATTGCAATTTCCACTTCGGGTAAAAATATTCACTACTGATGTGCTCTAATAAAAACGTAGCTCGAATCGGGTGCTTCCTCTCGAAATCGGCTAGCCGAAAGGCTTGACTGAATGTGTAGGTTGTGATAAAGTGTGGACAGTGTTCAGTTTATAAAAATACACATCCATAAAAGTTGTGATTGTATCTGCTTATCATGTTTACTGTTGTGCCTGTTTTGCCGTTGAGGATTTTACCAGTTTGGCACCTCCTACGAACGGCCCAGCAGTTTCCCAAATTCTGAACGACTGTTCGTTTGCAGGTTACCACGTTGGTTCAGAATCCCGCTCAGGAAGTTCGTGACGCTGGACGTTGTTAAGTTCCAAGCCTTTATATCTCCAAGTGTTTGCTTCCATGGCTTGCTGAGTCGCATACGGGTTTGCTACTGTGAGGATACCCAGACTTCGACAAGAACAACATGCGAGGCTCAAACCCGCAACTCTGCAGTTACCAACCAATGTCAAAGCTACTGAGCCCTCGTGTGCTCTGTCGCATCCCGCCGTCGCTGTACACTATTCATTCACTACCACACAAAAGCGGTGTGATTTTAATGGCCTCCAACACGCTTCTTGATAGACTACCATTATTTGTGTTATAATGCCTCAGACACTTTACAATTGAAGTTTGATTATCATAGGGTCTCTTAGCTGCTGTCATTTCAAGAAATTAGTCTATTTATTTTCCGGTTGTCTCAACCCATTTCTGTTGGGTATTTTTTTCCACAAAGAGCGATTGCGCTAGTTTTCGATTCTATTCTCGTTCAGTCTGTGAGGAGCATCAATCTAATACTGGTGTATCCAGTTTTATGCGTGCTGCTGAACAGGATGCTCGTGAACGGGCTGAACGACGTACACGTCAACGCCTTCGGGCTGAACGGCTGAAGGAACGCGCCAACGCCTTTTTCAAAGCTGGTGATTGGCACCGAGCCATTGAGTTATACACTGAAGCAATTGAAATCAGTAAAGATTGGGACGTTCTCTATACGAACAGAGCGCTCGTAAGTTCAAGTGCACTTACTTTATCGTTTTTACAACTAATCAGATGACCATTACGTTTTGGAGTTAATCATCGCAGCTTGTGATCATTTCCTCCTTTCTTTCCACAGCTCCTTGGTTAGTCTTGAAAGCGGCTCATCTCACGGGTGGTTTTGTCGAACAGTTGTTTGACCTTGCGAACGCGATGTTCAAGGCAAAACACTGTTTATGGCGAACTGGCTTACTCAGACATATCAGACATTCTCTGAATGGTGGTCAGATTCGTTTTTTTAATGGGGTTAATTTGCTTATCACTAATTCATCCTCGTCATCTAAGGTCCGTCTGAACGCGTATCTGAAGGATTACTCATTGTCTGGAGAAGATATGTGAGGTCTACACTGATAAAATCTACGTGTTTTGCAGTATGAGTTCGTAATACAGATACCAGTAATTTAGGATATCAGTTTCCTTAGCTGTTCCGCTTCCTTTCGCTCTCAGGCTGGAATCGATCAGCCGTTTTGTGGGTGGCCTGTAAACGCGTAAGCATCTAATAAATCCCCAGAGCAGGTTGAAAAGGAGTTTCGCAAGCGCTTCTTCCTAGTGACCACCAGCGAAGTGATGAACAGCTGTTTGACCTACTTGTGTCCCACTGGCACCTGTCTAAGAAATCACTCATCTCAGTTCGTTCCAGTGCATGCAGTTAGTTACGTAATTTTTGTAAAACTCCGTCACAGCGGGATACGTACCACAAAAGCATCTAAAATGGTTCTAGCGTTGGAGGTTTTATCGTGCAACGGTTGCAACCACGAACGACGTCAGTGC
The DNA here is from genome assembly GCA_008508345.1 of Paragonimus westermani. Lineage (NCBI taxonomy): Eukaryota > Metazoa > Platyhelminthes > Trematoda > Plagiorchiida > Troglotrematidae > Paragonimus > Paragonimus westermani. Next base: position 172,498 of record QNGE01000762.1, read on the forward strand.
TAGCTGTCTGGTTGGCATTTTTGCCGTGGTTTTCAGACGGAGATGGATTATTGTGGTCTTATTCGCCTACCTGCAAGTTGCTTAGTTGGTTCTTTATTATAGGATCATGGTGATTGTCTGCCGTCTGTCGTACTAGCAACACAACAAACGTGGCACACTTTTTCTTCATTTCGCTAGAATTGGCTGTTTATTCCGAAAAGTCGATTATGTGATGAAAACGTTTGGTGCGTGTACTTCAAGCGGACTGCACTGACTGTCATGCACAGTAACACATGTTATCTTTCACGCAGCGTGTTGTATATTGGACAGACGAAATTCGGGTGCAGCTGACCCATTCCTCAGTCCCATTTTCACTCTAGGCCTTGGATTCACGCCAGCATCCTTATTTAACGTTTATTCTGCAGACCATAGGGCAGACAGTTTATATCGAGTGCTTTGCTGCAATATGCGCAATATGTGCTTTGTTTCTGGATTTTATAGTTCGCTCCTTTCGCTCATATTATCAGTTAGTGTGTGCGTTTGACACACACACAACCTGAAACATCCGTGTCAGCCAGACTCGGACTGTGGAGCCATTTGCATTCTGGAGCTTGAAGGAGGAAGAGTAGTCAGTAAAGCCCTTAAGCCTGCGGGACCTGGTTGTATTTTCGTGTATGCGATCCTCAATCAGGAGAAGGTTTTGGAAAGACTTGCTGTGGCTTAAGGGCGAACTGCGTCAACCAGCCTAAATTAATGCTTCGTAGTAGTGAGACCTCTTGAGGTTTGTGGTAGGCTTGTGTAAACTTATTTTGAGGGCACCATTAATCTTCAGTTGCGAAGCTCGATAGCTTGGAGTGAAAGATGTGAATCTTCTTCGAATATTCACCCACCGGTGTATGCTTTCATTTGCTCGTACAGCATAGCAATCCTGTGTTATGAGAGATGATGTATCCTTAATCAAATTGATTCGTTCTTTCAATCCTCAAAACTACAGTGACAAGCAATGTAGGCGTGCACGAAGAGCGCTAGGTGGTGGTTTGCCACGCAGCTCATTCAGTTTTTAGCCTCCAGTTCACTGGCGTACAGTAGGGGATAGTATTTCTGTGAGTAGCCAAAAAGAAATTAAAGCACTCACTACTAATGATATGGCGGGTTTATCTCTTAGACTAGGGCATCGCTGCTCAGTTAACCTGTTTCTGGGGACGTTGGCGAAAATGGTGACTAATCAGGTTCAGTAGTGGGAGTCTTCTTGCTTGACTGAATTTTCCTAGAACCATGGAAAGCTGATGAAAGCGAAGAAGGTCGCTGGGAGACCGTTTTACTTCTGCTTTTCGATCTTTTTATTTCGGTTGTATATCTGGAAGCTGTGTGTATTCGGTATTTGAATTTAGCGGAGTTTTCCTCACTTAGATCTCTTCTCTTTCCTCATTATATCTAAACCATGATTGCTTTTCATGAATATTTAACGGTCAAACATCAGCATAAATTCTTGCTATATGGCTGTCAGCTGTGATGGGCTGTTTTTGCAAAGTCCGTTTTCTACGACCCGGTTGGTTTGTACCATTTTCGTTTTTCCATCATATATTTTACATACTTCCAACTTAGGCTTATATTCGCGCCGGTGATTCTGCATCTGCTTTGTCGGATTGCGACACTGCTTTGCGTCTACTGTCCTCCGGCCGATCCGATGTCAGTCATTCTTCAAACGTCAGTGGTCAACCAAATACCCGACTGGCCAAAGCATATTTCCAAAAAGGTAAAGCGCTTATGGCGCTTGGTCGACCGGACGAAGCGCTGATGGCGTATTCTCACTCCCGCACTCACTCCTTGTCCACTTCTACTACCTCCAGTAAGCTCAAAGATTCATGGCCCGCCTATCTGGCTGAATATGTGACACAGGCCGAGGTTGCATTGACTGTCAAACAGGCGGATGCAAAAGCTGAGGCGGATTTCGAAGCATCTGCCATCCGGTATAAGTCACAACCAAACGGTTCAGTTGCGAAAGAGCTATCAGCCGGGTCTGTTTGGTTTGTGTTCTAACGCTACAAGCGCCTTGTTGTTCTTGTCAGATTTTGTTTACCTTAATGTGATAAAGCTGACAGTAGTTTAAAATCGAGTTGTCCATTGCCTACCTACCAGTGGCGCTGGTTTGATGCGCGTAAACGACTTCCGTGGGATAGTGCATCATATGTGATCAACTGTATCATAGTTTAGTCCGTGTATTGTGAAGATTACTTTCTTGTCTTATTGCCTTCCTGTTCCCCAGCGCACATCATTTACACAGTTCCATCTGTTTGCGTGCCTTTTTGAACAAGGCTAATCTTTTTTTCCATGGCTTGCATTGACGAATATGTTCAGTGAGGATTGGTGATGGCTTTAAACGTACTTATTATTCGGGGGGAACTCGGTGAATTTTACACGTACACATGTGGGGCTGTTAGGTTAGCCAATAGTACTGTTAGTATCGTTTATTTCCAGCTAACTTTATCACGGCCTTGTTTTTGCAAAAGTAACTGCAACTTCCATTTCTCTCCTGTGGAATGTGACTTCATTTGTTTCCACAAATACTAACCTGATCACTAACTGCTCAGTTGTTCGTGGTACATTCCGCCGAGGAACGATGTCGTTGACCCGCCCTCATCTTGAGGTAATCTTGCTGAACCATATCAGTATGTCCGTAGCGGTGTCTAGTCGACTGTTAGTAAACAGCCTGTTGGTTCTCACTTTTCGATTCATATGATGGTCCAGCCCATCATCACCGTCATCATCATTGTGAATACTTTTGTTAATATTCTAATATTGTTACAGTGCATTCCAAATTATGTTCTGTATTCAATACATGCGAGCTTAAACGCTTCTCAGCTTAGGTCTTTCCCATCGGCAAATTAACTCATCAACCATTCGGTTTTCCTGCTGAGGATGTGCTTCACAAACCCTGCGAATGTATTCAATCGCCCCGCTTTCTAGGAAGAAATCTTGCTAACCATCTCAGTTGCACTTATTTAAGTTTGAAGACTTCTGGATAATATTCTCCCCTCTTCTTCGTGTATCTCTTTGTGCAGTTCTCCTTATTTATCCGCCTTCTTTGTTTCCTTAGCACAAAGTCAAGTAATCGGTGCATGTGAAGTTTGAATTTCAACGTGACATGGTTCGCTAATTTGACCCTGGGTAGCTCACTGGTGACCGGCTAATCTTATTTGAGTCATCCGAACTTTGTGGAACCACCTTGGAAATAATGCCACCGTTCTTGGTATGTAATGGATGTTTACTAAGGCACGCACCTACATTTGTCAACCTCAGTTCGCTTAAAGACTTCTCATGCCTGGTGAGCCTATTCAGGCTGCAGCTACTGCATAAGTTTGTGGTTTTTGACAGTCTTGCCTACTTGCGATCAAATGCACAACACGACAGTATGCATGAGGTTGAGTGGTCTGCAAACAACAGCGCTATTTGTTTGAGTACACGTGTACGTGATTTGTTCGTGAACACTCTTACACGTTTTTCCTTCATCTCTTACGAAATTGTTCGAATTATTGATTTCTCCCCAAATAGCAGATCCGACGTATTACGGCCTAATTAGTATATATGTCCCGTGCATCTTTTTAATTACTATGTATCTTTGTCAGTTTATCCATGCTGGTAAGCAGCCTTACTTTGATTCACATAGAGCGTTTTATTTCCACTCCTATGCGTAGCCGATGCTATCTGTCTCATTGTTGTTTGCTGACTACGATGAAAAGTGAGCACGCTTGTTAACTTTCATATTTTATGAAGCATGTTCGCAAAACCCTACGGTGCTTTCGTTTGTTTGTTGCCCCCCAAGTCGCTTGACACCGGTTGCCTTTGTAGGGTCGATAGTTCACCCAACTTATCCGATGTTCAAGGGAACGAGCATATCCAGTTAGTGTTCCTTTCTCATTTAGGATTATGCAACCCATGGAATGACCAATCTTCTGTGACCGAAAATGTCATATTAATCTTTCAGTATGATTGGATTTTGTCTGTTCACTTCGTAAAGTCAGCAGCTTGTGTGCTTACTAGCACAGTTGGCTCGAAGAGATCAAGATCTCAACTACTATAGTGCCGGATTACGTCAGCTGGCTCGGCTGCTGGCCTGTGCTCCACGTGAACTCTCCTCCAGTTCGCGGAAAAACGGTTGCCTTGGGGTGGGCGATGACGAAAAATCCGGTTTGCCATCATCCTGCCCACAACAATATTCACAGCATCGTGGTCGTCGAAAAAAGAAATCCGTCCAGCAGAACCAAAAGCTTTCCAGCTTGTCTTCAGGTCACCCGCCACATTCCGGACCAGTAGAAACTTTATCTGATCTACAAACTTTATTTCGTGTAAAGAAGGGATTTTCATTGCTTGGTGAAGAAGTGGACGTAAGTGCTGCATTATGGTACTAAAGCTTATTTTGTCAGTTGTTACATCAGTCAGTATTTAGCTCAACCTATTCCTGGCGGATTAACTCAATTGGAACGCTGTTGCTTCGGTCATCTCATCATTGTTCATGACATGAATTAGGCTAACCACTTTACCAGTGGCACACAAAACCTGCTGTTCGTTGATAGACTTTTATGTTTTGGGTATATTCATCTCGTTGGCTGTTCTCCCTATATTGTGTTTTTAAAAACCTATAGGAGCTATTTCGTTCATTGGACTCCAATTCTGTCAAAGGTCATTAGTAAACATTGTTAACTCCTGTACATCCACCTTTAAACTTTGTCTGTCTGTCTGTCTTATTTGCAAGTTACCTAACAAACCCTTGTTTATTGTGTTAACGAACTTTCATGACATTAGACTGGGAATATTCTATGCCGCACCAGACGTTTCGTATTGCGATCTATGATCTCAGTTTATTTGATTTTTATGATGTCGATGGGTTTGTTGGTTTTTGTTCCGTGACGCTGACGGATCGTTTCTGGTTAGTTTACCGTAATGTAACTGCGTTTCTATCGTATTTATCCATCAATTTGTGTATATCACTGTGTTGAGCCGATATGCACATCATAATACATGCTTACTATTTGCGCTGTTGCTGGTTTCAGACGTCTTGTGTTGATCATTGGTTCAGTTTCTTTCGTTTAACTTTATTGTTAGCCTAATTTGTTCACAGTCTACTTAGTGTCCTCGTTTCAACCAAACTCCTGTCCACCTCTATTCGGCATCAGCGTTTCACTTGTGCTGCTGCGAGTTTATGGTTCTGTCCTCTGAGTCGGAGTCTCCGTGTACTTTCAATGCGCTCTCTAGTAACTTGGAATGTTTGATATATTGAATTCAAATTGGGTCTGGTACATGTCAGCCAATTCATTCAAGTTGTTACAAACTCATCCCCGAACTTAATTATCCCGTTTATTCAATTTGACGTCAACTAGGAGTTAGCAGTAGGATGTCAGTTGTTCATACCTATGTACGGGCTGTTTTACTTCTAATCACAAACTCCTCTACAAGAGGCCGTTTTTTACTCGCTGTCAGTTACGGTTATACATCTTTATGATGAGACAGCGCGAGATTTCGAAATAAGCGTTGATTCGAACATATTTAGGAAAGGATTTATATATCATACCAGAGACTGTTTCCTAGCGCCCAACTGTTAAACAAGGCACGCCTGTTGAGGGCTCTGAAAAACTGTCCCGGACTCATTATGTGTATTCCTCAAAAATGGATGTTCGAGTCACTTGACATCCAATAGAAGCATGCATGCACTTGGAGACGTTTATCAATGACTTCAGGTCATCCTCATTGCTTGTTGATAAACCCCTGAGTTTGCGATCGTTTTAAGACAAGGTAGTGTGATTGTCTTGCTAACTTCAATCAGTAACCATCCTATCAAGTCAGTTTGGAAGTATATGCTTGGTTAAGCCTGCTGCGCCTTGTTTTTTAGTTGATTTCGAATGTTTCATTACAAGCGCCGTATACGTTTGTTTGACACCTTCACGTGAAAACATTTTCAACAGACCCACTTTGAAGGGTACACTTGATTCGATCATTATATGATAAACCATACAGACTGACAACCAAGGTAACGGTGGTTTGGTTCGAAAACCGCGAGTTAGCCCATCAATGTCGTTACCGATATGCTACACCTGACCACAAGGTTATTCTGGGTGTCTGTAAGCACTGCTAAGCTGTTGATCCTTCCTATATCCAGTTAAAGCGCACCAAAGAGCATGTAGTTGCCCATTCACTCAGATGATGGTAAATGGTAGCTTCAACGCTAGCTGATCACTGCCCGATCTATACTGGATATGTTTTTTTTTACAATGATGTGCACTGGGATCGAATTCCCCAATTTCTCTTCGACCTTCGCGTTATCCCGTGATGGTTTCACCGTATACGCCGCTAGACACGATTGGCACAAATGATATTTTTCTAGTTAACTTTGTCTTCAAGTTGACCATCACTCATTTGATTGCAGCCTTCGCATTCAGATATACTTTCCAGCCAGCCTCTTTCGAAAAGAAGCACTAGACTCGAGTTTCGCTCTCATTAGAGCTCGTCAGTAGTGTATATCCTTGCCACGGCCGGCATTTGAACTACGGCCATTCCAATCATAAGGCAACCGTGTTAACCACTGCGCCATTGACCTCACATCAGGCACGACCGAATTATCAAATCTGAACNTTGAAAATAAACCAAATCCCCGACTACTCATCAGTTAACTTTGTCTTTTCTTTTACCTGTTTCCAGCCGTCACTCTCTTTCAGTTTTGTTTACCTTTAACCGACTGTTACTAACGTATGTCTTATTACTTCCTCAGTGTGGTATGCAAATCATATATTGATTTGTGTCTTCATTTCCTTTTCTTTCAATTGTACGTTTAGGCCATCTGCAAATCTTTGGATGGCGTTGGAACGCAACGTGTGGATCAGGCTGGTGCTTCCTCCAATGGTAAATGTGAGCCCACTAAACACAAATCCGTCCCGAATGGTACCGGGACTATTATGGACCATGCAGACCGATTACTTGCGTTGCTTAACCTGACTGATTTGTTAACAACCGAATGTGCTGAGAACCAGCGTATTCTTATTGAACAGCATCCGAAACTGGTGGACATGGCTCTCAGCTGTATGACATTGGCATCAGATTTCGTTGAAAAAGTTACAAAAGCCATTCCCGAACCATCACATCTAGAGTAAGTACATAAGCTGTTCGCCATAAATCTTATTAGGCACGCCAAGGTTACAATATTCCTCACCTAATCCTGGTCAGTTTGTCGCCGCAAGTCACATATGCCCTCTCGGTTCATGTTTTACTTCACTTCCATTCCGTCATGTTTCAGTGTTGTGCTGTTATCACCTACATTTCTTTTTTTGACCACGTTCACAACTCCTATAATGTTGGTCTGTCCTAACAGGAAAACCGTTCGGCGCAACGGAACCTTATGATCCGCTTTTCATTTTTGCTCATCAGAAAGTGTTCACTTATTTGTCCAAATTCTCGCCACCCGTATTTTGACTGACAGCAAAATTTAGCAAATTTTATAACGCTTGTCCACTTGTTAATTGTACAGCAATTGGCGCTCACAACAGTTTTCCTCTTAGAATAAACTTGACCGGTTCATGTTTATTAAACATGGCAGCCTTCGCTATTCAATGCTTATTGACGACAGAAAGTGTTAAAAATAGCTGAAATAAATTGTTCTTTGAGCTGTTCCTACTTTGTAGACTACGACTCCCGACTCACTTGTTGTACAAACCTGAGTGATGATCTTCTTTTTCCTATCTACTACGCTAGTAGGCGCATATCGTTTGCCAGTGGGCAACATGTACATTTGTGCTTCTGATTAAACTCATCAGCCAGCAACCATCGGGAATGTTGAGTTACGGACTAATGGTGGTGACTGTCTGGCATGTTCGTTCGCTCAAATTTTATAAATATACGGCTGGGCCAAACTATTGTTTATCGCACTGTACTATTTATGGGAGCTCCACTGTCCTGGTTCACTGAGATGGACAATGCATCGTCTACATGACGAAAAGTGCAGCCACCAGCTAGTCACGAGTTGGAGTCGTTTTCGTCTCTAGGGCTGAGAGCCTCGCATCCCACCTAAACTGTGACGGTTGATCAGACTGCTGTTTCTCACCTGGCTTGTCTGACAATGGTAGACGCTTAATTGCTTGTAGCCTTCAAAGCTACAGGGAAACTTACTCTCACTTTCAATTCCTTTATATTTGCAAGACCTCATCTTTTAAATATGAGAGAGTATAGGCTGAGGCACACCCTTGGCTTTAGCCTCTAATACATTATTTTTTTTGGTTAGTGTACAATCAGCAATCAGTATTAGCTACTTACATCTTGCTGTCATGATGACTTGACATTTTACCAAAGAATGATTTCTAAGTATAGTTATGATATGTGGCATTCTTTATGAAGACTCACATGGGATTAATGGTTTTGCTACCATCTGTGCTAATAAATGCACTAATGATGACGCTGATTTCGGACCTTTGTAGTCGAACGTAATGTATTATATCCCCTTCCTCATGTTTTCACTTGTCCTGAAAATCCCTCATTACTGTCCCTCATTCTGTATAGCTCATTCACGAACGGTTTATTACTGGTTTATGATCTGTCGTTTCACAGTTTCCCGTACTTACTGAAACGTATATTTACCACTCTTTTCGACACCGTTTTACTAAACTTGCACTTTATTTTATGGTGAGATGTTTTGAAAACATCCATCCAGTCGAAATATAACAAGTTCTTCACTGTTTTCCCCTCCTTGACATTTTCCAACTTCTTTTGGTTAACGCAATAACAAGTTCTATGTATCTGCGTTGTTCATGTGTCTTCTGGCCATTCTCTTTGTATTTTGTTTCCCCAGAGGACTAAGTTTACCGAATTCCGAACAACAAAAGCGACACAAACTTGATGCTCTTCGCGGTGCATCCTCAAATCTCTTGGCCACCTTAACTTCTCAACCTAGCGGGCGTCAAGCCCTTTTGAACGCAGTCCAACCGGATCGGTTGTTTGACACTCTAGCTGTTTGCTTAGCTGAATCGTTTGGCCGGTCAGCTGAAAGTATCACGAACAGTTCAGAAAGCAATATGGATCTTCGTAAACGATTGCAATCGGTTTTAGGTTCATCGATTTCGAACAAACTTCACAACTTGCCCTCTTCCGTCGCGGTCTCGGTGATCCATGCCTCCAAAGCTGCTCAAATTTTGGAGAATTTAACCGAGAGTCCTGGCTTTCTGGTGAGTGCTTTTTTATTAGTCTTGCCAACGTCCTTCGCCATGCCAGTAGCTTCCAGTTTGCTCCATTTTGCGGAATTCGGCCGTTACACTAGACTTTCAGTAGAACTTACGAACGCTGGTTTTGTTCCAGATAGCAGTAACGGGTAGAAAATAACACAACTGCTTGCTATTGTATCATTTTAGTCGAGCTCATGAACGTTCATGGTGGAGTGATTCGATATCTTACTCATCCTTTGGAAATACTATGAACAAGATTCTAACCGAAAACTTCCCTTTTGGAACCGAGGGTCTCATCACCTTAGCCTCCGATATTGTGATGTTCGCTGATGATGATGAGGTTAAAATCACTGGTGTGTGACTTTGTAACACCTCGTCGGTCTATATGGATTAATGCATTTTCGTTTGCTAGTTCGTATCCCGTACGTCACGTGGGCTAGCATTTACAGTGATGTGATGCTTTGCGATGTCGATTTGTTGGCATGTAAACAGCATTTTTCACTTCTGCGTGAAACTAATAGTAAACTGGGTAGCGGTTAATCGGGCTGTTTGGAACACGGTAGTGGTTATGTGTATGTTTCACTCTTCACGACGGCTGTCACTGCTTTCACAGGGGAACTGGATGGCTGTGAGCTATCTCTCTTGTATCTATATTTGCCGATTTGATATTACTCCGCCGTGATAAACCCTTGAAAATGGGTACACGTTTACGGAGGAATCAGTTGTTTTGATATCGTGATTGGGTCTCGGAGTATATTTGGCGGTGAATGTCACGTTCGATTCGACTGCTGGTCTCACTTCAGCTAGCTGCAAAACCCTTGAATTTGTGGCAGTTCGTGTACTAATCGGTTTTTCGCGTCAGTTTTTCAATTTCGACATTTTGAGCTGGAGATGTCCAGTTTTCATCCCCGTTTATGGATGTCATCGACGATGTTCTGGGCTGCGTACTTAGGGACTTCGATTACCCTCGTTCAAACCTCCTCTCGATGAAGTGCTGAGTAGCGTGAAGTACACGGATGACATTGTTTTGCTCGATCTCGCTAACAAACACAATCAGATCATTCTGAGTGAATTTAACCATTTAGCTTGTTTTTAAAGTGTGCTCTTCCAAGGTCGTGTTCCAGGCCCGAGGATCCCAATCTACACCTCATTTTCGGCAGGGGATATGGTTTGGATTTAGCCTTTTCACATGTCTAAACAGCATCATCTCATTATCTTGCAATCATATTGAGTGGGCATCCTGTAGAAGTGCAAGGACAAGCGTTGATTTGGCCATTTATCGTCGGTTATGGCTTTCAAAATTGGTCATCTTTGACATTAGGACATTTGTTGCCTATGTGCAACTTGTCTTATCCTGTAGTTCATAAGTTTCTCCGATTCACTTTTTATCTGTTTTTTTGGTAAACCAAATCGCGTTTAATGTTCGATCTTCTACTGCACCAACCGTTATCCTTCAAAGGGACCAGTTTCGCACGGTGAAATGCAACACAAAATAAAGGGCAGTGGAGAAGTTTCACTACTGAACGACAACGTCGGCGTTCATTACGGTTAGTAGTAATTTTTTTGAGCTGAACACTATGGACGGAATCGTTCTTCCGCTTACTTTACTGCGGTGTGCGCTGCTTTTCGCCTTTAATGAGTGTTCAACGGATTTTACCTAATTTTTCAGCACAGAAAAATTACTCTTCTACGACCATAGTCAAAAGCGTTCAACAAAATTCACTCTCCGTTCCAGGCGTTGTGTTCTCCGTATCACGAGAGTTTTGTATCTACAGTGTACCCTGGTTCGACAAAATTTCAACACTTACAGACTTCAGTTTCTTGCTACATCTGCTCTGAGCACAACCGTATTTTCCCACTTCATTTTCAGGCTACACAAAATACACAACCATAGCCACTCATGGAAGCGATGCCTTACTCAGTTTCTTGTAACTAACGCTACGCGTGACTGACCCCAGAAACCAGGCAAGCCTCGCGTGTTGGTTTGTGGTTCAACTCTGTGTCACACTTCTGTGCTGAATCTCAACAGAGTTTGACCCCATTTAGTATATGCCTGAATCTGGACGAGGACGACTCGTATGTAGCTAGAAATTATACTCATTTGTGGCGCTGTGCTTCTACCTTAGGAGTTTCTTCGGATCGTCTTGTAGCGAAAAGGCGTCCAACAAAGCACAATCTTTATTGTCCAATACGCTAGTTATCATGCCATGCGCGCGCTCGCGTTTATGAGTCACCATTCCGGACCACGATACCCCCAGGTTTCCGCTCACGTATCGTGTGCACTTCTGCCTGGTTTATGTGCGCGATCGGCGCCGTCTATCGGGGAGTTTTCTCTCTGCCATTCTCCCCCCATTGGTCCGATTGTATTGAGCAGTGGCTCGTCCGGTTGCTCTTGTTCTCCTCCGCCTATCTACGCTGGCCCCTGATCGTAGTCCACGACTGCGTCGCGATATTCCTGCGAGTGTTGGAATAATCACGTCTTCAACTTTGTCGTCCCTTCTCTTTTGCCTGCCATGTCTCGGCTGTTAGTCCGATCCAGTCGGGCGATGACTCATCCGGTTTCCCCCGCCGTCCCCGATCCGTTCGTTGTGGGCTTTTGGACGTGCCTCTCCCGGCGTCGAGGTATTTCGTCGAGTGTTGGAATACCTTCACTTCCGGCCTGATTATCCACCACAATCTGACGTAGTCGCAATTTTGGAAGTGTTTTAAATGGGAACGACGTAGGTCTTTTTTGGAAGCAGCAGACTCTGGTCCAAGAATACTGTGATAAGACTTGAGACGACTCTGGAATTCATACGGTCACAATCGACATCAATGATGAAAATCTCTGCTGGTTCAGTTTTGTAGGTAGATGAAGAGAAAGAAGAAAGATGCATGTGTACTGAAGTCCAGCGACGAAAGACTGGTAACATCGGATGCTCATACCGAGATCCAGTGTAGGATACGCAAGTACATTTAGAGAGTTCGGAATAAATGGGTAAGACATTTTCCGAAGAACGCTTGGACATTGTGAAATGAAAAGAAACAAGATTGTTCACGGGGAAAGCCACTGTAACAAGATAGACGTGTTCAGGATTGTTGCAAAAAGTGTAGTCTTTCGACCATAATCCAAAGGAAGCAGCTTTTGAACAGGTCGTCTTTTGCAGAGCATACAGACGTTAATAAATCGACTGGTCAGGCAGTGTAGAATGAAGAACGAATTTAAGCTCTGAAGGTATGACCTGACATGGTAGAATTTGATGTGAACATCATTAACGTGAAGTCACGTCACGTTGTTGATCAAGGTAATCCCGGGTATTTAAAGTAATGTGGTCGAAGTTGGAACTGTTTGTTTACGTTAAGGAAGTGGTGTGCTTCAAATAGTTCGTCATATCGATACTCTTTAACGAGCAAAAGCAGTATATGGGCGCATTTGAATGTTTAGATGAGTCCCAACTGTGAAAAATTTGCACTTCGACTAGATTCAAACAACTATTTACAAAAGTGGCGTGCAAAAACGTGGCAAGCACATTACCAGGTGAGCTACGGAGCCATGCCGGGGGCTCAGAAATTTCACAGTTGAACGCAGTCAACTAGTACATCGGTAAAATGATCTGAGGTTCTGACATCCGGACTGAGTTTCTCACGTTGGTCATGGGAGAATGAAAACAGTGATGACAAGTTGGACGTGTTATTTTTAGTCAGCTATTTTTGATTATATAATGCGGTTTTAAATCTTCAATGCATACTAGAGGTTTATCTCTTGAGTGATCTGCCCATCGGGGCCAAAATTTCCGTTCGACATCTCATGAGTATTGATATCCGATTGAAACAACCATTTTTCGATTGAAATGCGTGTTTGTCGGGTTTAAACCCTTATTGTTCCTTCATTTCGGTTTACGAACTCCACTTCACTTTCTGTTAGGTTTCCGTTTGTACTACTCTATTAGTTGTATGTAAAAAAACAATCCACCTGACTCGAAAACTCACGCACATGTCAGGCAGATCGTGGATTGGGTCGCTGATTCGGAATCGCCTAATGGCAGTTACCGCAGACCTTGTATATTTTAGGACATTTTGTTTGCCTACTCTTAAGTAGTGTAACAGCGCGTGTTATTTCTGGGTCCACACAGTGTGAATTCAACCTCCCGAAATGTCGCACACTTCGGGCAATCAAAAGGTGCTACGCTTGGCGATGTTCTACTTTTGATTGCATGTACAAAACATAATACATACACACATGTAGATATGTATACATGTATATACATTTACAGTGCAACTTGCAATTTAATGTTTTCATACCATTGGGACTAGTTTTAAACATTGGAACGTCCGGAAGATCCCTCACCATAGAACGTCTGAACATTCGGTTTTCTTCGGCAAAAGTGGCTCTGTTCTAAGTCGATGGTATGGCGCATTATCTACAACCAACAGAATCCGCACTCCCTGGAGTACCATCTTTTGGTGTAGTTAAACCAACCAACTTTGAAATTCGGACGAGGTCATCCAGGCATTCTTTGAGTGTTTGTAAACGTGTAGAAGCTGTTCCATTTCCATTTCACGGAAAAAACATTTATAACGCCCAATAAGTATGGTGTGTTTTTTCCTCGTCATACTGCCGAAAATTAACAGCTTCAATCTTTGTTTCGTTTGAATCCAGAGTTTGAAGTGTAATTTGCATCCACTCTCCTCTCTGGTAAGTTATAGTAATGCAGGGCGGTTTCTTAGGGTTGGAGGCATCCTTTTCGTCATACTCACTCATTACTTTTGTAAATAACTGTAGCTGGAGCGTGGTTATGTCTCTTGAAGACATCTCTGCTCTCGCCACAAACCTAGAAAAATAAATCTGAAGCTCAATAAAACATGTTCGCCTTACATAATCTCGGACTTTGTCTACTCCCGCATAGTATGTACCAACCTTTCGATCCTTTGGATCCTTCAACTTGTAACAAGCTGACAAAAATGTATTACCGGTTAGACTGGGGTAGGTACATCGATCGCAGCTGTATTGGTAGATTGGATACCCGTTGGCAGGTTCTGCTAAGAACTGGTCGTCAGAAATCTTTTCATTGTATCTTTATACCCTAACTAACTACAGTGAAGTCAGGACATCTTTTATTCGGATCTGGCCGCACTTCTCAGATCAACGTTTATCTATGGTAGTCATTCTGGCCGGTTAGATGAACGTTCACATTCACCACTTTTTTCCGAGCCACTGCGCCCGCCACATCCGATTCAGACTTGGTCTCAGATAGATCACTTGATTGTTAGTTACACGTGACGTGGCTCCAATCAGAACTGTTGTCCATCTTGGGGTATGCACTTGGATCCAGAGGATACGCTCATAACTGATCGTTTTGTTCCTAATTTCGCTGGACAACGACCGCAAACGGCTAGCTTGTCCGATCCGTTCGAGAATGAGATGTTGGGCCACAAAACGTGTCTTTATCGCTACGTCCATCTTTTTTCCAGGAAAGTGACTTAATCTAAGTCAGTTCTCCGTGTGCTATCGATATGTCAGTGGCTACCCTGTCTTGTCCCTTAGCATCCTATTAAGCATGTTGCTACGTGTAAATTTTGTCTTCGCGACCACTCGCTGAAACCTTAATACCATATAAGCCGTCTGATATGGAAGCAACATTCTTTCGTCGTTGGGGTTTGTCCACTCTGGGACACTGCATGAATCTGCCCTGATAGCGCCGTCAATGGATGGCTTTAAGCGAGGATTAGGTGTGTACATTCGTGTTGGTAGTCGGCATCTCCAATCCTCTTTATTATCAGGACAACTTCGAAACGTTTTGAGGCCCCTAATACCGATAATATCAAATCATTACCGGTTTAATTATGTTAGCTTCTTGCTAGATTGTACATCTGTGTCATACCTGCCATCTTATTTTCTAGTTGACGTAGCCTTATTTTTGCCCATGTTTTCATAATGTTTATAGTTTCTGAAACGAGCTGTTTGTTTGTTTTGCTTACTTATCTTTTACTGTATACTGTTCGACTGTTGTTCAATACAAAGTTAGGTGTGCATAAGCGATGTAAACCTTCGTTAACTTGAAATCAGTGAAACATCACTGTCATGTCTCTTTGTCCATAATGTATTGAACGTTCTAGGTCGGTGGTGTTTGCTGTGGTAAACTTTGATAAGTGATCTCAACTACTCGTCAATATGGAGGGCAAAGCGACAGGATAAATACAGTGAGTAGTCTATGGCATATTATCAGCGATTGCAAGGGAAAGCTTACGCGTACCTTCCTACTAGTGCTTGGTAAATAAACCCTGCCGGTGCGCCAAATCTCATTGTCGTCGCAACTGTTAATTTATATGCACAACAAAATGTGCGCTTCCCAGCTATTTCCACTTTCGCTGCAAGCAGAGGTGTGTTTGTTTGGGTCGAGTGTAGTTTTGAACCATTTCGGTTTTTCTTTACAGCTGTGTAGATTTTTGTGTGTCAATTTCATTGGATAATTATTCTCAAATAGTAACTTCGTATAGCAGCTTTTCTGAGATACTTCATGGATTATACACACATGAACTTTCACTATTAAGCTTCATGATTCTCTAGCCAAGAATTGAACAAAATTATTCCATCTGGCATATCAAACTTAAACTGTTGCGGGCACAGTGGACCGAGATGTGAATCAAGGAACGCTATTGTTCAGCGCAACTAAGCATGCGGTAGAACAATCAGCCCATGAGAATCACCGTCCTCTCACCATAGCACAGTGGAATGGTTGCAGTCCTATGAGTGGCGGTGCGTTGTACGTAAATGAGTGCTTAAAACAGTACGAGTGCTGCGTCAAAATCTATTTGCATCTACGGTTGTGCTGTCCGTCTGCGTGTTATGTCGACCTTTGATTCGAAAGTTATTGTACACCAGTATATTACCTGTTGCCCTAAAACAACTTAGCCATCTGAAATATTTCCTGTAACTAATGTGCCAGATCCCATTACCTAGTTCAGTGTTCGATGGCGACATATATGCCATTTTGACTTGCACATTTCCCACTCTGAAGGCATAACCTACATTTTGTCCCATTCCGATATCTCCGCCTACCCTGTATATTGCTCCCCTAGGTTTCTGCCCGTTCATCTGTAAGTGGTTTGGCAAGTCTACTGGCTGTGATCGAAGCTGCGCTACCTGTGGCATCTGGTACTTCAGGCAATACTTCGCGTTCTATTACAACGACGACTGGGTGCCTTGCTAGTTTGTTGGACAGTCTATCAACAGCATGCCATGATAACGCCTTGCGGGTGGATATTTTGCGAAATCGTCAGCCTCTTTTGATCGCTCTCGCTGATTGCTTGTTGCGACATGCACAACTTTTTATTGATCCTGGGTGAGTTTTCAGCTGTCTCCACTTCCCTTAATCCAAGTAAGGTCTTTTTGCTGTGTATACGACGCTGATCTTAATGACCGTTAATGAATATTGGAATGAAATGAGAGTAGGTTATCTCCGCTTCCTGGTTTATTGCACCACTTCTGTCAGAAGCGCGGGAATGTTCAGCCCTAAATATTTGCAGTCCGTAGTAAAAATCGTGCATCATACAGTCGTTCAGAAACACAATCTATTTATTAGCCCATTTCTGTTTTGCTCACGTTGCTTATTGCATATCGTGTCCTACCCTATCTCTCTCGTTAGACCAATTTTCTTCGGGGAGGATTCTTTTGCTTCCTCGTGTTGTCCATAATTCACCAGCTGCAGCCTTTGTCCATGCTTCACGGCCTCTTTGGACTGCTTCGCTAAGTGTCGGGTTAATTACATCTGCGATTTGTTTCCCTGTTATAACCGAACATCCGTACATAGACGACTATCATCCTATACCCTTATCTTTAACTGCATTCCGGTTTTGTTTGTACTAGGACGATTTTTTGACCAGATTTGGGAGTCATATAACTTAGGTTTACTCATCGCTCTTCTCGGTCTACACTAAGACTTTTTAGTGGTTTAGCAACAATTAAGCGTCAGCATCAGTCGCTTAGATACGGCTACTAACACTGTTAACAAAGCCATTTCATTTGTTACGGAATTGTTTCATACTTTCAGTACTGCTGTTCTTTGAGCACCCGATGATGGGATCACCAACGATTGTCAGTATTATTGTATGCCCAATTTACTGGTCATGAACCTTGTTTATGAGAACTCCCTTTCGAATATTTCTTCATGTTGATCTATACATTTTCCACCTTAAAATGTCTCGATGTCACTTCAAGTTGTCCCAAGGAGATTTTCTGGGTTTCAACAACGACCGAGGCTGCATGGCTAGTGTGTCCATGGTTAGCCTAACAGATACAGGGACAGGTTGGCTCTTACGGAGTGGGAAGACCGATCCGCCGAAATCGTGGTGTAATCACCCGAAATCAGGGCTCATTTACCCACAGACGGACGATTGGTTTACCGAACGTGTTGTCATTGTGCGTTCCACGTCGTATGAACACACCACAAACTCAGTACCCACCGCGTATATGTTGGCCTGTCTTCCTGTCAGCTTAGTAACCGAGGTCGGACGCACTAGCCTTGTTTACGCCCTGATTTCGGAGGATATGTTTTCTCAGGCAAGCCCTCTCTAAGGTGTTCGAACGATATATATCCAAGTAACAGATCGCTGATGCCTGTGAAGGCCAAGGGTAGGGATGGAATAATCGGAGTAATACCGATTCTTTATGCAGTGTGGACCCGGATACACAATCCGGAGCCCAAACCAACGAGCGGGCCACCTACGCGATTCGGGCTTGCAAGCCAGCCCAAAGTACTGTTGTACACACAACCCAACAGGCTGGCACGGGGATGCAAGCACATCTCCGGTCTAGTCATCCGGCCTCGTCGTTTCACCTTTGGCCACCACCATCCAAAATCAGCAACACCTGGCTGTCGCAAAACGTCTCTGTTAGCCTCTGGGTTTTGGAATGGCAACGCCGGTCTGGTAACCAGCCTGCATCGGTGAGTGTAAATGGACAAAATAAAAATGCGATATTTCTTTAACTGACCGTGCTGTCGCGATAATTTTTTCCACTGAGCGTCGGTTAATGGAAGGTTGTACTCACGAACAACACGGACTTCCAAATTACTGAGTGAGATATGGGGGACCAATAATTTTCTCAGAGAATCTGAAGCACATTCTGTTGTGGTTTTAGATTTAGTACGTCATTTATGAACCTGGACTAGACGCTTTATGTCCGTGCTACCACAACAATAAGCGTCGCTTGTCGTGCCTCAGTTTTGTTGTTTTGCTATTTAGCCATGTCGTTCCACTTCCTGTCAATGTCTTATCTGATTATGTTATCCATATACGAGTGTCTTGCTAAAAGCAATTTGCTGCGTGGTTGAAGTGGGGACCGGCAGCTTTTTCAAAAATGTTATTCGGATTGAGGTGTTTGTCCTCCGGAAACCTGTGTTGTATTGGAAAGTGCCGTGGGTAATTCAAACTGGACTAAATATCATCCTGGAACTAGATCACATTTGTGGACCGCGACTAAAGGGACAACGTGTCCTTTCACTAGAAACCAATACTGATGCTGATACATTTTCTGTACTCTAAGTATGAACCATACGCAGCATGTAAAGGTTACCGGATACCATTCACTAGAATGGTACGATTGATTTACGACCGATTTACGATTGCCGGTGCTGTTTGCAGCATTATACGAGACCGTTTCCAAGTTCGATGCAATGAATACTCAATCTTCGTTCTTCCCGGCTTAAGATATTACACCCGGTTAACGTGTGTTTGTCAGTTATCACAACTGAAGGCAAAGCTGAAACATTCACTTTAATAGACCGACCGCGGTCTCGAAGGCTGGGTAAATGGTGTCCTGGCTAAGTTATAAACAATTACGAGCCTAATATGGCTTTGAGTTAACTAGGCGTGACTTAAGCGAGACAAACCGCCTCGTGTAAGTTGCGTAGGAATCTGCTAGCGATCGTACATACGGAACAGTACGACTGTGGATAGGCTAGGCGCAGGTGATCGCATTCCAGAAATGTGGCTGATCAAGATGAGGGTGAACACTGAGAGTGGTCTGCCAAATATGAAAGTATGTCAACCAGCAACTGATAATGAACCGGTCGAAAAATGCACGATAGAAATCAACCACTGGGTGTACACCATCTGTGCGCTTCGTTTCAGTAACATTTTAGTTGAAAAAACAACGGATTCACCACCAGTTGTAATAAGTGTGAGCTTTTCCCACATTATCCTCCCTATTGTTCTGATCCGTGATCGTTTTTGCGGAGAACGCTACACGTCTAACGGATATACAGGGTGTCGGTATCCACCTAGGCCATCGGGTATTTGATGTGCAGATTATTGTCTCAGACGTCGTCGTTGTTGAGAATTTGCAGATAAGACGACTAAACATGTTTTACAACGTTTTGGCATCATACTGCTGTCACCACACTTCTTCTGACCTCTTCAGCCGACTCTTCCAGGTACCTCAAACGCCGTTCAGACGTGGAAAGCGCCTGAAGAATCACCTGCGAGTGTGACGTCATAACTTTGTCACATCACTTGCTTTATTCTGT
>QNGE01000762.1:197650-208765 GCA_008508345.1 Paragonimus westermani
GTATCGGGTGGCACCAGCGTGTAAGTAACGAGGAGGTTAGGAAGCGGGTGTTTGGTAATGATTACCAAACGAGTTCTTTTGTCTAGTCTCTACGTCTGCACAGGCTTAGATGGTTAGGTCACGTATTAAGGATGCCAGCTAGTCGTCTTCCACACCGAGCACTGTTCGCTGACACTGCGACCGACTGGTTTAGGGTGCGAGGTGGTCAGATAATGACCTGGCGTAGGGAAATGAAGTCGTTCACTAAGGGGTTGGTCACTTTGGATTGAGTTCGCCTCCCGGACTGGGTCCCTCGCGACTCACAGAGTCGGTGGTTGGAGACTCTAGGTGAGATGGCGGCTAATCGAGCTCAGTGGCGTGAATGTTGTCGTTGTTTGGCCGAGTTGTCAGTGAAGTGAGTGCATTTAATGGCGCGGGGCAGTGAAAGCCGTAAGGAAGCTGTCTCGCTGATGACACCTTACTCTCACTTGCAGCTCGATTTGTTGTTTGCAAGGTGTAGGCACCTTGATGCTGGATTTTGAATATGGACGTAGTCATTTTCAGTAGTTAGGTCCCTTCCCGTCCCCTTCTGTCTTCCTTCTCTCCTACATATATAGGGTTTGCTTTTTCTTCATGGTTGTGTAGCAGTTAAGCATTAGTGTGAACCACTGATGTATTGCTGTCTATGATGATTGTGATTGTTTAAATGTGCACATTTTCATTTGTCTGGTGGCTGTTTGCGGACTCTTGTACGGTTGCTGAATTTGAACGCCTCTCTACTGGGTAGTTTGTGTATCCGGTTATTTCACATTCAGGGTGAGAAAGCAC
The DNA here is from genome assembly GCA_008508345.1 of Paragonimus westermani. NCBI lineage: Eukaryota > Metazoa > Platyhelminthes > Trematoda > Plagiorchiida > Troglotrematidae > Paragonimus > Paragonimus westermani. The sequence goes on from QNGE01000762.1 coordinate 198,458, forward strand.
TTCATGTCAATTTTTCAGATATTACCGTATAAGTTACAATCCTTTTCATCACTTTTTCTGACTTTTTGTGGACTTGGAAGATAGTCCCGTTAACCCGACTGTCTGCGTAAGCGTTATTGGAATTGTCTATTACGCGTTGCTGACTGAATTATCTTAAAGTTGCAGAAGCGATTTAACATACGACGCGGTTCACAAAATCTCTTACAGAGCTCGTTGACAGAGAGAGGAATGGACAGAAGCCGAAACTAATTGGAGCTGGTGGTTAGTTGGACTGCTGAACAGTTGCCTCTCAGAAAATATTCGTGAAGCAAAGCGGGTAGATGGTATGCATCCAATGGTAGGCCTCTGTTGTGAATTAGTTGGCTGACTTATGATAGGTCATCGGTTAAAAAAATTTGCTTTTTGGTTACCAACTCCCAACGTTTGCCGTTGACTCGACCAGCTGTTGCACTGAAGTACAGCTCTTTGGGGCTAACGATCTGCTATTACTAGACGCATCTGTCACTCACATGAGGCGGTTTATCGCACCTGAATTACATCCAGGCCGTCTGAAGCCAGAATAGCCTGCAGTTGTTTGCCAGTTACCCCAGGCACATTTTGTTCGGGTTGGGTTTCTGCTATCCATCGGTAACTCCGAATATTCCAGCCCTGTCCGTGGCCTTCATGGCCGTCAGCGATCTGTTACCTGGATGGATATCGTTCGAACACCCTAGAAAAGGCTTGCCTGATCTATCCGTCCGTTCGGACGACGACAGAGATCGAAGACTGCCTATTTGAGTCGATGGCTCATTCACCCACAGACGGCCGGCCGGTTTAGAGGTGTTGTCTGTGTGAGTTCCACGTCGTACGAACACACCACACACTCAGTGCTCACCGCGTACTTGTTGGCCTGCCCTCCCGTCAGCTTACTAACCGAGATCGGGCGCACTAGCCTTGTTCACGCCTTTATTTCTGTGGATCTGTCTTCTAACTCCGTAAGAGCCAACCTGCCCTGTATCGGTTAGCCTATCCACGGACACACTAGCCGTGCAGCCCCGGTCGTTGCTGAAACCCAGAGAATCTCCTTGGGACATCTTGAAGTGACATCAATACACTTTTAAGTGGAAAAGGTCTGGTATTGAGCGCATGGTAGTCAATAGACTTTTGGAAGCAAAACAACAGAATCAGTAACCATAAGTGCACACGTCAGTGTTGAGTATACCTCTTGTGTGCAGGTGGGTGGCTTTTATTTGTTACTTTTTATCGCCTGCTTTCGAGGAAAGTAACTGTGCGTTAATGTTTGTTGAGAAATTCCTCAGAAGCCAGCCTTCGCAATGGCTGCCAGGGTTTCCGAAATGAAGGTCTGCCTTCGTTTGCCTCTCAAAGGTGATGACATTTCTACTCTGTTGAAAACCCACCCCACGGCAGCTATGAGACGCACCTTCTGTGCAGCGCAGCTGGTCACGCTGTTCGGCACCACTCCAATCCGAACACCAGCGGTGAAACGCCGCTACTACCTAATCCAAATTTTACATCATGTGGAGGTGGTACCAATTAGCCAGTTGAAGCCAGCCCTGCGTATGGAAATGCTTGCTCATGGTGACCAGATGCCCCCGGTAACTGGTCATCGAGCAAATTAGTGGGACTAATGACCCCACTAACTGGTTGTGCCGACCCAACAAATAGGCCGGGTATTTTGAAGAGCACTTCAACCGATCTTAGAATACCCGTGTGATCATTTATTGTGTTCTTGACACCATTCCGCGTAAACAGTTTTAATGCTTGAGAGATTGATGCCTAACAAAGGTACTGACGAGGAATTGCTGTCAGAACTGACAGCATCCTTTCGAACAGTTCTATATCTGAAGAGATGCTTCATGATTGAACTGACGAACAAAAGTTACCATCTGCTGCCTGATTGAAAACTAAGGGGCGTCAGTTTTATCTTTACCGCGTCCATGTTGGTCACTGACTTGGTGTTACTTAGGCTCACTTAGACCAGAAAATGTTGGATTCGTTAAATGGGTTTCTCTAGATTGTCCATAAGCAGCTGTGAGCGTGGCTTATGGCATTGTGACCAGAAACCCCGTTTATCTCGACGTTTACGGAGAATACTCCTAAGAAATCTGTATAAAATGGGATTATTTTCAAGTTGACCATCACTCACATTTGATCGCAGCGTTCGCATTCAGATAGACTTTCCAGCCAGCCTCTTTCGAAAAGAAGCACTAGACTCGAGTTTCGCTCTCATTAGAGCTCGTCAGTAGTGCATATCCTTGCCACGGCCGGGATTTGAACTCCGGACATTCCAATCATGAGGCGACCGTGTTAACCACTGCGCCATTGACCTCACATTAGGCACGACCGAATCATCAAATCTGAACGCTCAACCACTCTCGCTTGTGAGCAATGATCAGGTTGCCCGATCGTCTCGAGAGGAGACACAGTTACTGCCTGTTAACTCCAATCGATAACCCCGCGATTAGGACTTCCGAGACAGGTCGAGATCACAGAACTCATTAAACCTGCAAGGCGATATTTTAGATTACTGATGAGTAGTCGGGGATTTGGTTTATTTTCAAGTTGACCATCACTCACATTTGATCGCAGCGTTCGCATTCAGATAGACTTTCCAGCCAGCCTCTTTCGAAAAGAAGCACTAGACTCGAGTTTCGCTCTCATTAGAGCTCGTCAGTAGTGCATATCCTTGCCACGGCCGGGATTTGAACTCCGGACATTCCAATCATGAGGCAACCGTGTTAACCACTGCGCCATTGACCTCACATTAGGCACGACCGAATCATCAAATCTGAACGCTCAACCACTCTCGCTTGTGAGCAATGATCAGGTTGCTCGATCGTCTCGAGAGGAGACACAGTTACTGCCTGTTAACTCCAATCGATAACCCCGCGATTAGGACTTCCGAGACAGGTCGAGATTACTGAACTCATTAAACCTGCAAAGCGATATTTTCGATTACTGATGAGTAGTCGGGGATTTGGTTTGTTTTGGAGGTGGTGGTGTGAGGGAGATCACGTGCTCGGCTGCAGCATGCTATCATGTCGGATAAAGCTTTTATCTAATGATTTGGATAATCAGGAAACGCGCTGATTTTTCTCACCGGAACACTCAAGCAGTGCGTCAGCGTCTGACCGTTTCGTCATTTCATCTAAATTTGGGTGGTTTAGTGAACGATGCCAGATGTGGTAGAGCTGGCCTAGTATATGTAGCACTGAATCATCCTAGGTTGTGCGTTTCTGTTATTCTGCCGCTGGATAACGTATCCGAAGTGCGCACCGACGAACGGTCGCGTTGCTCATTCATTTGATGTGTTAATTTGTGGAGGTGAACGAAAATCAATTACTGCAAATTTGTTCATATCCTCCTTGTGGGTATACAATGTTTCCGAATCACCAAGCACAATAGATCGCACACACGTATTGTACAGCATTCCTTGCAGAGACAACCAGAATTTTTCACGGCTCCAACGGGGACACAGGTCTGTGAAAATAACTCTTCGCCCTTTTGTTCTCGCTGATATCTCATCGGCAATATGAACTGACGACGTGGTGCTCCCTAAGCAGATTGAATGGTCCGTAGTGTCAAGCGGACTGGTCGCGGCGAAGAAGGTAGGGATGGGAATCCTCCATTTTTGAAGGAGTACTCTGAAAATGTAAGGCTCATTTCATACGGACCGTCTTGGTCATTCACCTTATTTTACGTGATCTGCATTCTCTTGGCAACGGAGTGACGAAGCAGAACAATGTGGTGTGCGTGCTCCATGTTTTTCATCTTAGTGCCAGATAAGGGCTGCATACCAGAGTCATCGGACTCCCCGAGTGCATCTTCTGGCATATCGTACATGCTGAAATTACACAGGAGGGCATAATTTGAACATCCTTGACAAAGATCAGTCGAACTGATAAACATCCGATGTAATTACTCAAACTCCCGCCATGCTTTCAGAGCGAGCATGCAGTTTGAACGATATCGCGTATTTCTCTGGGGCCTCCTTGTGAAGGAGACATTTTCGGAAACCTGCGTCTGACCGAACAGAATTTTGCCTTCATAACTAAAACTACCACGACACTTGGTTGCCCATAGGATTACGGATGCTTCAAGACCCATTACAGGGTGAAAAAATGTGATCAGTGCGTGAACTGTCAGATCGGAATCTTGCCAGCTTAAACGTGAGAGCCACCTACGTATTCCACGAAAGACCGTTTGGAAGGGTGTAATTGACTTTGACCTTCGTCGTCCATATGAGCCTATTTGGTTTGGCTGAACTGTTGCTCAAAATACTTAGCTCATTCGTTAGGTCAACGCGACCCACCACTCTTCCACCAGATTCCACATCGACGTCTTGATGAACTATGGCTCGAGCCAGGGTACATTATGGTCAGGCTTATATCTGTTCAAGTTTAAAATTTTTGCAATTTTGGCCTCTGGAATTACGTAATCTTTTCAGCCTGCCGTGTTTTTCGAGTGATATCTGCGTGTAACGGAGGTGTTTGCTGTCTCTATTGACTTATTATTATTATTCCGCTGGCCACAATCCTGAAAAAGGATGCCCGATAATGCGTTCTGCGCCCACCACCTTGCTGAGCATACTTTTAGTGGCTTCGTATAAGTTATTAGTCAGTCTGACAACTAAAGTGAGTAGTTCGAACCGACTAGGTCATGTGTTCCGATAGGACGCCCGTCACACTATTGCTCAACAAGTTCGTAGACACAGGGGGTGCCGTTTAGCAGTTGAAGAAATTTATCGCCAATAGAGAGCGCTGCGTTTGTTACCTCGGAAACTGCACGTTGCTAATATTTCCCGTGTATGAATTCAGTAGTTTATCCATACTAGGGTTCCTTTCTAATTACTTGTCACTTTTATGTGACTACTCTCGTTGTCCATAAAAATGGCATTTCTAACTACAGTACATTCATATCGAACTTCGGAAATATTGTATACTGTGCAATTTGTGATCGTTTTCACATCACTTCGTGTTCGTTGACGGGTATCGCAGCCCTTGAAGTGGTAGACGATAAAGGTTTGACGTTTTTACATCCAGTATTATTTAGGCCTATGGGAAATTCGTAGCTTCGTGTCACAGTGCTTTATTCCTGCCACACCGAATTTTTAGTGCGACACTATATATCATGGAATGAAGTGGTGTAGTTTCGTTTGTCCCTGTAGGCCGAAAAACAAAAGTCATTTCGTCTCATGTTTATAATCGAATTTTTAGTGTGCACATGAATAATTATAAATGTTTGATCAACCTGGCATGTGATTGGACCTAGCAGACCTTACATCGCTACTGTAGCGCCATCAGTCGTTAAATACGGCAGATTTGCTTGTGAACCATTTCGAAGTGTGTAAAATTGTTTGACCGTTCCAGGTCATCCTATGATGATTTCATAAAAACGAAAACGAGTCAATCACAGTCCACACTTAAACGCATCACTGGACTGTCAGAGCATTAGTAACCCCTAACTTTGTAGTACCGGCTCCGTCTATCTTCACCACAGTATTCGCCGAACATTCTTCCTTTTCTGAACATGATACCTGTATATCACCGTTTCGTATGAGAATCTTTAAGGGAGTGAGCAGAGAACGGAGGAAGACAGGGCTGATATTTGACTATACTACTGGCACAGCCTTCGAAGAACGTGTACTTTAGCTGACGCGTCCATGATTGAACCGAACGCATTGGAATGTAACATGACGTTAACCACTCTGTGCTGCCCTGGGGAACCGTAGTTTTCAGTTGGATAATGGCATATATATATATACAGTTCAATGGTCTTAGGCCATAGAAGTGCGGCTACTGATTCAAAGAATGAGCTGTTGGACTGACCTTCGGTCTGGAATTCAGTTTCATGGATCCATGGAGCTGTTTAGCTCGCCTAGTATGCGAATAAACCGAAATGTACAGCTCGGCCTCCTAATCATTGTCTGTTTTAGAGCGAGCGTCCAAGGGTTGCGGTTTCAGTGTACTTCTCGAAAGCATCCTAAATCAGCGCATCATGGTGCCAGAGCGAAATGGTAGAAGCACGTCGTGCTACACTTGGGGATTTGCAGCACAGAAGATGGCCGAATAATTTTACCACTGCTATTGCTCACACTGTCGCACATCATTCACTTGTGCAGGTCATTCAGATAACATCCACACTGTTTTCTGGGAAATAATGCATATTTTCGTTTTCTGCAGAGGGCGATCGCCGTCGACATAATAATGAGGAAGGTGGTGTGGCTGTATGGTTTTATCGAGGCTATTCTCAACATGATATTTAAAGCTTCTAGTCCAGATAATAAAAATCGTGCCAGACCATACATTTAGCACCGTGGCTGTAGGTGAGGTATCTCCATACTTTTATTGTGAAATGTCTGTTACAGCTTCGCGTTCACAAATGTAGCCCACGATCTCCGACGTTCTTTGTCCCATCAGCTAATGCGCACACTTTCGTAGCAGTATAGCATGAGGTAAGTACTGTATGATTTATTGCCACACCCATATTATCTAATTTTTGTATGATTGGCAGACACGCTCAGCTGGTGGGCTCCGCATGCAGACTTCTACACAACATTTTCGTTGGCCATGTGCAGAAATCTGGAGGCGATCAACTCTCATATTCGGACCGTCTAACTGACACGCTGCTGGCTGGAGTTGGCGCCGTACTGGATCAACCTGGACATGGACCAGAGCTACGAGCTGTTGCTACCGCGTTGGCAGGTCGCCTCCTGCCTCTGTGCTCGGCAAATCGAGTAAGCCGATGCACGTGCTACTGTTGAAGTAGCGATTCTCGTTTCCCAACGCAGTTTAGCCTACACTATACTGTCGGTGCAACTTTCATGTACAATCTCTAATCAGCATGACCCACACGCCAAAGTAGCTCCGAAATTCATGAACGCCTACCGTCATACCTTCAAAAGTTGGTAGGCCTACCCTGGCATCGTTTACATTTGTCCTTATGGAAGCTAACCACACAAATTCACGCATTCTCTGTGCGTACAAGTTTTTCATGGGTTTGATCATTAGATGGAGATTTTTGCTGAAGCACGTACCAAACTGAGTAGTGCTTGAATCCTAAGAAGCCAATTAGTAAGAAAAAGAGGATATTTGGAACAAATTTGACCCTTTTTCGATGGGCTGAACAGAAAGAACATTTTACTTATGCAGGAACACAGAATGAAGTGCAGGGTTTATTAGGCTTTTCATCTTCGGACGCTTTTGCACTAGTCGAAATTCCGAGTGCACCGCTGTGGACTTCAGTGTTTTCTGTCTCCTCAGTTTCTTTTTCTTCTCTGCGCTCGTTCTTAGTTGACCCCCCATCTCTTTTCCTCATATTCCTTAATACGTGTTTCCATCACTGAACGCCTATGTGCAGTTCATTGGTGATACCTCACCATTACCTACTGCCGTCCTACAATCATCCTCTTTTCCGCAAGATTTTCAGAGGCAGTTATCTGTCCGTCAGAAAGCAGTACTTGCTTAATTACCTTCCACAAATCAATGTTCGCTTTCTCCAACCATCTGTTGATGAAGTAGCTACCGACATCATGTGATTCATTTTTGTGGTCGACCGTTTTGAATTTCTTGCTGACTCTAAAAAGGGTGTTCAAAAAATCAGTCTTCTCACTCGGCCTGCTCCACAGAGGACGGTCAACGTATTACCTGGGTTATGGTTATCTGTAGTTGACTTCCATTGGACAAATAAATCCGAAAGTACGTTTCTCACCATGCACCCCGATAAAAGTCAGATGTTGTCTGCTACTTTTCCCCATATCACAAACCTAAAAGACATCTTCAAGTTCCCTCAAATTTTTCGTTTGCTCTGAACTTTCAAGACACGTGCGAATTCCAAACAGATTCTGACGTTTAAAATCTCTCTCATTTTTTGATCAACTTGGTTGTTGGAGGTAGCTTTCTTGATTATTCGACACACAGTTTCGTACAGTTTTGGATATTTAACGTTCTATCTCAAATTTTGATTACCACGCTTATCTGCGGCTCAGGTTTTGTCGTGGTTGGGAGAAAATGACGTGCTCAACGCATCCAAGATCCCAGGAAGACACATCTGTCGAATGCCATCGGAACGTGGTCGCCTGTTGTTGGCCATTCTCGACGCTTGGTAAGCAAATGCTATATTACCATAAAGGATTTAAAGTGTTTTATCAATGAGAACGTCGCGAATACGCTTGAGATTCGAGTGCTATGCGTTCCGCTTCGATAATCCTCGTTAGCCCAGCTCTCGGCTGCCGTGTTCAAAGTAGCGAAAAATCAAACCGATGTATGCATCTGTAAAACAGATTAAATTCGGTACAACTTTTGGGAATTTTCTTTCATATTGTTTATTGTATTTCCGGTAAATTTTCCCAACGGAACGTTATCCATATATCGACATGATATGTTGACTTTCCCTTACAATGTTAGCCGAGTAGTGAGTTTTTAGAGTTCGCCCACATTAGTTGATTACTTTTGTATGGTCCATTCTTTGTTTCCTAACAGCACATATACCTACATGTTTATGCGATCATACAAAAAAATATTCGAAGTGTCACCAAAACACGAAGGAATGCAGTATTCATGTTGCGCCAATAATAGGCTCCAAAACTGTTCTGCCCGAATGTGGAGCTTCCGAGAGAAATTGACAGTTGCACCAGTCATTCTTGAAAATTAATTGACCAACTGTCCTAATCGAGGTTGGTGTAAACACGCCTGAGACTCTCCATCTGATAAGACGGGTATTACAGATTCCGATAAATCATATCCGAACAGACGAATAGAATGGTTGGCATTTTTTAGAACACGCCAAGCCGACTGGCAGGAACCTTGTCTATAGGGATATAATGCTGTGCCGAAACCATTCAGAAAAGAGCCGGTACACGGAAAGCCACGAGATCACCTAAAAAATCTTGAAGCAACCATGCAAGACACCTCTCGGAAAACACCAACCGTAATGAGACGGACTCGCTGGACAATCCAAGCCGCAAGATGGTAATTACGAGAGTCCAATATTCCGAGATGGTAAAGAACAGTCCAGAATATGATACCAGCTTTTGTTTGTTGAGAAGGCCGCAGGGAGATGTGTTTGTACATCCTTAACAAGGCTAGAACGCCCATCTCGTATCTGACTGGCTACGATCGCTGGCACGGTACATTGCGATTCTGATGGGTTTAATTCTAGCTCCACTGATCTAATGCCTTCGGTGTGCGTCTGTCGGACAGACTGCACACATACCAGTTTACGCTCGTTAGCCCTGCCTTGCGTTCTCATTCACGATACAACAGGTATACTGGACCACTTCTTGGTAGTCCGCCGTCGTCTGATGTGCTCTTATAGTATACATCCGCCTAGTTTCTTCCCATTCCTTGTCCTTCATAATCCTATTACTGCTGAATATCAAACTGACTTCTTTTTCTTCTGAGCCGTCCAAAAAAGAAAAATGTACATAAGCACCTTCAGTTTCCTCCAGTCTGCAAATCTACCACGAATCCCAAAAGGCAGAAGAACGGTGGGGTACACGGACTAAAAATGATCAGTGCTTCTAGGATTGCTGTGAAAAAGTGGCACTGCTGTTCTGTTGAAGGAAGGAAGGTTGGTATGCGTCGGTATAGAGTGACCTGAGTACACGGAGACATCGTTAGGATGTACAGTAATAACAGTACCGATATTTGCTGCTTCCCTCAGGTCCCACTCATTTGTGCCAGCCTCTTCGGATGGCATTCATGAGATTTACGAGGAGAATGTGACGCTCACTTTTGGCTGTATACAAAATTTCCTTTGGCCAATCACATTCTCCGGACTGCCTAAGCGGCTCATGGAGAACACAATGCAGAATGTAACCGATATTTATTCATGTCTCATTTATGAGATACGTTTTTGACATACAAAGTCTGTTTCGGTTAGTTAACCAATAAAAGAGGGAGTATTAAGATGAAGGACTTCGAGCAATTGTCACATTCCACTACCACCGACGGTGAGTGGCTTCCAAAACCAATCTGCATGCAGAATAACCGAGAATCTTATGCCTTCAACATGCTCATTTTTTTGAGTTATTCATAGTTCGGCGTTGGAAATCTGATTCTTTTCGTAGCCTGACAAAGCTATCCTGTGTCAGAATACCATTAACGCCCCCCACAGGTTTACGGAAACGAATACAAGTCGCTGATCTGGTCTAGTTAAACAATTGTAGGTTTATTGATGAGTAGTCGGGGATTTGGTTTATTTTCAAGTTGACCATCACTCACATTTGATCGCAGTGTTCGCATTCAGATAGACTTTCCAGCCAGCCCCTTTCGAAAAGAAGCACTAGACTCGAGTTTCGCTCTCATT
>QNGE01000762.1:209509-229550 GCA_008508345.1 Paragonimus westermani
CTTGGCTCAACAGTGGTATAACGAAGTCTGTCTGCATCGCCATACTATCACACCTGGTGGATTCAAATCACTCTCTCAACGCAAAGGACACATTTCGCCCAATCTACCGAGTTAAGATCATCCAGTCGAGAGCGGTGAGGAGTAGGATTCTGTCTGGGATTGTGGATTCGTATGTATGACCCACCCCTGTGCGTCCAGAGACGTTTTGTTTAGACTTTGGATCTGCCCTGGCCACCCCCCTGTTATCCTGTCAAGACCCATTGTTCGAGTGGGTATTTGATTGCAGTGTGACATTGATTGACTGATTGGCCTCATTAACCACACGTCCCCCGTTTACTTCCCTAACGATTCTCCCGTTAGATGTGTGATATAAATGTGATGTATTTAGCCTGATGATGAATCATTGAGAACGAGCTTGTTCACTACACATTATTTTTCATGACTACGCTGGAAATTTTTACGAGATTACCAGTTTTTGTTTGCAGATGCCTTATTCGATAATCATTGATCGCAGTTTGACCAATGATAATTGTTGTATTCCTGCGTGACAGTCTACAGCTGCCACACTTGGTAACCGCAGTTAGTTTAAGGGCTGCTAGAGTGATGCTGTCAGAATTTCTTCTTCACATTTAAGCTCACTACCCAATGACGGTGCAAAAGAATCGGCTGGACAGGATCTTACGGAGTGCACAACAGATCAGGATCAACTATCTGTCCACCTCTTTAGTGGCTGTATCCGATGTTTAGCAGCCGCAACCAAGCACTCACACTCTATGCGTTACGCGATCGGGGATGATCGGCGTCGAGTACGCCGATTGGCTAGAATCATTCGTACCAAATTACCACTCACACGATCACGGGTTGGTTCGAAGTCGGCTGTGTGCTCTGCCCCACCAGCTCCCCGAGACGAACCAATGGCTGGCAATGCCTGTTTGATTCTTCAACACTGCTGTGATGATACTCCGCTTGCAGAACATCTGCAAGGGACTTCAGTGATTTTGGATTTGCTTCAGCTAATACAGGTCAGTTTCCATTCGCAGCGCTGATAATAAAATCAGGATACAGATTGTCATCCCACAATTATTCTCATCTTTCTATTTGTGATGCAGGAAAGCCAACAAGTTGACACGAAACGGAATGCAGCTATCCTCATTGGTAAATTGGCCCAAGCAAATCACGATCACAGGAACGAACTGTCACGTTTAGACGGGTGGAGCGTGCTTACACCATTCAGTTCATGGAACGCAGCTTTCGGATAATAATACCTCAATCGTTATTCATGTTTTGTCTTTCTCATTGAGACTGTCAGTTTCTAGAAGCTGTAATCGGTACGAGAATGGAACTCTTCGAGAAAACGTGATATCTTAAGAAACCTATTAGACACGGTATCCCTGTGAGCTCAATATCAACCAGTACCTTTCAGCTGTCACACATTGGTCGACATTCATTGCACTTTGTTTTTCGCGTTTCTGTACTGTTTTGAATACAATTAACGTGCCCTGCTGCATGCAGATATTCATTCCACTCTGAAAGTATACCATAATGCCCACCACAATCGTTTTCAAATGGTCTCGTTTAGAACGCTGAAGATTGTCATGGATCACCAAGGCTGTTTCATTGTCAAAGAAGACTATAAAATATTGCAATCACAGAGACGCAGCTTCAGAACAGTTAGCAGAACATGAAAGACGTGCGGAGTTAAAACCGCTCAGTCTGATTAAGGTGGCGTGTCCAGTCGTAAATACATTATGTTGTTCAAACGTACGAACCCGACTCTTTCGTAAAACCGTACTTTGTCGTCCTTGCAATCGAGGGAAATTTTGTAACATCCGCGATGTTTACCGATTGCCACCAAGGCTTCCACCAAGCTATAAACCAAATGACGAAAATGATATAATTATGGGCCAGATCGAAGATCTCAAAAAAACGGAAGCAGAATAATTGCCATCGTTCTCCAAGAAAGATAATGATACAACAGAGTGAGCTGGTCAAGATTTTCAGAACAATTGTGAGCGTCTGGATACGAATGTTCTTACATGCAATTGGTACTACGTGTGCGTTTTTTCGGTAAAACTGGCTGCCGAGTTTAAAAAGACAATTCGCAATTAGGTCGATTGGAAGCTTCGATTAAGACCACTTGGCGGGGCTACCGAAAAGTGAACAACTGTTGTAGTGAGCGAACGTCACATAAACACTTAGGAATCATGCTAGGGAAAGTCCATTCTCCCCAAAAATGGTTTATTTTTCGAGATATCTTCAAAAAATAATTTATGATTGTAAATTTTCTTCCCGCATCATAACGTACCAAAACGTTTCTCCTCCGCCTCTGACAGGCCCATCCTACTTTTAATGCATCAATTCGTGTGGGATCTTTCGGAACTGTCCAGAGAATACATATACACAGACGCTGGTCTACTATACTGCCCCTGGTTTGAGAACAAATACATTGCTAGCTGAAGGTCAAGATCTTCTGGGGTTTTGAGTATTGTTACGCTCCGTGATCGGTATATTCGTGCGCTATCCATCTTTCGTTATCGTTGATCAGTGAGCCATAACCAACCTACAGTTCATAACAAACAGTAATTCAGAGTGTAAGTATAGGACTACGCGAACGGGAGGGGTACAAATACTGCAGACTGGTAACCGGCAACAGCAGACTACTGAAAAATTCGAACAAAGGGGATCACACCATCATTTCATAAGGGCTTCGGCAGGGTGAAGGACACATTTCTAGTTGCCCCGCTATGTATAAGTCTAGGTATCAACTACTGAAACCTGCGGAAACATCAGACATTTCTGGTTACTTCCTGTTTACCAATGACCAACTTATCTCCATGTCATTTACAACAGAGGTACGGATTTACGTTCGTAAACTCTTTGTGGTTGTTTAGATGAATCAGAAGCACATCACTCAGTTCACTGCAGGGGTTACATCCTGATGCCACAGTCCCCTTTCTGTGTTCGGCATTTCTTCCGGAATCAAGCGAGCTCGAAAGACAAATTGTTTATCAGGCCACGACACCATTTTACTGGAAATACAGATATCCCTAATGAGAGTTAGTGCGGAGTGAAAAATTACCAAAGAAAGGTAACGCTTGAGGTGCGTTAACCAGTTTCACACGCTTTGTTCATTTTACACGAGACTTTAAAACTAATGACAGTGATCCATTGGATGGGTTGTGACTGTCTTATCAGTTCATGTGATGCGAAGTGACCAGATGATGACCTGGTATAGACAAATGAAGTCGTTCACGAAGGAGTTGGTCACTAAATCGGGTTCGTCTGCCGGACTAGGACCCTTGCGATTCACAGAATCGGTGGCCTGAGACGTTAGTGGACATGACGGCTAATCGAGCTCAGTGGCGTGAATGTTGTCGTTGTTTGGCCGAGTTGTCTGTAAAGTGAGTGTATTTAATGAGGCGGGGCTGTCTTGCTGATGACGCCTTACTCTCACTTGCAGCCCGGTTGTTTGTTTGCAAGGTGTAGGCACCTTGATGCTGAATTTTTGAATATGGACGTAGTCATTTTCAGTAGTTAGGTCCCTTCTTTTTCCTTCTCTCTTTCTGTATAGGGTTTGCTTTTTCTTCATGATTGTGTGGCAGTTAAGCATTAGTGTGAACCACTGATGTATTGCTGTCTATGATGAGGAATAGGAATAGGGTCAACCGGAGTAGCCGGCAGCGCACGATGTAATTTTTCGTGGGACAGCATTCAGTACTAAATTCGAAACTCTCGCAACATCGACCACGTAGTCTTAATCGACCAGGTAAGCCATATATCACAAAATGATCGTTTGTTGTTAACAAACGGCGGTAGGCATCTGGTGAAATGAACTATTCACGACATCGCTGGGATTGCACACTGTACGTATGAGATGGATAAAATCACACACAAGGATAACGGTTGCGTGAATATGTTACTGCTTACTGTTGCAATTTTCCAAGGCACGATAATGCCGACGAAACCTGTTTATATAACAGAAATGCACGATAATACCTATATTTTCTACTGAAACTACATATTCCGTTCGTTCAGCCGTGCACACCGTTTTGGGTGGATACGCTCGACTAGATTGGCTTCGAGACGGTCCAAAGCACATATAAGAAAATGTAGGTAACATCAGCTCTAAGTTTTCTATCAAGATACGCCTACTGGAATCTTTTGAATTAAATACCCTCGATAAGAACGTTGGTAACGACTAGTAATTCCTATCTGTTGTCCATCATAATAAGAAAAAACAGCGTGGGGCGGGTAGTTTGCATGCGTTTATTTAGCTGACGGTTGAAAATTGTCGAAAGATCCAAAAATAAGGAGCTAATGTTTTAGCTGCGCTGGGAAATGGTCACAATAGAGTTAGCAGAGTTCGTTCTGACCAAAAATTAGTGCGATTTCCGCACTCGTACCGAAAGGAAGGGGCATAACATGTACAACAGAATAAAGTAACGCTACTCGGTGAGTTCGAGGAAAGGCCTTACGTTAATGAAAAGTCACCATCAGCCTTTTCATATGTGGATCAAAGGTACAGACTACAGGATCCAGTGTGAGGGAAAACCGACGCTATCAGAGAAATCGTTGTCTAAACGCTGCGATTCAACCACTGTACTCAGCACATACGCAAGATATGGCAAACTGTGTATAGACTGCCAGCAAAAAAGTGGCCCATCACTGGAACACAACAAGGAATCCATATCAACGTGTTTTTCTGATCTCCTTGTAGATAACAGTGGTTTGTGCATAAGAACATGCTATCCCTTAAACCGGCTTGTGCATTTTAGAATATTGTCACGTCATCCTAACCCAAGATTCTTGCGGTTTGTTGAGGCTGTCGCAATCAAACGACCGAAGTATGCCCTGTGTATTCATCCCACCCACCCTCTAGTTGTTCGATATAAAAAAGCCGTTTCATGGCACTGCACATTTGGTACTGGAGTCAATACGAAATGCTTGCATTTACCAGTTTTCGTCTTTTAACTGTTTTGTTCGAAGTTCTGAGGAGAATGAGCTGTTTAAAATATCCCTTAAATGTTGAATCAGACTTCAGAACGACAGGCTGAGCATGGGGCTGTTCAAAACAGTTATTCGCGTGAGGTACCTAGTGTCCCAAGATCACAGAAAATCATTGCTGAGAGTGTGTGAAATATAAATCATGCAACAGGCGAAGAAGATATCGCTGGAACAAACGACCATTGGTTACAGTGGATAGTTAGGAAAAATCCTAACATTAAGCCCTGACTTTTTCGAGGGAACAACAGTTGAACGTCACGCCATACTTATCCTAGAAACTGCACACCCGCTATCTCGAGTTTGTCACTAGAAGCGTACTTCGCCATTCAGGTTTACAACTGACTAGTGAGTGAACCAGCCGCTCGCAGCGACCGACGCATGCTACTGAGACTGGGGTTTCCCGTGGTGGATTCTTTTAACCCCCAAGCCCGGGTGCTGTTCGGAAGTCCAAATGGACTCGACCCATTATTGCAGACAGAACTTACCCGTAAATAAAAATGAGTTGAGCCGGGATCAATCGCGTGCTACTCTGTGGAGGGGTGCTTGCAAGCCAGGTGTGTAGGTTACAACTTTGTGTCCAAGAAATAATAGGACGCATGAAGCTGGGGATCAAGAAACACTTTGGTAACATCTACACATGACCGTTTTGAAATTAATAAATACAACACCAGCAACACAGTTGTGACTTACAATTTACCAAAATTCTTTCCACGGTATTCGGGGCACACAACCAGGTCTTCAATATGACCTCGCTGAAAAAGGGCGGAATCTGTCAAGTAATGCGACACAAACCTTAGCACAGGAATGAATAAACTTCCTCTCAATCACTAGGGTAGCTGCAGCAATAATCTGGTTGGAAGAAGTATTTTCCAAAACAAGGATATAATAGGTATCAGGACATCGCATCATTTGGTTGAATGTGGCTGAAACTACGATATTTTCACACGAAAATACCTACCGATATATTCCTGATGGCCAACGGAGCCCACATCTGTTAGTTCGCACAACAATTGTAAATAGCTTTCTAAGACAAAAATAATGTAAGGGAAAAGGTCTACCGTGGTCTGAAGAACACAACGGTCGAACACGAATGTTATTCCGAACAGCTTCCGATATTTTATCTTTGACGTTCGCATGAAGTAAGCGGTCGATACCGACCATTTCGAGCAACTTGGGACTGAACAGATCATCCATACAGTAAATTGCTATAAAGGATAGGTTCAATGGTAACCTCAGGAAGCAGGTTAACTGACTAGGCTAGTGGTCAATAGACACTGACCGTATACACATACATAGAAAAAGTAAGCAAAAATTCGGGGCTTTTGCATTTCAGCTACTGCAAGCTTAACCAAACGAAAACAGTCCCAGGTCTCTGGCTTTTTGCTATACAAGTTGGTAGCTGGATTACTCGTCGAATGATCGCAAACCTAGTCGCCCTTCTGTAGCGCTGCTCACAATAGTGGTCTGACAGGAAATCATTTTTCACTGGTCAAACGCTTATTCCGTGTTACCATCTGTAAACCTAAATTCCTTCAACGTCGACAGGTTCGAATAGACTTGATGTTCCGATACCGACGTATGTTGGTCGAATATACTGAACGAACGCTGAGCGAGTCGACACCTGTTTCTTACCATCGTTCCGAAGACCCAGGCTTCGAGCAAACAGGGGAGACAATAGGTCAGCGCGCTTAAACCGGTCTGAGATTATGAAGGTATAATATATTACTTCAGTGGTGACCACATTACATTGTGAAGACGTTCACAAAGAGTGAAACATTCGATCTGCTTAAACCATAATCACTTTGATTTTGTTTAGGAGTGTAGCTCTTCATCGTAAAAAGGCGTTGAGAAGTATGTTTCGGTAGAAAGTAGGGGAAAAGCACGATGTCTCTATGGTACAGTGGCAACATTTACCATCCAAAATAAAGTGAGGAATCAGATATGAACTGATATAAAATTTGACTAATTCTAGCGGCAAAGACGAATAGTTGTGACTATGCGCAGCTGCATGATTTTAGTGCACGCATGACCCTTATGGTGCAAATACGAGACGAATAAAACCTGCCACATATGATAAGGATCTTCTGTTGCCCTGATAGCTTTGGTAGTCTGTTCAGGCATGCTTCTGGACTCCTGTGCAACTCACCCGTCTCATAACACAGGGTAATACGGAACAAGTCCTGTAGCCAAACGGGTCGACGTCGATCCAATGCTTAAATACACCTCGAAAAAAGAAACCAGTAACGCACCACTCATAAACTTCTACTTTGTTCAGCCACCAATAAAATAAAGTGGACACCCCACACGAGTTCGTCGCAAACAACATCTGTGTTTGGGCGACCGTATAATGCAGGTCGATCGAATGAATCCAACGCACCAATTAAGACAAGGAAAACGTACGACGTTGCTCAAGAATTTGGCGAACAACGAGAATGTGAGCAGTACATCCTCGTCCAAGACGGACTCCTGTTTGTACTTCCCTACTGTCTGCCTTCCGAGAGTAAGTCGACGCAAGAAACCGGAGTCGAGTTAGTTCCCATATGGCTTTCGCGAAAGCCCCTGGCTCATTCCTTGAACATGGAAATTTTTATCCAGTGACTTTAGCAGAGAACGATGTTCCCTACCTCAGTTCCATACGGTAGCCCAGGTTGAGTCCTACAGTCAGCTGTCTGACAGTTACAGCACCGAGAGCGGTGTACATCAGGGCCGTCCCTCTTCACCACTTCCGATTAATTTTGTCACGGGCGAAATAAAGGAGGACTGCCTATGGTGCTCACAAGACGCTGGCGTAGACCCCTTAGTCGGTGGAAGACAAGTCGATACTGATTACGCTGAAGACAAGGTTTGGTTGCTTGACAATTTTCGAACAGCATAAAGAACACTGGACACTATTTCGTGCTACGCTAAACGCTCCATAATGTGCGTAGCGGCCTTCAAGTGTTAATAGCTCCTGCAGGACTGCTGTGATTGCGCAGATTTAATGTGAACGTATCAAGTCACGATCGTTCCTATCGCTGCAGATTGTCAGTGTGTCTAGTTTTACTCCTGATGATGATTCTCCATCCATCATAGAACACGGAAGCGCACTTCAACAGTTGTATACTTTATGAGAGAGACTGTAACGTGCAATGGATTGGAGTCACCGGGAGTTAGCGTTGCTCCGAAGGGAAAAACCACGGTAGGAACCTAGAGCGTCAATAGAAAGCCGACAAGCCCTGATATGCGCAAGCTACTTAGACGAAAACCAAAGTGACATCAATTACACAACAGTACGCTGTAGTACACACCGCGGTTTGCTTCCTCTGCGTGAACTGATGTCGCGGGCCTCGTGTCATCATTCTTGCTGAAGACTCTGCACGCAGCTCCGGACCCACATCTTATTAGCAGTTTGCTTACCAATAGGAAGTCCTTCCGTAAATGCCCGTTGTTCTGGGGGGACATATCAAAGAGGTCCAACCCTTTCCCACAGCTCCTCCTTTGTTACATCCACAAATCACACGGACGCTTTCTGGACCCTATCCAGCCCTCGCAACCATTTCTTGAGGCACGGATGGCCATCTGCTCATAAATACTCCAACACTGGTCTGATATGTGTGACAAACATAGTTGTTGGTGTTCGGGATGAAAACTCTATAAAAGAACAAAAAGGGCAGTCAGTCCGTAAGTGAGCACCGAAGAACCCTGCTGTACAGTTCCCACCAAGCAGAGTGGGTCCTATTCACCTTTACCGAGTAGCTGCGAGCTCTCCATCCATGTTAAGGCCAAGTCGGTGACTCGCGACACCTCGAGTTTGCTCAGGAGCTTTCCACGTGGAATACTGTCAAAAGCTCAGCAGAAGTCCAGAAGGGTGACGCTTATTGGCACACCACTAGCTTTGGCTTCAGCTCGATGTCTCCTCACTAGTGGCGGGATTGTCGGGCCCTGTCAAAAGCCACGTTGGATAGGACGTAGCGGATCGTATACCTGTTGAGATGTCACAAGCCCCATATCTGGCAAACGCCCCATTATTTTCCCAGTAACAGACGTGAAGCTCATCAGTCAACAATTGAACGCCAGCGTGCGGTTGTTGCTCCCATACATTAGAGGGACGACTGACCTCTTCCATTGTGTTGGAATTTGTTCCTGTTACCAAGGCAGGTTAAACACCAATGGAGCCGCCAGCATAGCCTCAATTTCCTTCAGTACTAGCAAATACCAGCCGTCCGAATCGGGCGTCTTTTTGAATGTTGAGTTTCCTCATGGTTCGTGCGACCTCTTCTTTTTTGACCTCCTACGAGGTGAACACAGAGGCCGTGGTGGCTCGTGGAGGAAATGGGTGACTTAGTAGAGTACACTGCAGCATAATGAGTTACCAGTGCCTCCGTCTTCGCCTTCGATGTTTCTGCGTCCTTAACCTGTTCGACAAGTGTAGGTAAGCCAGTTCTTGTTCTCATCCGTCCTTGCAAGTAAACACAACATTTTGGTAGCTGTCACCGACTGTGTAGCACGGCGATCCTCGTATACTCTGTGTTTCGTAATCTGCTACAGTGGCTGTGAACATTCCTAAGCTGTTCGTATCTACATCCAGTTGTCTGAAATCGCCTCCATGTTCGATTTTGTTGTGGAAGGCAAGTCGTTGGCTCCCCATCGGATCATGGCGGCCCTTGGTAACGAGAAAGGGAAGCCTAGCTGGTGTCAAAGTCTTAGCCTGCCGTTGCACATGATTCCTTATTCGCCTACATTGATTTTTCATGTCTAGATCACCTTCTGTCCAGCCAACGAAGTTATCTTTCTCTACATCTCAGTGAATGGTATTTGCTACAAATGTCTGACTAATCGCAATTGTCAATTACTGGGTTATCTCCAGTGCACCCTGCGGACCGTGTATCGACCCTAATTATCCAACGGGAAGATCCGACACCCGAACTGTATCGATCGGCTTGACATAAATATCCGTCACATTTCAAGCGGCTCGAACCCAGTCGCCGATGAGCACTTTCAATGATGAGCGCGACAGATAGCACAACAGAACTCGCAACCATCGCACCTGCATAGATCAACGACCCGGGAATAGAACAAACCCGACAGTTCAGTTTCCTCACACTACGGGGTGCTTACGTGCGTTCGTCCGGTGACTATTTGCGACCCTTTAAAAAAATCGCCCAGTTATTCTGACGGCTTTTCGCGATCAACTTTTGAAACGCTGCACGACATATTACACTCGAGCACACGGTCCAGAATCGAGACGGCCACGGGCTGTATTTTCTGGCGCAATGCCCATCACGATAAATGCACCTGGCTCAAACTCGGCTTGCACCATCAAAAACCTAGAACACATGCTTCCCACTGTGCGGTTTTTTCGCTCCTGAACAGCGGTTCCATCACGTGCACGCCGATCTAGTCGGATGCTCGTTACACTCTAACGAGTGGGTGGGTCTACGTGCATCTTAATATATATGTCGATTTACACGGTGGCCGGAAGCCATACCTGTAATGAGTCTGAACTGAAGTGGTTTCTTGATTGGAGGAAGTTCAGTCTGTCAGTGTTCACGCACAATTTGTTACAGATGGAATTATGGTCAGACTGGTGCCAACCAATCATAGACGACGATTAGTTACTCGTGAATGCGCCTCTGTTTCAAACAGCCGTGTTGCTAGATGCAAAGTCGTGGAACAACACAGTAACAAACTGGCCAATCAAAGCGTGGGAACGCCAGTCGCTTATTAGCACTCATAATTACTGTTGTTCCTCCATAAAATGGTGCTGTTTCCAATACATCGAGATTAGTTAGTGCCGCTCACATCTCGGTTGATTTTTGTCCAGTGGGTAGCTCAGTACGCGACAATACCCACTCCAAATTGCTCGTCAGAAACCGTCGTACAAGCGCTTTTGGGGCGTTGAGTAGCCCATCTTGGTTACCCACCGTGGTGACCACTGACCACGAGTAAGTTATGAATTAGCCTTCAAATGACTTCACAGCGCACTAGTAAAATTTGCACCACAGCATACCACCCGGCGTCTAACGTAGTAATTGAACGTTTTCATCGGCAGCTGACAGGTTTGCTATCCGACAACAAAAACCCTTCGTGACACTGGTTCTGTCGTTAATTCTGTTAAATATCCGTGACGAGGTGAAAGCGGATTTCCATACCACTTCAGCTCAGTTAGTTTATTGGTGCTCTTTACGTTTATCCGAGAAACTGGTTGCTAGGCGCCACTATAGTAAGCGCCTGGCCCTGCGCGTGACGACCTTGACTGACCCCACTAAGTGAAATGACGGTGCCGACACGTGAGTCATCTTCGTCCCATGTTCTGATTCGTGTTGTTGCCCCTTGATAATCTTTGTAGCAGCCAAATACACACTCATACTGTGTAACCAGAAAGCATGAAAAAGCTTCCCTATTGCAGCGTAACGACGGGGCGGCTGCAAATCTATCAATGAACTAAACCGGTATACCTGACATGAGGACCGATGCACAATCAGCAACAACTCCTGTGACTACTACTAAGTGGCGGTTCGGCCACGGACATAACCTCACCAGTATCGACGACCTAAAACCACTAGAGAAGACGTGGTCAGGAGTTGTGTAAGTCAGTGTAAGTTGCAGAGTATACTGACATCTTTCGCATAGGCTTCTGTGTCCCTCAACCACCTAGCCTATTTTAGATGGCACATATGTAACGGTTTCTGTGAGCGAACAGGTTGTAAAAAGAATAAATGAAACTAAATTTTTGGGAACACAGTACAGGCATACACCTGGTGAAGTTTCCATTTTGAGCGCACTTAGCACTGCACAGCGGAGAGCTATAGGTCACATGTCTAGACCGGGTCCCTGATGCTTATGACCAGATGTCATAACCAAACGTAATCACTGCCAAACACTCCTGAATTGGATGCCTCCGTATTGACCTCAAAAAACATTTAGTTGTGCCAACTCCACTGCAGCCAATGTCACGTACATTCGCACAAATGCACACTCAATTTGCGACATCGGCTTTAGAATGGTGTGTCAGTGACCTCAGCCAAAGAATGCTGCGTGCAACGCTCACCACAAACGATCCGCGATTCAGCACTTGTGTTTTCACTCACAAACCATGCACCCAGTGTAAACTTGAAGGAATAAATCCACGAGGCGTGAGTGGAGGATTTGGTTGTCCTGTCGGCGACGGTGGTTAGCTAGATAGTGATCTAGTTGTAAATTAAAGCCCTTATCTCTCGGAAACAAAAATAGTCCCCAGTGATAATAAGTGAACTGCAAATAGAGACACTAAAGATACAGAACAAGAAGTGGTTCGGTATAGCACTACACATTACTGCATCTTATACAGGGTAAGCAGAAGGCAAAAGCTCAAAGTTGGACAGTTGGTGCATCAACGAAGCTTAAGAAAAGAAAAGGTAGAATGTCACCACTACCCAGCTTTCTGAAAAAGAGATAGGGTACTTCAACAAACGACGGCGATCACTGGTTAAAAAAATAAACACGTATAACAAACACAACTTGCTTGTACATAACGAATTCGTCGTCTCTTTGTTGACGATGCACCAGGAGTATGCTGACCACCTAACAATTTGAGATGGCCAGCGCATTTGCATACACCACCATTCTGTCATGTCACCACGACTTATGGCACCTCCAGTACCTCTGCGTAATGCACGCTTGAATTTACGAACGCGCAACCACCGCCCATCTGACACCCGTTCGTACTGTATTTGTTTAGACGGTCCGGCTGAAGGCTAAGTTCCTCTGAGATCTAGAACTGATATAACAATTTTGAATAAAGTAACCAGAAAGTTTTTGCACAATCCACCTACGAGCACATTTCGCTGCATCTCATCAGGTATATATTGCAGTCCGCGGTTCTGTATAGCAGAGTTCAATGGACATTGTGAAGCCAAACAAAATCAGCAGCTACACAACCACACGCAAACGTATGCACCTCAGTGCACACCAGTTACCAGGACAATCAGGTGCTGATGTACGAGTCATTTGTCAATTGCAATTAACAAATAGAGGTCACTCGTCTACGTACAGAAAGACTTGTTCATCGGCATAGCACTGTCCTGGTAACCGGTGTGCACTAATGTGCTGAGTGTACGTGTGGTGGTGTCGTTGTTGTAGGTCATATCAGTATATCCATTCTACTGCAGCGGCCAACAGCCTGATTGTTGACAATTCATCCGCTCCTCTTTACAGAAAATTGGGTGTCTGCAATCTCCCACCCATTCATTTCTTCAGCTTTGTTAGTGTATTGTATGATGAATGGTCTGTCTGGCTTTTTGCAGTTCAATGTGATTTTTTCATCCTCATCTTCCTTGGGATGCACTAACCTGCACTCCTATACCGTAATGCTTCTCGTAGTATACTTCACAGATCTTTCTTCTTAGTTTAGATTTCGTCATTGCAGCCTCTCTCTGTTTACTTTCCGAGAAATAAGGGTTTCCTTTCCCTGCTAGTCAATCAACTGGCTAACCAGCATTGGGCGGCTGGACACTAAGGACCCACTCACACACCTACCACCATTATTCCTTCGGGCTTACACTGGATATGTGATGTGTGGTTGGAACCGCAAGTGGTGCGGCGCGAGCCAATTGCGGTGATGGTTAAGCACAAGCGTCCTTTGGCTTCGGTCACTGTGGCAGGCTAATCCGAATCGGATTCTGCCAAACGTAGTTGTCGATTTTGTTGTTTGGCTTCACAATGTTCATTGTCTGACCAATCTACTGGCGTTTTTAGACAGCGTCACGCAGAAGCTGAATAGAGGAGAAGTGGTCGAGACTGGAATCTTTCCTAGTATCTACAGGTAAATACAGACGTTTCTAGTTGGAAGGTAATGTAGAGTGAGGGTAAGAGGAGTACTGACGGACAAAGGTTCCCCGTTAAGTGGAGTACCTCAGGGGTTAATCGTCGCCCCTCTGCTTTTCCTGGTATACATAAATGAGCTGACCAACGACCTTGTCTGCCCATGTTATCTATATACAGATTATATAGAGCTGGTAGTCCGTCGGACTCGGACGGTATCCAAGAGGACATTCTGAAAATTTGTAAACAGACATTAAAGTGAGATTTACCGCTGAACGCCTTCAAAAGTCATATCCTCGCTGATGCTGCCCAGTCAAGCCCGAGGTATCTAAGGAATGCACATGGACAGACAGTCGAACTAACTAAGCAGCAAACGAGAGACAGTGGTATCTAAGTTATTAGTACGTTTCCTCCAACTGCTCAGTGTGCCGCATCCACAACAAATCAGCGATCGCTAAACCTTGTCCAGCAGTGTTCATGCCACTGTACTTGGCTATAGTTCACCCCCAATTGGAGCGTTGTATCCAAGCACGGTCACCATATCTCAAAAAGTATGAAAGCTCGCCTAAGCTACCAAGACCCACTAAATTCGCCGAACTTATTCTCGTTCAAACGCCAGCGGGTGAAAGACCTTATTGAAATGTACAAAATTAATCACCACACTGGCACAAGCCCCATAACCAGTTTGTTCGAGATGCGTCAGAACAGAGATTTAAGGGGTCATAGGTTCACAGTCAAGAAAACAAGATCACGATTGGCTGTCGGATATAACTTTTTCACTAACCGGGTAGTCAACTCGTGGAACAGATAGCCTGCAAAGATCGTTGAGGCCGCGAGCGTAGAAATATTCAAAAAAGATTTAGATATATGTTGGAACAATCTTTTACCTAGTTTATGCTAATCGAAATATTACTTGTTTCTCCTGTTTAGGGCAACCAGGATTTGTCATTTCTTTTCTTCTATCCCTACCTTTTTTGGCATTCAAAATATACGCTGAAACACTTACGCACTGATGATGTCACCTCGCCTGGTGATGAAACGTTTGCAACCTAAATGCCAAGCTCGGCGAACATATCAATACCAAAACCATCAACCCGAGCTACAAACAACACCACCACTGTTCCCAACCATCAGATCCCTACCTTTAGACCACCACTGAACGCATCGACAGAAAACGCAGTCTGGTCAATCTCCGAACCACACCAACGTCAACAGACGCAGGCCTTCACCAAGTCCTGGATTTGAAATTTGAACTCTGCTTTATAGAAACGCGGACTGCAGTATATACCTGATGAGATGCAGCAAAATGTGCTCGGGAGATACATTGTGCAAAAAAATGTTTCTGACTTCTCTGTTCAAATTTGTTACGGGAAAAGTTGCCTTCTTAATATGATGATACAAAAAACTGAACTAGGTAACATCCTGTTATTGCATCTTATGGCCACCAAGATTCTTTTCACCTACTTTCAGTTGCCATTGCACCAGTCGTCACGGAATTTGATCTTCGCATGTCCTATAGATGTTTGCTTGCTGAAGAACTTGACTGAGCATCCATAGGGCTTCAATCGTGCCTGTTCATCGAAGTAACTTAGCGTTTTGAGCCATGTGTGATCACCGAATGCGCAAGATGCTTCTTAGATATTGCAGATGGAAGTAGCTCAGATACCACAAACTCCGTTGCTAAGTTCCACTGCAGTACAGCAACGTACATAGCACCAGTAAAAGGTAGACAAGTAGCTTAGTGACTGTTTTCAAGTTTTGGTTCTCCCAGACACGTCCGAAGACAGCGCTAGCATCCGTCACAAAATTCTGTAGCTCGTGGTCGACAAGTCTGATACAACGGTCACAAATGCCCTAACCAGTTCTTCACTGTGTGCAAATGGTGCACTACCATCTGTAAATAAGGGCACGCGCACAGTCCAATTACGTAGTCGATTTCGGGAGGCAAAACATCGAATATTCAGGAAGCGACTATCCGAGTGAACACAATTGGTCTGGACTACTGGTAAACCGGTGGACAGACACGGTCACTGCGCTCCCAGAATTATACTGTTTCCCTCCGGTAGATCACTACGTCAACATTTGTAGTGACCAGCGATCGTGTGGCTTCTCTAAGGATGCCGGCTGCAACCATGTTTTATTGCTTGTCTGTTCTGTACGCATGATTCTGTGCACGCCTGCTATAGAAGGCTTAATATGAACTCAGTGCCACTTTCTTCAGCCGTGCAACTAATTGCACGCAGAGAATGTTCGCTCCTCTTCTAACAACCCATCTAGTACTCCATTAATCAAGGTTGTTTGACCTGTTTAACGCACTCGAAGTTTCCACACACTAGTTTCTTGTCACCCAGTGGGCTGTGGTCCACTTCGCGCTTCTCTTCTTTCTTCCCTTGGTTGCTGCCTTTGGTCCCAGATTAGGCTAGAACCGACATTGCTCGAAATATACGGTTTGTTTCCAAACCCTGACGCGTTCTTTTAGTTCGATGTCTGATGGGACTACGTTTCGACTGCTCTTCAAGAAAGGTGTTTCAAATTGCTGGTGGACGAGGGTCGAGCGCATACCCACTTGCTCACTACACATTTACAGCATTACACCTAACACTTCACCACCACACCACTGATTCCAGTGCTGCATTATCTTGCGTGAAACAATGTTGCAAGTGCATCAGTCCTATTTGAATGTAATTTACGCATCCTTCTGATATTGTTCGGATGTTTAGCAAATATACTTATACTGCTCGTGAAGTACTGCAGGTAGCAATCAGGCATCCGAACTGATGAGGCTTATACATTTTTACCTCAAACATTACTTCTCTCTTTGTATGCAGATGTATTCGTTTAGCTACTATTCACCCCGGACGACAAGCACATTAGTCTCTCGTCCTAGTGTAATTATTCTTCAACGTGGCTAACAGAAAAGCACTCAGGAACAGTTCTCTTAGTAGCACTAGTATCCACCTTCCAACATTTTGGAATGGTGGACCAGCCGTCTGGTACGAACTAGGGGAGATGCAGTCCCAGACTGGAGGTAAAACTCACTCCTGTGCACTGCGAAATGACATGAAAGGAGGCACGTGACGCATTCATGACACCACATTCGACGAAACCATCTGAACGTCTTAAGTGTGCATTGTTCAAATGCATAGTGCCCTGATCAGTATTGAAGCGCTCGATGATCGCCAACCACCTCAACTGCTGGGGAGATTTTAACAGATACTGAAACAAAGGTATACTGACAAAAAGTTATTCCGAGCATACAGCATCTACCTAATTTCGTTTTTAGAAATCACATGCTAGTGACGCACCAGATGGGTTGGGTGATAACATCATGAGCGTTCTTAACAACTTGCAGATTTCTTCTGGGGTTTCCTGTCCACCAGATGTCGTGACAGGAATTTTGACTTGTCGAAAAGAAACGTTAAGCAGTAACCTGAAAGAGTTACAAATGTTACGGAGATCAATAAGTTGTAGCCGTGACCAATAGTCGCGACATCAGTATTTCAACGCACCGATCCAGTAGTCTCAATCACAGATTTTGGTGTTATCAGTTCAATAACAAAGACAGCAATAAAGACAGCCATGTTATATACTAGCATCGACTCTAACATCTGTGCTTCCGCACTGTTATCACACCAAACACGTGGCACACGATCATCCGCGACAATGTTCACCGCTGACCGTTCACTGCTGGAAGGCCGATTGTGAGTCTCTTCACTAAGTATCTCCTCAGCGGAATACGCAGAGCGTTAACTACCCTTTTACCGGTGTGCCAATATATGCGCACTGGGTGCTAGCACCACCTGCGCTAGTAGCGCATTTCAGCTGTTGATGGCCCATCGAGAGAAATGAACTACAGAGTGAAGTCGTTCAGGTCGCTGCTTGAGAATCGTGAGCGGGTAGCACCGGAATCTGTGGTCACTTCGGAGGAGGAAATTTGTTTTGAGTTCCTCGTTCATGTCTCCTGGCAAAATGCGGTGTGCCACAATAAGGCGGAGTCGCCGGTAACTCTGAAGGTACATGTTCAGATACTCCAGCTGTCGGTTATAGGAGGGGCCTCTCATCCCAGCAGCCATGCACGTGGTGGCGCTCTGTAATCTTTTCAGTTGAGATACCTCGCTTCTGTGCAAGAGAATACTGTGGTGTGGCCCTAGTCCAATCTCGGACGAACATGAGACGAAAAGAGTAAACAAAAGGCCTCCCTGGACACCTTAGCAAAGGAACGACGGATAGCCTTCTCCTAGTTTTAACACAGGCCTGCGTTGTGTGAACCTGTTTTGAGGGTGTCTGACACCAGCAGTCCGAAATCACGTTCGCTACCACACTGTGGTAACAAACGACCTCCAGCATGATATGCCTTAACATCTTTGATATCTCTCAGATGTATAAAGGAGCATTTCTGTGGGTTTACAGGCAAGCCCCATTGAACTGTCCCTGTTGATATTGTGTCCGATCTCTGTTGTAAAAGTTGACTGTCCTCATCTGGAGAGACTGTCCTCCATTCTTCCATGTCGTCAGCGAAGACTACGGCAAAAGACTGCGACTGGTCCCATAGATCATAATGAAAGCCAAAAGCAACAAGGGTTCGAGCGTTGACTCTTGTGGCACACCACTTGGGGCAGATAACCATTCAGATAAAGTTTGGTTGACGCTGACAGCGAATGACCTATCATGAAGGAAGTCAGCTGTCCAGTTTTTTATACACGAGCTGACAGCGTACACTAACAGCTTGGTAAGCAAACGGTTATGTAGCACTCTGTCGAACGCCTTGCTGAAATCGAGAAACACCACGTCCAGAGTCTTGCCGTTAGGTCTTAATTCTACCCATCGCTCTTCTGTCAAGCAAGATCGCTCTCTCCGAGATCCGTGCTGCTTCTCACTGAGGATCGAGGGTTGGTCTAAATGCCCCTGAGGGGGGTGGGCTACCAGCCGCTCCAACACTATGGCAAGCATGCAAGTTAAGCATACTGGCTAATAGTTGACAACCTCCGACCATCTATCACTCTTGTACATAGTATCAACCACTGCTTTTTTCACCTCCTTTGGCAGTTCACAGACCACTAATATAGGTCCGTCATGGGCGCAGATAAGTCTACTGTCAGTTCGCGTAGCAACAAAGGGCGGGTGTTGTCCGGGCCGGGAGATTTTTTGACACCAGTCAACCGCAGCTGCCACCATCAAACCCATCAACGCCAGATAGCACTTCGACGAGGCCTTGTCCAACCTCGTCGATCAAGGCAAACTGCGCGCTATCCTGGGAACAGACCGAAGCGTAATATCGAGCCATTAGCTCAACCTTGTCCAAGTCCTGAACAACCTCGTTTTTATGCTGGCCCGTCAGTGCCGGGATTTCCGCCTTGATTCTGGTCCGTCAAAGGGATGTGCGCCCACAGCCTCTTGGGTACTGTTGCCGATTCCACGACGAGCCTTTCTTTGTACTGCTGACGCTTCCTTAGTTTCATGGTATTACATTCATGCCGTGTTTATCGGTACGCACCATAGGAATCATGATCAGCTCGGTAGCTCATCCACTCTCGGTATGTGCACCTGAGAAGGACACACAATTCAACATCGAACCACGGTGGCTCGTGAGACTGGGGACGACCACGAGACATCGGTGCGAACCATTCCACGAGAACCAGCAAGTTGCCTCTAATTTTGCACCAGTGTGCATCAACCGTGATCGTGCTGCGCGGCCTCCTCATTTTCTTGAATGGAATTCTTTAGAAATTTTGTCAAACCTGAGTGAGCGTTTCCGGCAGTTGCCTATCACCTACCGTATGTCCAATAGCGCACGGTCACTCCTCCCTAATAGAGGCAAAATATCCACGTGACTGAGGTAGGACTCTGATGCTGAGAATGCTAAATACAACTTCAAGCGTTACATGGACATTAAATATATATGAAAAAGAATGTGTGCAAACGGAATACATACATGTCTTTAGTATGTGTATGCATTCCACAACGTAATGGTACATATGTTAAATCCATATCAAGTGCACCAGAGAATTTGCCAAAATAGGTTGACCGGGGAGTGAGTTTCCTTTGGTACACGATTAAGTGGAAAACTCCGATGGAATGAATGTGATCTGAAGTTTTGGTAATACGGTACAAATGATATTTCAATACATAAAAAACATCACATATCATAAAATCGGACATCACATAGTGCTTAAATGGCCCACTATCGGTAAATCACTTCCGCACGCGGAATCAGCATTATCATAATCATAGACAGCAATACATCAGTGGTTCACAC
>QNGE01000763.1:0-19149 GCA_008508345.1 Paragonimus westermani
ACTATCGGAACAGTGTGTGCATGCTGTGTGAGAACTTTCACCGAGGCAGTTTGCGAATCATGCCGTATTGGTTGAATTTGTTGAAAATAATAGTTGGTAAGATAGAAACATGTGATCATAACAATAACGAGAGGTCCAGCTTACAACTTTGTGACAGTCTTAAGGTCAAAGATTACAGTTTTTCACAGTAACACCGAAGAATTTACGGTTGGTGCAACAGAACTGCGCAAGCACACCTTTACTAATACCGTTTTCTTGCCATGGTTTTACCTTGTCTTACTTATGTACACCAGAGTTATGATTTCTTTTTAGTACTTTCAAAGTTGACGTTGTTTTTCGCCGTTTCTAGTCGATAGCTACCCTATAGAAGAGGACTCAAGTGCCCATCTCGAGTTCAAACCTTGCTTCGATGCACAAAACCTAGTCAATTTTCATGTTTAAAAGATAAATTTGACACATACTCTCAATGTACGGAGCTGTACATACTGTCGAAGGACGAGGGTATTTGATCATGTGCGTGGGATAGCAATGACGGAGGATCATGAATTAGTGGCAAAAATACAGTGAAACTGACAAAATTGCAATGAAAACCTCTGTTGTGAAGATAACTGTGGACACATAATGAGCTGCAATGTGGACTGGTTGGACCGAAGGTGACGACAAATAGACTATCTGTACAATAAAAAAGGAAGAACCAGCTTGATTTCAATGAATAATCGTAGATAAACACGTTATACTTAACTGGACAATCGATCATTTGGCTACAAACAAAAAGTGTGTATGTTTATATTTGTGATATCTGCAGTGTCAGGATGCAAATATTTCATCCCAATTCTGGTTGTGTGTTTATGAACTGAAATCGCCAGGAGACTTTTAACACGTTCTTTTCAGATTAGTGTAAAACTTTACTGTGACTCAAGCGAAAGTAATTAATGCACTGGTCGGAGTTCAGCTGTTGGTCGTAGAGCTCAGTAAACTGATTAGTTTTCAAAGGAAAACAGCAATAGATCATGGGGACTTTTGTTCAGGTTAGATACAGATATTTAACCTTCATTGACAAATGCAAGTACCGCTGACTAACGGTAAAAGTCAATTCATTGGGTGACGAAACACCGAACACATGACTTTCGGAATTACCACTTATTGATTATAGGTTTCATTGTAGCATTTGGATGTAAAAACTGACAAAAGAATCCTTCGGGGGGTTGTCGCTAAGCCAGTACAAATCCCCTGAAGCTATTTAAACCCACGTCTGGTTGAAGCAGGTCAGTAGACAGTGTGTCCGAGTTTGCTCACTCCTAAGGCCCAATCCAGTCCAATTGTTCTGTCCAACTGGCGCTATGCACACTAGCAATTAGTGTCATAGAAGGATGGGAGCAGTTCTAAGAATCAGAATCCTTGATGCCTTAGATGTGTCATGTACAACTATACAAGGAATTTGTCTAATATGAACAGAATATGTTCACATCAGCCAGAAGGAGTCTTTGAGAAGGAAGCCACAATTGATAAGTCATCCCGGATTTCCAAAATATGTTTATGAAGAATTTACTGTTTCATATTCATCGGGAGTTGATATAGTGTAAGGTTTACGGAGGTTTGTGAATCACACCAGAGAGAAAGACAATCCGGCAGGGTTGTGTTCTTCAACTTGAAGAAAGTGAGTTAGATTAGTCTTGACAATTCGAGTTATTTTTGGTATAAGTCCATTAAAGTGTATAAGAGTTGGGATGGATTATCATGTAAGAGAACTTGTGTGATAAAGTTAAAAGTGGTTTTTCCCGATAAGAATGTGAGATTGGGGTCCGATCGAGAAAAAATGAATGTACAATCTTACATTTTGACAAATTCACCCAAAGCTGTCTCTAATCTACACCATCAATGAGGGTAGCATGTATTTTTCCAGTAACAACTGTAGCAAACATATGACCCAGATGATAGAGAGAGGTATCTACGACCTACAAAATGGACATAGTGTCTTAACCATGTGGAAACCTGGGTCATCATCCGGTAAAGTAGATTAGGAGCAAAACGGTCAGTCATGCGGATTTCAATTACTAAACATTAATATAGAAGGAAAGTGAAGGTAATTCACTCAACATGCATATAGTCTTGAGAGTAAGGGAACATACGAAAATTTCTACTAACATCGTAGGTGAAAAGTTGCCTGAAAATCAACACAACAGTATGAGAGCTTTCCCTTAAATTTATACTACATATCACACATGCACAAGAACATTGAGTTTTTATGTCAATTATTTCATCGGGTGATTTCACTCTGCAACTTTAACTGCTAATATCAGTACTACTGTTCACTTCATATCCTTTCAAGCAATAAAATGATAGACGTACCCAAGTTGTTGATGTATAAAGGTCGAATTGTTAGTGCTGTGGAGACTTTGTGAGCAGCAGTCACCCTTGATGACAGCTTCTGAATGAACCGATTTATTTGATGGTAAATCTCCTTAGGTGAGAAAATCGGGGACACTATAAACAATATTACAGTACATTATTGATTTCACTTATGATTTACTGTAACTCATATCTTATATGATGGCAAGTGCCAAGCAATGATATCTCCTCGACTCAACTTGGAGAGTCACTGTAACAAGGCATCCTTCGGTAACATGACGTATGTACTTACAGAATTCTTTTCTTCAAGGAAGGTGTCAGTCGAACTGAATTGAACTGAAAGTTGAAAACAGCGAACATATTCTTGACCTAACCTCACTTCAGTTCCCTTTTTTAGTGGCACAAAAATACACTAGCTCTTGGACTAAGAATAAATGCAAGGAAGAATATTCTGAACAGCCTTTGTGTAAATTTTAGTATCGCTTCAGGAAGGTCGGAATACAAGCTGGTCGGCACGTTTGCATCATTAACTTGAGGGCACACTTGAAAAGTCCTGACATTTGAATGCAAATTAGAAAACAGTGTACTACTCCCCGATGGGCACACTTTAATAAACCGGATGGCATATTTGGTGTGAAAATTCATTTTGGAAATTTCATGATAACACTTTGATATACGCTTGATTTATAGACTGTAAAATCATAACTAATTAAGTAGTGTCAAATGAAGCATTCAAGTGGTAGATGTGTTAGAACAGAACTTGTCTGGTATAACTTACTGGACAGAAAAGGTATACGGTAAAAAAGAAGACTGGTATTTGAAGAAACATAAACGAGTTTCAGTGATTGAGATGTGTCATTCTAATAATTATGGCTTACAGGAATTATGCACCGTGAACGAAACGTTTATAGTGTAGTGGTTGTCACGGAATTTTTGGGATTTGGTGTGTAACTACAACTATTCTGCAATCTGACTTTTGTCATCCACTCAGTACTTGTGTAAACAGTTTTTATGCTGGTCCGTGAAGCTTTTCTGCATGCAGCCTAACTTTTAATGAAGAGATCATTTCTAGTTTTCTAAGTTTTATAATGCACTCTACCATTATTCGAAACTGAATTATTAATGTCCCACGAATAGAAATGTGCACCGTCTAACAAGAAATGACGACTTGACCGTTTTGTGGACGGAATTCTAGTTCTAAGGAGCACTACCGATCCTCAACGGATACCCTAGCCATCGCCTAGGCCTTATCAAATCAAGTTCAATATATTATTGTGTTCGTTTGTTTCCAAGTTTCAGTATTTTAAGTCAACTATTTTCCCCACACCAACATTTATATTATTGAAATATGTACGTTAGGAAGAATTCATTCAAAAAGTTTATTTATCTATTTAGTTGATGGTTAACACGAGTAATATTTATGCGACATTTTCAAGTGAATCCTCCAAACTGTCGATTTCCAGCTTTTTCTAACCGGTTCACCACGCACCCCTAATTTATACCTTGATATTTCTTTCCCTCAATGCTATTCTGGTATAGCTGCTTACACAGGAATAGGCCACTTCGTTCAGCTAAGCGCCCCTTCACGCAGGTGCTGACAATCTTATCTGTTTGCACGATTACACGATGAGCAACACGGAAGAATGAGAAAGGAATGAAAACAATTAGTTCACTGAACCCATTTAGCTACACAAGTCAGAAGAGGATAATTGTGGGATGACATCCTTTCTTGTGCTTTGACGAGGTGGAAATGTGTACCGTGTAATGCACAACAAAATGAACGCACAAACAGGTGATACGGTCACATATAGATTGAACTCAAGTGATTTTACTTGGAAATAACAAGGTGTGCAACGGGTATAAATCAGTATAGACTGCAGAGAAAGATGATCGGGCGATCAACTCACTTTCGTTTAGAACCTATTGTAATTTCCGAAAACTAGGTGAATAAACTGTCTACTGATCCGTCCACTTTGTAATCAAGATGAGTAGGTTGCATAGATGAACACTGTGTGTAATGTGCGAATACACTGGTGGAAACAATTGAT
This sequence comes from Paragonimus westermani, assembly GCA_008508345.1. NCBI lineage: Eukaryota > Metazoa > Platyhelminthes > Trematoda > Plagiorchiida > Troglotrematidae > Paragonimus > Paragonimus westermani. The sequence goes on from QNGE01000763.1 coordinate 4,398, forward strand.
TGCGTTTCTCGAAAGAATGACGGGTAAAGCACGTGGACTACGGACTGATTGTTTAGGATCTTATCGGTCATTTATTTGAACAAGCATGATCAATCAATCAGGAGGAGTAATCTATCAGTTACTTTGAACTTTCTACATTTTGACCCAAAGACTCTGAAATAAGTTCTTTGGTTCACTTGATACATCATTGTACGTACCTGCCTTTTGGTGTCTCATTTTAACACAACTATTCTCACATTACCAACAGAAGTGAAGGCTATTTTGGTGTTTATATACTGGCATATTGCAACTATTGTGTTACAAAATCACCGACTTTCGTGAGCAGACTGAGGCGCTAACCAACCATTGCAATCATTTCATACAACAACAGTGTGTAATGCAGAGTTTTAACAATGCAGCGAAATGATAATGTAATCCTGTTCTCGGAAAAAACAACGTTGGGCGGGTAAAGTGTCATGTTCAACCACTGACAGACTAACTTCACCAAACATCAGCATCGCAACCAGGTGTGCGTCGAATAGACGCTTCCTGTGCCCCAGACTTTCCATCAATATTTTCACGTTGGAAATCACTCCACATTTTCAAGTAAACGATGGTTTCGTATTGTAGAACATCATTGAGCATCACACAGCCTAAAGTTTCATTCGACTATATCATCCTTCACTAGATTCGCAAATACGTGTTTCAACCGTTACTGATCGAATTTAGAACACTGGCAAATATGGTTCTCTTCACTCCTCAAGAACAGCGTGAGCTCGATTTCAAGGTGAGTTATATTCCATTTTTCCAGGAGAATTTTCAACATAAAATAGAAGTTTGGTAACAAGAAAGTGAGTTTAACAAAGGTAGTGCCCTCTGATGGTTCATGCTATTCCTTGTGACAATTTGACCCTATATCGAGAGAAAAAGATCGTGACAAACGGACGGGTGGTGTAATGCGTTAAAGTACGGAATTTTGTAAAAAATAATAATGTGAACAGTTTCGAAAAGTAAGCGTTGTCCAGGTTGTGTTTGCCGCTCGACCATTTCGTTTTGGTATCTGTTGCTTTTATGTTAATTTCAAACAAGTCCCAGTAGAATTTTATTGCTCTCTGATAATTAGAACCTTGATATTTTTTGACGAATGTCTAGCCCTTGTCCTATATAAGCAGGTTCAACAGGTATAACGGACTTTTGCTCTGTTTTCCTCCGAATGCCATGTTGCAGGATGCTGCTGGACGTGTAATAATTTAAAATAGCCTGTCGCAAGACTTACAAGGATCATCGTCTTGTATCCACATGTGTGCCCAAGTAGACCAGCTACCTCTCACGTGGGTGTGAGTTGGCTGTAAGACATGAAGAGCCTTGCGAAGTCATTTGAAAAGATCAAATATATGAACAGTACCAGAATTGTGAGGATGAACTAAGCCTTAGCATGTTGTGTCGCAGTAAGAATTGTAGCTATATGTCAAATGTCTATTGCTGTGACTAGCCCAGTGCTAGCGGTTAATCTCGGTTGAACTTTTGTAAAAGATGTGCGTGAAATGTTCAAATGTCAGTGGAATCACATCGCCGGTTTATTGGTTGCGGGAAGACTAACCGTTGTTTGTACTGTCGTCTTACATGAGGCGATAGTCAGTTCTTAAAAGAGAGTTGATGAAAATTAAGCAGCGTAGTCGTTTGTGCCTGTGGACCACACGTCAAAACTTGCATTCCATTGTTGGATGGAAATTGCTAAAATCGTTTCTACTAGATATGGCTTATTGGTTCTGCTACTTGTCATTGAATGAATTTGCCTGTCCATATTAGAAGTAACAGATGTTTTCTATGCGTTCATGGTTGAAACGAGTGCCAAGAAACGAATTTATTCCAAGAGGTACCTGTATATGACGCAGAACATTCGAAGACTGACACTGAATAATTTTCAATCACCTCCATGGTGGACTAGGGATCAGATATCGGTCCGGAATTTATGCAGAGACCCGGGTGTGGTAACCATTGTTGTCAGTCAAAAATGATTCTCATTTATCAAACCAGTCAGAATTATTGCTTCAGTGGACCTATAGTGTAGAAATGCGCCACTCATATTCGACAGAAAAGTAACGCTACTCTGTAACGGGTGCTTCATATCTCCTGGCAGAAGGTTCTGAAAGCTAGTGAAAGAACAAGGTGACATATTAACACATTCAGTTTAGGAAAACGCATTATCTGCCTTGATATTTTCACCAGGTGGGCACTTAGCTGGTGTAAACTTCGAAATATATACTGATAGCCACAGTATTTTTAATGAATAGTGATTCGAACCAGAAAATGCGAGTAACTTGTGTTCAGACAGAATTATTACGATGCTTTCGACTAAATTAGGTCGAAAAATGAAGTAAACAGATAAAAATGACCATTACTAAGGGATCTTACACGCCGACTTAACGTTCGAGGGGTAACACAGTCTTGGACAAGAATGCCATTGGATGCCTTTTCCCGTTTTGTTTGCGTTACAATGCACTTCCAACAGCCGCTTGTGAACATCGAACACAAATGGTACTTTGAGGTTGGAATGCACGAGTAAGATGTAGCGAGACTGTAAGGTCGGTTTCTGTGGATTGAACTTCTGTATTGATGTGAGATCGATTAAACGTTTCAGATTTGTTGTCAACGTATAAGGGACTGGAACAGATCCGATTAACGAAATCTAAGCCTTTCAGTGCAGGTGACCATCCCTATGAAACTACGCGGCTTAGTGAACGGGTCAGTTCAGAGCAAATACTTCTTGCTGTCACTTACTCATGTGGAAGGCTTCGAGCGGTTTGAGTCAAAGTGACAGTTGGTCTGCTTCAGTCCAATCTTTTAGATTTTATGGCCGCTACATTATAGGCGGACGGTCTAGCTGTCGACACACATTGTGAAGATGTTCATGCGAACGTAACGGGTTAAAAGCATCTTATCATTACAGAACAAACCTAAGCTTAACGATAAATTGATATGGCCCACACACTTCCGAAAGATTTGAGTTAAACCGCGAAGCCTAAATAACACATGTACAGCCACGTGTAATCTCGAAACCGTTGCGGCAGCGTTTTTAGAGATACCAGAGGAATGAACAATCAGTTTATTGTTTCACACGGCAAGGCTGTTTTGTTTTGCTGAAAATTGGTCTCCCTTAACGTGACACAAGTGGGCGTACAAATAAAGATTCCACATCGACCCTCTTCACTTTCAATTGCTTTAGATCTTCACTAGGTCTTCAGTGTCTAGCGCCACTTCAGAGATGGTGGGAAGGCAGGATCTACCGGATCAATAAATGGTCATAGCAAACGAAACAACAGTTGACAGTTCAATGAGGCCCTCTCAATGAGTGTGTTGAGTGTCCAATACTGTGATTGGTGAAACACTGGGTTATTGGTTATTACCAGTGTCGTAGTGTGCTTCATATGACTGAAAATTTCCGCAGAAATCCTTCATGACTATTTTTTTTAGCAAATAGAACTGTTTTCCAACCACTCTCATATCAGGCTGATAAAATTATTTATCAAATTAAGCACCGGCATGAGAAGTTATTGATCCAGAGTGGTTTGAGGGCCAGACGATTAGGCACAACACAAGCACGGTTTGTTTGTGATTACGTTCACAAGCCAGGTGGGTTTTAGAAAGGCACTGTTAATCGAGGTGAGTTGAGAGGACGAGACCACATTATCATGTGGGTCAGGAGTGTCTGTTTGGCTATGGTAACCCGAAGGTGTGAATGAACTGGTTTGAACACAACTCCGAATGATGTAATCAGACTGCGATCACCTTGGCTATAGACAAGAGATGTCAGTTGATCTTCCGCAACCTGGTGGCCGGGCACTATAGACGATGCGAAACGCCCTCCCCCTGCCTGTATGTCAATCACAGTCAACCGAGTGGTCCAGAATGGATAAGTAACAATGTTCTTTGTTGTTCCGCAGCGGAGCTACACCGGTCAGTGTTCACGAACTCTTTCCGACAAAAGCCTAGTGGCACGATAAATATATGCTGAACCAGAAGGACACTGTTAAGCATATTATCCTTCAGATTAATGAGCACCGTCCGTTTTGAGTGGAACTTTACAAGACTTGCACCATTGAAGGTATCGTTGATCGCATCGGTTGGTTAGCACGATGGACAACACTATTAAAACAATCAGTTATTTTCAACCACCTATGCATGATGTTTTCCTTATAATGGACAAAACGGAAGATTTTCAGAAGCTTGTGACCGTTTTTAACAAGGCGCATAGAACGTCGTGTTTATTCTGGAACCCGAAAATGTTAAACGAACGCCATTCTTGGATGTAGCATTTACTGGAAAATCATATGAGTTATTAAAGCGAAACATACATAGAAAGAGAACTCAAAGGGGGCAACAGCTACATTTTCACAGTTGTGTACCGATTAGGGCAAATCGAAGCTTTGTACGTTGCTTTACTAATCGATTAAGAAATGTGTACAGAGGTTACGATAAAATTGGATCTAAGCGTGTTACAGGATATCCTCTCAGATAACGTTAAGCCTGAGAAATATATTGTCAGAATGATGCAAGAGAGACCAGTGCAAGTCCCAACTGACATGGTTGATAAGAAAGAAGATTTATAAAACTTTGTCTTCCAAAGGAGACGCAGCAGCTACGCTGATAACGCAACAACTAACTGATGCAATCAACAGTATCTTGAAGTGATATACAGATGTACAAGCCTAAAAACAGAACTTGTGGAAAACATTCTTATTCCCTAAAAATTGTTTTACCTTTTTGATTAGCCTGCTTTAAAACGGAATATACCGTCGAAGCTTTGCCTACATGTGTGTGCCACAGTTCGGATGAACTGGTCGTCTACATAATTGTTCTGCTACAATGTGTTACCACTCTATGCAAAATAGTTCAGGTCCACTCTAGTGCCAACAACTCGTGCTTGACTAGACTTGTTTTTTTTTGCGGAAAACAATAGGTTAGGAACTATCATTCGTTGAAGAAACGTGTTAGACATGTCTTCCAAGTCAGACAGTGCACATTACTCAATAGAATCAGGCCTTAAAGTAGGACCACATTGTGTATACAGAACGCACCTTTCCAGTACAGCTGAGACGCACATGCGAGCCATTAAGAGTCGATTCATAAAGTGTCACACGTACACGCATAATACCTGAGAATTACTGGTGTTGGCGCAAGCCATACCTTACGAACCTGCATAATAAGTCAGATTTGTCTCATTTCGAAACAGCAGAAATAAGCCGTGTTGCTTTCGTCTCTTTAAAAAATGAATATATGCTGACCCTAAAGCATATATTAATCTGATTAGATGAATGCTGCATCACTTCAGAGGACAGGTCTAAGAAGGCTTACAGAACGTCTGCTCGTTGGTTGTAACTGTATCGTTAAAAACGGCAACTCAATGTCATCTGCACTAGTGTGAGTTCATTCCACAGCTAACTGTGGTTCACAAAAATCTCGCTGGATGAAGCATTGCTAGTCAGACGCTGAAATATCTGTTCCTCTTCAATACTTTACTAGGTAGCTACAGCTGCAATTTTGTAAGGAATTTTTGGTCGGTGTTTCTAGTTTCTCTTTCAACCTGACTAAGAACGCCATAAACGGAGGAGCGGCATTATTAGTTTGATAATATAATCGACCTTTCCAAACCAAGCAAACTGGGTTTGTGCTGACCAGAGATATCCTTTCAAAGAGTCAGTTAATGCCATTCCGGATGGTGTTTGTTGTTGCAGAAACAAAGTACTGTGATTTTCATCTCAAAAACCCACCATATATATGTGGATTCAACCAGAAATTTCTTCCCAGTTATTCTGAAACGAACTACATCGTAATCGCATATCAGCCAACGGCTTAAAAAAAGATCGTAACTTTGAACGGTCGCTTGCCGTATGTTCGTAAGAACAACCGTGGACTTAAAAAGTGCGGCGCGGCGCGCGATTACAACATAGAGCAACCTTTACTGATGAAAGTGAGCGATATGGCAGTGCGATTAGTCAAACGTGAGATTGGTCGGGAAACTGAGTAGCGTGAAACGTACTGTTCAACCACATGAAAAAATGTATACTGAGGGAATGCAAACTGAGACAAATAACTACGTTCTGAAAGTGCCAGCTACAAACACCATTCTGGAACATGTTAATCTGTCACTGTTCCATGAATTCGTAAATTCGTAAAGTAACTAAAGTAGACGATCATGGTATGATATCAACATTTCATTAATAATGTTTGGCAAATAAGATTGAATATCATGGAAACTATCATGAGTTGGTATCAGTGACGTTGGAACTGGACGCAATTAAGCTTTTTTCTGAACGAGCTAAAGAGAGTAGTTCTATGGAGACCGAACTGCACCGGGCACCAGTTTGTGTACATTCAGTGTCAAATAACGATAAATAACGACCTCCGTCTGAGAGTACACAGTTAATCATTAGTCCCGAATATGAACTAACATGTCGAACTAGTTGTTAGATTGAAAGCGTGCCTTAATTTCATGATCTGCTTTGCAGTGAGTGATGTTGGGTTCCCGTTCGTTCTTCTTTATATCATTGCTCACTGCATCTTATCGCTCGTCGGCTACTTCTGGTATTGCGAATAACATGCATCACGGACAACGTGTACTAAAACAGAAACCCCCATCAATTACATCTTTTCAGTGAGTTGGCTGAAGCACCTATCTGAATGCAGTAGCTTTGGTCAATTGCGTGAAGTATCCACTTTATATGGTCCAGTTCACTGATTGTTCTTCAAAGGGGCACACGTTCATCCATTGTTTCTCACAGGTATCGAACTGATTTCCTGGTGCAGACGTTAAGGAGACTATAAATGAGGTGGTAAACTGCAAGAGAAAGCATTTCGATATGCTTCGTGTGTAGGTGGGGGAAGGTGAACAAGACTGGGAGCCTAAAGTTATGACCACTAATCAGTCACATGACGCGGATTAACTGAAAAAGCCTGCAATTCTCAAACACTAAATCAACTGTGGTATGATTATCATTGACAGGTAGGTTAAAAATGCTTGATTCCGTAGGGCGAAACATCAATAAAAAGATTTTTTTCCAGCGAAATGCATCATCAGTCATTTTGGCGTATTGCCATTAATATGAAAACTTTTTGACGTTTATAAACACAAATTTGTTGATTTCTCCTCTGGCTAATGTAAACTGGTTGAATTAGTTTACCTTTTCCTCCCGACATCTTGCTTCTAGTTGGCATCAATGAAAATGACAATCATTGAACCTAATATTGGTCACTTAATGGACGTCTTCTATGATCAGGTGGGTTTCCATAGGTATGATTAGATTATGTTTGATCCGAGATGCATCGGGTTCTGATCAGTTTATCTCATTAACTTTTCATGGACTGAGGCTTACGACAAAGTCCTGGACTTTGATGCAAAATTATCTACGACAATTCCCCCTTCTGAAAACTTCTTTGTACACACAAACAATAAGACATTCATTCTTCTGAGACAGACTTACTGTTTTCTACAAACACGCAAGCAAAGCTGAGCAGTGCTTATTGCTATCATATTGACTCACGTGATGTTTTTCAAAGTCTGGAGGTAAGTAAACTCTAGCGGTGATATTCAACGGAAGGAGGTACGAAACTCCAGTTAACCCCGGAAGGCGAACGCAATTGTGGTGCACTTCAGAAAGCATATGATTCACAAGTTGGTACTCGAAAACTGGTTTGAATTAACTGAAATTAGGTAGGTGAACACCAATCTGCATACCGTACAGATCTTATCAAAAAATTATATCGGATGCCACTATCCAAGCAAGAGTTGAAGCCATTTTGTGCAGTGGTATGTTTACCAGCGCAATGAGGTATTCCAAGTAGGATGTTGGTATTTTGTTCTGGTGATAATGGGAAAACAAACCATTTTTATCACGCCTGTAAATCAGATCCGTAATTAAACGGGTACATCGCATTGGCTAGCCATAGAGTGCATGAAGTCGTTCGACAGTGTCCGTACAACACAGCCTTGCCAAACTCAAGCAAAACTGGGTTTACACTACGTTCGAATCCAGCTGAAGTCATGGGTCTGATCTAAACTGCGCAATAACACGAAAGAGTCAGCTGACTCATTATGTATACCTGCTGACTGAATCTGCTATCTCGCAAGCGCGACTGCAAAGGGTTGTCCGGATTGCATCGAGTAGCATGACAGGTTTTTCGACTAATGGTGCTGTTGAGATTTGACTTAACTGGAGCAAGACTAAAGCAAATGTTGAATTAGGCTCCACACATACCGTAGCGGTAGTTTTCACGAATACCACTGCTAATCAAATCAAATAGGTATGGTCACTGAAGGGGTTGTTTTACTCGGAGTAACATTTAGGAGAGTGTCATCACTAGAAGGAAGATACTTAACCTGGGTCAACCATTAGCCTGATTCAAAGAAATAAGCAAAGGTATCTCACCCAACTGAATTTTGTCTTTGACGACAGGTGTGGAACTTTCTTCTAAAGTAGCACGTGAAGCAATCATGCGGTATGCCGGTTACAAAACCATTTGTTGTCTTTTTCCCCCACAGATCCACGATGGAAAGTACATGTTGCAACAAGGCATTGCTGTTAAATATGTGTCAGACCTATTCAATTCGTGGTCATTCTGGCATAATATTCTTTGTTTGGACTGGCCTGCGTAACTTCTCATACTAATAACTTTTTTCACCAAGAATGAAATTACCAAAATCGGTCAAGTATAACGACATAACACTAACACTACAGTGAGCAAGCCTCCAAAAAAGACGGAAAGCGTTTTTATCCCACACAGCATAGTTGGAACTAAACTGCATTATTTCAGCGTGACGGGTTTGGCGAATTTTTTTCATCTTCTGTGTATTTGTATTCAGATATTGCAATCGGCTGTATCAAATATGACTTCCTGATATTTTGCATATATTTATGCAGCAAATGAGCCACAAATGCTGAAATCTGACTGAGGGTACAAAAAACCGTAACGTGAGAATTTGTCCGTACTGCAGATAAAATCCGATTTTTCTGTCTCCGTTGTCCTGTCTACCATGCTGGGAACCTTTTACCTGCAAACATTAGACGTAGACTGTCATACGAATATGTAATACAAATCAAAGGCGAAATATTCGCCTGCAGAAGAAATACATCATTTAATTTTCAAAGCATTGAGGTTTATTCACTGTACGCAGAAGACCTCTCATTCAGCTACATGCGTGCTGCTCTCTGAGCATCCTTTCCGAGGATCATCCTTAGGGTTTGCAAGTGGGGCGGTGGCTTTAACGTTGTGACCCATGCTCAAAGAAACAGTTTACATAGTCTGAGGATGACAATCTCTTGATGTTTGGTAAAATTCGGCATAGTTGTTTGGGTATCACAAAGTGAGCGGAAACTTCTAAACAAACAATTCAACCGTTTAAAACTGCGGATGTGCAGAGTACGAATAAACGGAAGGACTAAAGGAGAGCTCGCTGAGCCCAGATTTGTAGGTGAGTGGTACAAAATCACTCGAGCGGTGACTTAAATGTAAATTGCCTCAGACACTGAGTGGTATCAGATTTTCGTGAGAAACCGTTCTTAAAAACTCGACTACCTTTGCTTCTAGCAAACCGATTAGTCAGAGGAATTTCAGAAATGACTGGTTGCCACAAAATAAGATGATTATTGAAGAGCCGGAGCTGAGAACCATGAGTGGACATTTGGAAGTTATGCAATAGAACCAATGCTTGATAGATTGATGCATCACTGGTATGATCGCCAAGCCCCCCCTCCAAATATATGGACGGCTCAGTGGTGATGTGCAATACGTGCAGCTACAGTGGTAGCAAGTAAGTAGTTTTCTGAAACGAGGTAGGGCTTTTAAGCAGGATGCTTGTACAATACATACTGCTAGAGTGGAAAATATGTTGCGTAACCAGAAGGGCCATACTTGGAATGCATAGCGAATTCCACAGTGTTGATATGAACCTGAACAAAAGCCCCGTAAATTAGCTGGATAGGCACTTATGTATGGAAACGCACACATTTCAACTTCGAATTCGGAGCCCATCAAGGACGTGAAGTCCGCTGTCTGTAACAGGTAATGCGTAGAAAACAAACAAAAATGAAGACTACATTCCATTTCATGGCACCATACTTCATTCAGGCTTAGTCTGACCATATAACGGTAATACAAAATCGCCTATCCATTTAACTTTTCCAACCACATAGGAATAACCTCAACCTTTGGATTTTCTACTTCCACATGCGTACAAAAGCGGTGCCTTTTCTGTGAACTAAACGGGATGGCTGAAGTTTCATTGCTTGTGTAATTATGGAACTAAGCGTGGATAGCTAAGCTCCATTCATTGCAAGCATTTTCATCTAACAGTGCACTGTTTTCTGACAGATGAAGGTGAAATTGCCCTCGACGTTTGTTCACTAGTTTACGTAGGCATCACTTGAAAAATTTTGGACACTCCATTCGAACTACAACCTGCATTAAACAAAAAATATTGTGCCGTTTACTCATGCACAAGTAATTTCTGAGTAGAAATGTTGCATTTCTGTGTATTAGGAGATCGGCTTAATGTGAATAATTTAGCCACGTATTTTCAAACATTTCTCGACAATGTTTTTTATGAGTCTCGTTTTAAGACAACTGAAATCGATCGGTAATTTTATTACTTTCGCGATTTCAATTTAGCTATCGTTTTAACTTTCACAATAGTGCTTGGGTTTGATCAATTTCAAGGGGACTAGATTTTTACAAATTTGATTACTGTTTCTAATCCACTCCACGTACCAATTTCTCTTTTTTAAACTCCAGTGGAAATTTCAACCAAACGGGAGTTTGCTCAGCCAAATTGTGGATTTCAACACATTTATCTCGCTCAGGGGTTTACCTCCAACGTTCCCAGTGATTTTGGACGATCCGGGGTACGTTGATTTTGAAAATGAGTGAATGCTTGATCACGGTGAATGGACCTTAGCAGATTTGTAGGAACACTAAACCAACGGATTCTTCCTTTGAACTAGGTATGGACTCTATTCAGATGAATAGTTTACCCGTAGTATTTCACCCGCTACCTTAGATCTTTTTCACAGTGTGAGTGAGTACAGGATAGTGTTCAATATGAATTCACGCCTTTAAGGCACATGCAATTAGACACGAAATATCACGCAATAAAGTGGCCAGATGGACCATTTTGTCCACAGTGACCGTTGACATTGGATCATCTAAATATACTTTGCAGAAAGGATTAGTGTGTTGAGGCCATCATCTTTTTAGCCTATGCTGAAAGTTTTTTGATACACGGAAGCATGCTGACAATGTTAAAAGCGTACGCCGTGTGCCCAAAGTAATTTCATTCAGAAGTCACATTAACATAAGCTGTGGATTACTCATCATTGATTACGGTCTTTGCGTTCTTCTAAACTTTCTTGCTGGCTCCTTTCGAAAGGAATCAATAAATCCTGCATTTGCTGATTTCACATCTCGTGCGTATTGCACATCTCGACAAAGATTATAATTTGAAGTTTGGCGTACATTCTCATCAGATAATTCTGTTGACAGTTGCACCACTGACCTCACTTCCGCCACAATAATTTTCAAGGTAGTAGCCGCTTCCGTTGTCAGAGCCGAAGAAGACTGGAGACTTGAGGGGCCCAACCAGATGCCTTCGACCTGAATTAAACTAGCTTGCGAGACAACTGGGCAAAAAAAGGGTTTGTAGCCCACTAAGAAAGGTGAACAATTATGGTTCGGCTCATACCCTCTTGGAATCAGTCCATTCATCCAACATACATAAGTCATCCAGTAGGAGATTGCAACAAAAACACTACTCTGAGTCGAGAACTCACGGGGAAAAGCAGACCTGATGTAATAGATCTGATCAGCAGATAATCCAAGACCAACCTGTCCGTATTGGCACCTGCTTCTTCGTTCCCGGGGCTGATGATCGCATTGGTTGTTATGCTGCCTGAATAGGGTTTGGTCATCCAAATTGCTGGCATTGCTTTCCTGGCATTTGGAGCCGATGATCGCTACGGCGTTTTGTAAGCCTCTCCGGAGATCTGTTGGTGGTAGGTGGAGAACGTAGATATTCGTACGACTCACGAAAAGCATGCAAGATGGATAACAGTCTGTCCGAGAAAGCACTTGTTCTTTTTGGGGTCGTTTGAAACCACTGTACGACGAGTTGACATGCACCATGTAGCAATGACATTACACAGCTTGTGTAACATTTTACAAGCGACCTGCCCATTAACCAAAGGTCCATCACTGTCTACTATTACTGCCCGTCATCGTCAACCAATGCTTGTTCGTCGTTAGCCCTCAAGTGGAAGGTTTTTCCTCAATCCGTTGCCTGAGCGCTAACTCAGTGGGATTGTGCTAGCACATTTCTTTGCTCGAGGTTGTTACCTCTAGTCCTGGAAAAAGTGTATCTTAATGACTGGCTGTCAGGAGGAGAAAAATCAAGTCTGATATTTCTTTTTGAAAATGTGCGATTATCGAGGTCAGCCTGGATGTGGAAGCCTCCTTCAAATGCTGCTGGTGTTGAAACGGACTCCCCTACAACCTTCCAGCAACCGCTTCTCCAACTACAGGTCTATCATTGCACACTCGTAGCAGGAGACAACTATATAATTCGTGAATAAATTACGATGGAGAAAAAGACTGAAAAAATTGCACACTACTTTTTTTAAAAAAGAAATCCATTATCTGCTAGTCATTCGTACGCAGGTTGCATCCCCGATTTTGTTGAGATGCAGTCCAATAAGAGTGGCTATAAGATGTATCACTAACCCTTAACTAAACTCTTTATTTTCCTGAATAGATTGAGCTCCGGAGGTCAAACAATCTGCGAGTATTTGGCGGATCAGAATGTGTTCAGTAAGTAGGTTATTTGATTCCATTCTGCTAAGTTTACACAAAAGACTAAACAATTCGTAAGACATCCCACCGCAATTGCAAATTTCGAAAAAAACAAATTAAGAGACCGGTTGTAAAAGTTGGTAATACCGTTTTGTACTTTATTGACGAATACTGTATGTAACAGCGGTGAAACCCAAGAGAATTGAGCGAGTGAAGCTCATAAACTAAATTCATCCATACTGTGCTCGGTTACCCTCCTGGTCAAATTTCGTTCTGGATACAATTGTATCACCATATAGACTAAGAGCGCGAGAATGATAGATGATCATTTGTACACTGACAACCTCTCGGTCATTTTCGGTAATATGGAAAAGGAAACTTTGTTTAATCATAGCCACTGCTGAGTGATCTTACTAACCAGTTACCATGGCAATGACAGCAATTGTTAGGTTGAAAAAGTGCAGGAGAAACAAGAACGTTGCAGCCTCTACTAAAACATTGAAGAATTATTTGATAAGGTTATTACGGTCTGTGCCTATGGCATTTTAAAGATGATCTATGGATATATTATATGTTCCTCTCCAGAGAAGTTAGACAACTACTGGCCATTTTCTACAGTGTATTCATTTCTCGGGTCTTTCTCATCCTAAAAAGCCCTTCTCTTTTCTATCCGAATTCTTTGTGATTATGTTTCGAAGTTCCCTGTCATGTCCAAATTACTCGCATATCAATCCAAACACTTGGAAATGCGATATGAGATGTACCAGCATGAGTGACGAAGCAAATGAGCTGAGACATTTTCCGCAGGAAGATTAAACTTCCGTTGTGCATTGAGCTGTTTTAATACAAGAAGGTGATCTATGATTTCCTGACTTATGCCGCTACCGTGAAATGGTGGTCGGCTTTGTGCACTGTTTATATATCCGGCGGGCTATGCCAATTAAGAATTCGGTCCTAACAGGTACAACCTTGTCAGACTGGTCAAGGGGAAGCAGTCAGATGAAAAACAGTTACACTCATAGGATTGTACATCGCACTACCGACCGCTCAGTGAAGGTTAGGTAGTGAGGCACGAGCCTGTGGGTATACAGGAGAATTACCTTTATGGTTGCGGCACCACTTTCTGACGTATCATGAGAATGGAGGTTAGAGAAGATGCCCCCAAACTAAGAACACTCCGATCACCCGACGGTTGATCGTGACCGCCAGCGTATTATCCAATACAACCGAAAACTATCCGGTATTGCCAAGAGGCCTGGTGTGACTTCAAAAACACGGACCGGGCGGAACAATGTTCAGAATCAGATACTAATGTGCACTCGGGTTAGGCAAGTCCCTCACTGCCAAGTGAGTCTGACTCCTGAGTCCGTGCCCACGAGTGCACTCACTCAAGAAAACCTTGTATCCTGTTGTCTCGTGGGTCAGACATCTGAGTCAGAGACTCGGGGTGGGTTACATCAAGCCAACCGGTTTCCGTGGCATGAAAGACTGGGAAGTATCAGAAGTTATCGTTCTCCGGACATTGATGATAAATACCCATTACAACCGCATCCTTCAACTTCGCCTCTCATCATTTCTGCCCTTCATATGTCCTCGAATGGTAATTGTTTACTAGAACCAAGGCAAGTGGTAAACAGTGGCTTCTCCAACGTTCGCAGTCCCCGTCAAGTCGGTCAGTTAATTGCTCTGACAGGTACTGTCTCAAGTCTGGAACTGTCGATTCGAATGCTCTTCTCTTAGGACCTCTGGTGGCGCCTGGGCTGAATATTATGGTCAGGCTGAAGTGGAAATCACACTGAGTTCCAGAGCAGAACATTATCTGCTGGACTGCATCCCAGTGAACGGTAGCTTGTACACTGTCAGTCACATGACATCGGCTAAAGTTTGTCGGCGCAAATCAGAAAAGCATTGTGTTCTCATCATATTAGCGTATGTT
>QNGE01000763.1:19918-48077 GCA_008508345.1 Paragonimus westermani
TTTGTCATTTGCCCAGAGGAAATACGCTCGTAAATGCAAGGTACTTAACTGGCATTCGAGAGAGGAGAGTGTGAAGAACGCTTACCAGGAAGCGCTGGTGAGAAAGTTGCCTAGTTCGAATAGGGTGTTTGATTCTAACGAACGTTCGGAACAAATCACAACAGCTATGAATGCCTGCTGTGAAGAGGTGTGTTTCCGAGGGGCCGTTCGGTTGCGACAAAACTGGATCTCCCTCACGTCGATAAACCTCATGAACAAGTGTCGTTCGATTCCACGTGGTTTTGAATATGATGACGACCATGGAGGACGTGGACACAAGTTGACTCAAGGCTTGCGCAAAGACCGTGAGCACCGCTCGATTGAGCAAAAGATGGAAAGAGCCTTTGTTCAGGGAATAGCAGTAAGCTTTCTTCTCTGATCCTTGTTTGTACTGTGCGTCGAGTCGGTGTAATTGAGACCATATGCAAAAATGATGGTTCACTTATCACCAGTCAATTGCACCAACTTAAAAGGCGAGCTTAACGTTTTAAGGCATCAGTCTATTGCCTGTTGCGTCCAAGTCAATCACTGGTCTAATTTTACGTCAGATACGCGAAGAACAGGCATGGTTCGGATTCGGTCTTTGGTACGTAGACCACATTTGTACCTTGCGGTGGATATTGGGAAATCGGCACTCATGTAAGCAGCCGATGGTCGTGGTATTTTCATACCTGCAGGCTGCTTCCGATTCAGTTGCTCGTAGCAACCTCTGGAACTGTCGTCTTTGTGAGAGAACACCAGGGGAATGCTTCCATCTATTGAGGTCACCGTACGCTCACTCTGCAGACAGGGTGAGAGTTCATGGACAACTGTCGCGGGCGTTCTTCACTTCTAATGGTGTTTGTCGAGCATGTCTGATTTCCCCTTCTTGTTTAGTTTTATAATGGACGACATTTTAGAGGGTGCGCTCAAGGAATCCAGTGAGCTTGATGTTGAGCCTCCTCCTGCCGCTAGGTTGACTGATCCTGTGTGCGGATGAAATTACTTTACTCAGCCGTTAGCCGGAGACGTGCAGACCATGCTGGACAAGGTGGTTGACCGGGCTCGTTTATATGAGATGTAATTCACGCCTTCAAAGTGCATGCTGCTGCTGTAAGACTGAGACATTTTCGCCCCTACTTTCCTCATTGCCGGTAATTCGCTTGGACTTGTGAACACTGTCACATACTTCGGTAGCACTATCTCGTCAGCTTGTAATATTGCTGATGAGGTGTAAGCAATGATAGCAAATGAACGAGTTGCCTTTGCCAAACTGCGTCATGAGTGACGTCGAAAAAACGTTCTGTTTGTCCTGAAAAGAAGGGTACACAAAGCTTGTGTGTGTTACGTATGGCTCCATAGTTCACAAACCTGGCCTGTTCACAACGAGGATATCAACAGACTTGCTGGGTTTGATCATCGTTTTGCTTTGTCGACTAGTCCGCATTAAGTGGACAGATTGCGTGAGTAACACACCGGTTTGCCACCGCGTATTTCGGAACATTAAGGCTGCCTAATGTGTTGGTCAACTGGTCGCGCTGCACAGCCTGCGATGGTTGGGTCACGTACTCTGCATGTCAACTAATCGTTTACTGTAAGCGGCATTATATGCTGAGGCCACGAACAGATAGGTGATACTGTCTGGCAATCAAGCGACACCGTGTTGACAAAGTATGGAGGTTCTGGCTGTTCCAATGAACAGAGTAGGTGGGTGTCGCTTGTCTCACTGGGGTGTTTGTGGCCACTGAAATCGCTGGTTAGAAGCACTGCCTGGGATGGCGGTGTGTTGCATTCCACGGTGTGCCCTCATTCATACTATTTCTAGTTCTTCCATTCAGACTTCCATTAATAATTGTTGACCTCCTTATTAAGGCTTTCTTCTAAGATATTTCACATTACTCTTGAGGTGAGCAATAGTCCGAACCACAGCATCTTCTGTTCGAGCTATTAGTTGCTATGATGATGATGACGCTTTATCTCCGCCTGATGTTTCTTGCTTACTTATTTCACCAAGGCAAAATACGACTCGATCTGCCATAGCGCCGCCGTTACACACTGTCCTGAAGTCAAGCATTTCAGCCTGTTTCTCAGGTGATGTTAGTAAGATAAATTATTATCAATACACCGTAAAGTATATGCATTCCGGCTTACTAGAAGTGCATTCCCTATTTTGTGTGGTGCACGATGATGTCCCAAATATATCAGTCGATTCTGCCAAGTTAACTGGTTAGTGATTTTGGACAATTCGGATGAGCTACATTAATGAATTTTGGTAACATCTTCCTCAGCAAAACTAGCTACCTTACTATCCTCTTTGGCTCATAACCAGTTACTGCTTTGCCTGAAATGGTTTGGGCGGATCTGTTTGCAACCCCTTCTGATACCGTCTTCTGTCTTTTTAGTTGTTTCCTCACATCTAGTGTGCATGGTTATATTACTGTTAATTTTCGTCAATCCAGTCGGCATCCTGAAACTTTCTCTTCTGTTCATTACCACCTAATTATTGACCAGCATCCTGCTCTTTCCTGTCTCTGGTTGTTGTAATTTGCACAGCTTGTTTTGAGTCATATAATAATTCCTTTGCAGTATTCAATTCATTAGGCATAGTAACTCAAGTTAACGTGCAAAAAACATTCAATATCGATCACCATGCCAACATTATTCGTTAGGTCGCGGGACAGAAAAAATGATTGTATTGTTCTTTTGGCTGAAGTGGACACTGGTAGGGCCTAACGATCTTATGGCTGTCTCATTTGACGCAACCACCGCATCCAGGGATTTAGATTATTCTAAATTGAACATTACCTACATTCGGTTACAGACCTTGGATTCCGATAAGCCTTTCGACCGTTCCACTTGGCAAAGAAGCATAAGACTTGAGTTATGCTTTTATTAAGGCGGATCAATAGCGCATGTCCCTGTCCGAACACGAAGTCGCACTCTGACCCTTGTCTTTGTTTGCTTATCTGCATTCAAAGGCTGTGATCGGGTGTGAGTGGTGCTCGATGTTAAATTGTTAAATTGAAAGTAGCCACCCTCTTCTCGAAACGAGTGTACCTAAAATTACCATGTGCACTCTGCGTCCAGGTGAACAAGTTAGGCTCAGTGGATTTTCTAGAAGAAAGTTGTTGCCTGCCAGTACATCTTTGACTTTGTGTTAGTAGATGAGAAGCGTACAAGAAAGTGGGTAGATGTTATCATAATCAAGTTTCAGTAAGGTATTTTGACTTAAGTCACCAACGAAAACTGAAACAAAATGAAACAAACGTCTACCAGATGTATACACTCACTGCCATATGGGATTAATATAGGATTATGGCTGGAAATCTTGTAGTGCAGGTTAACTCACCTGCATGTGTCAACCGAGCAACTGAATAACTTGTGATCCTAGAGTTCGGCAAATTATCCCGATCTGTGAACATATCCTAGCTGTGAAGTAGATCTGTCTACAAAATAACTTGTCCATTTCGCGGCCCAGTTCCAGCGAGTGGCCACTCAGACTCTCATTCTTGTTTGTTGGTAAACGATGTGCTAATCGATGCATTGGCTTGTGGAGCAGTTTGTAGGTAAGAAATAGGTCTCCTTTGAGGTGCTTGTGTTTCACTAAGAACTGATCTAATTTTACCAATCGTTCTCGTAGGGGATTTTTCTGAGTCCCAAAATTATCCCGGTGGCTCATCTACCAGCGTATTCAATAAATGCCAAATCGTTCTCTGAATGCCTGTGTGTTCTTTCAAAGGTGTGAACGAAGTTGGGAAGTGAACATGATAGGAAACAATTCAGAGTGGAGTGTTCCGCAGATTTTTCCTAAATGTTGCAGCATCGTTCGTTCTGTTTTGACCTTAAATGTTTGTCTTTGTGCTTCCTAATTCGTTGTGGCATACGAGTGCAAGCGCCTTCATGCATCCAAGGTTGGTGTCAGCACAATTTTCATGGTAAAGAGACGTGGTTTTCACCTGTGGGCATTCAACCTCAAGCTGTTCGTTAAGGACCACTGGAACAAACAGTGTAAACGCCGATGTGAGTTTTCAACTCTTTCCGACCATTCGACAGCAGTGTTAGAATTTTGTGTCGCTGGCGATCTGACGATGTCGGGTGATTTAATTATGAAGGAATGGATGAGAAGGGGTCTTAAAATAGATCCATGAGGAGCGCTGCTACTGGTAATAAACCAATCCATCTGTCCATCTACCCTGACGATGAACTTCCATTCAGGGAGATACTTCTTTAGCCATGTGAGTAAGCTTTCATCAAAGCCACAATTTAACCGAGGGTTTTAAAAAATCACCATAAATCAGGGGAAAATTATTACTTACCAGTCGGCCGCCTTCATCCAGATGTCACAAAATCAGCCTAATTATTACTCATGAATATCTTCTTGGAGCCAATGCTCTTCCTTTGTTAAAAGTCCCAGGTCAGCAACCTTGAACTATTGACAGTCATTTACTGAACTCTCTGGAACTTTGAAAACCACTAAAGACAATGCTGTTGTCCGAACTTTTGATGGTTATCTCTGCGTACACCTTTTGAACTTGGCTTGATTTCGAATATTTTCCGGTATATTGATAAAGGACCCGTTGATAAGCAGCGATTAGGCAGTATGTATACTGACCGTTTAAATTCATTGGTGGAGCTTTTGAGGATGACACGCAAATCAACTCTGGACCCTGTGCTTCGTGAGCCAACAAGTCACCCAATTTGTTCCCGGTTTGTGAAACTGTTATGCCAAAATAAGGCAGCAAACCAATGGTACACCCGATAGCCTCAAACGTGAAACTCTTTCACCAACTGTGAGTAGGTGAAGAATTATGGGGTGGAATTCTAACACACGGAACATTAGTCTTCGTCTAGTCACCTAGTAAATACACATCGAACGATACCAAGACTGGAAAGTAACGTTCAGCGTACCTATAATTGATGTATTCATTCTTCTATAATGTTCGTGAAGCACGGCCCAGCTAATCCGCCTTGAGGGTCATCACCTTCAAAATTCCATAAAGACACTAAAGACGTCTAGGTGGCTGAGTGACGATGTCCGTTTGAGAAAGTTCCAAAGCTCGTAACTCGGCTGTTGGAGTACATGTCAGAAGTAGCATATGCCTGTTGTCGCTGACCGATCTCAGTCAATAGGTGTCAACAGGTGTGAGTTACAGTCACGGAAGCCGCTTATCAATGGAGTTGGATGGTCAAAATCCATCCGATGTTGTTTGGGGATGACATGTACAACAATGGCTGCATTTGCTGGCGTTCATGAGTATCATTAGGCTACACTGAGCCACACTGCACGTCTTCATTTGTGTAAATCCACATTTGTCGGGTGGTCTGTCCAGTCCAGGAGGCTCGATAAAAATCTGTTTATTAAAATAAACATTCTGACTGCCTTAGCACTGGCCGGTTTTCTTCCAAGCAGACTATTTCAGCGTGCACCTACTGGTGTTCTTGCACATAAATCTGATGTCGCCGTGGTCGAGTATCTGTAAGAGGTCGTCCAAAATATTCTGCCGGGAACTATTTCTTCCATTGTGATATTGCTGCAGGTTGTATTTTGAGCTGAGTACAAAACAATATCACAGTAACCGTTGACATCCCATAGTATCCTGTTTACATTATGCTCTGTCAAAACTCTGTAAGTGAAACTATTTTGTGAACATGGTTAAAAGGATGGTATTGATTGAAGTGGGAATCATTTCAATACATTACCATGTACATCCAAAAGCCAATTGTTCTGTGTCCCATAATGTATAATATCGAGGTCCTGGTCGTCTCATTTATACTGCCTGACATATTTAGTGTTAGGACTAAGACGTTCAGCTTGCTTCATACACAAGCACTTCATCTGTTGATTGCCACTTGTCGTGCCTGGTCTAATTTATACCATTCGATAAACTCTTCCCCGACCCAAACTTCCAATCCCCTTGCAGTTGAACAGTTGTGGCATTATTAAAGGTTTAATAGTCATTAACCAGTACCATAACTTAAAAAATCCTCCCGAACCTGATCTATTTGCGAGTAGACAGTACCGATATGTCCGGAATTCATGCATTTGTCTAAACCACATAAACAGTGTCACGAATGAACTGTGTCCAATGAAGAAGGGAGACGTCGACTGCGTGTACAGTGGAACTTTTAGAATCTCGGTCGACAATAATCAGTTAGATGCATTGCGTTCTTCCAGGCCTGTTGCAATTTTGCTTACTTTCATAACTTGATTGATTTCGTGACCTTGAACTACGGATCAATACTGTATTCAGAACAGGAAAGTAGCAGCATCTTCAACACTGCATGTGTACTATAACTTCCTAAAGATGTGGTTATTGACGGCCATTTGCTGTATCGCTGAGACCTCGGCGAATTTTTTTAAGATGCCCTACATTGCACACAGTCAGAGATCTTTCTTATCGATCACGATGACTAACACCATCCAAAAGATGAAACCAGTGGCAAACTGACTAACAACATCAAATTATACGTGTTGTTTCGCTGCCGTTAAACCTTATAAATAACTTCACACTAGGCACAAGTGAATCATCATACATAAGTACCAAGCCAATGACGTGGTGGTCACTACGGTTCCTTCATGGAAGTATGATCGGATTTCTAGTGGCAGCTGTTACAAGGTAATACGCTACTGATGAACTCTAACAAGAACGAATCCCGAGTCTTTTTAAAAAAACCGACTAGAAGGTCTGAAGGAATTTGACAAATGCGATCGAATGACCTTCACTTTATTTAAAACCAAACATCTGCTATTCATCAGTATTGCGGTGCCGCTGGCCAATTATGAATATAATATTTTCTCCTATATTAATCCTCTTGTTCTCTTTTTATCACTCATTAGGGAAGGTTAATTGGCAAAAGTTATTGAGCCCGTGCCGACTTTACCCTTGTACATTTCGTACTAAATGGTTGTCATTAAGTGTTGTCTATAAAAATTGTTTAACATCACCCGTCTCACTTTTTTTCTAATTTTAATTGCACCCACAGAACTATCAATTCTTCTAATCCACTGGCCATACTTTTCAGCAGATATGAGCATACCGAAGTGAGTGTCACTTTTTAAGTGAGGTAAAAAATTGATACGCTTTACAATACGTTGAAAAATGTTTTTTTGAAAACACTGCTATGCATTCCCGATGCTGCAATATGAGCATTAAACTGAGCTAGAAAGTTTGTATTTAATTGAGGAATATTTTACAGGTCCACTTGATTTATGCTCGATATCAAGATGCAGCTATCAATACAATTTCGAATGTGAACGATGTTTGACACTTCCCGTTAACCAGTGGCCATTTTCTCTCCACAGCAAACATTCTATCATCTGTCCAAATGCCTTCGAGCATTCTGCAACTACTAGGTCACTCAGCAGATTGGGTCTGCAAAACAACGATTTTTTATCGTATATGTTTACCAGTAACTTGCAACCACTCATTTAACTAAGCTGGGAAGGCCAGCCCACTACACTATTCACCTTGTTAATAGTTACGTTTGCTGAGTTTATGGGGTGTGAAAATTTACTAATAATTTTATCTGTTCAGCAAAAACGTTAGGACTTTAAATTCCATTGATTGGATTGATGTGACATTGATGTGACTTTGAATTCCATTGATGTGACATACTGTCATTGACTGGATATGAACGGAATAGCATATGCATCTGATCACACGGCTACCGTTTGTTACAAATCTGTAAACAGTTATAATTTTCACTGAAAATTTAACAACTATCTGTCTCCATAAGCTGATGCTATTTTGATCAGCCAACAAAATTACGAGATCAATTGCTCTTGACCTACAATTTTAATAGTTTTCTTCAGGTTGATTTACTTATCTGCCTTAGTGTGAAAGGTGAGAGTGAAACTGACAAATTTAAGTGTGTTGTCTGTCCCAACACAAAGTGATTCACCAAAATAGCAGATTAAACAATGATGAGACTTAGTTTTCTACAATGATATTGTCATTCATTGTGACAGTGGTTTCTCATATCTTTAGAAAAGGAGAAGTTCGAGCGTTTATTACACTGAATCTTAGCAATGAAGTCATCGGATCATACAGGAAGACATTGAAAAACATGAAGGATAACTACTAAAATGCTAGTGGAAAATGGTGTGTTAAAAGGCAGATTTGAGTTAGAAAGAGCCAAGTAATGAAGAAGATAACTGATGAGTAGTCGGGGATTTGGTTTATTTTCAAGTTGAACATCACCCAAGCTTGATCGCAGCTTTCACATTCAGATACTTTCCAGCCAGCCTCTTTAAAAAAGAATCATTAGATTCGAGTTTCGCTCGCACTGGAGCTCGTCAGTAGTGTATATCCCTGCCACGACCTCCAATGAGAGCGAAACTCGAGTCTAGTGCTTCTCTTTCAAAAAGGCTGGCTGGAGAGTCTATCTGAATGCGAACGCCGCGATCAAATGTGAGTGATGGTCAACTTGAAAATAAACCAAATCCCCGACTACTCATCAGTAATCTAAAATATCGCCTTGCAGGTTCAATGAGTTCTGTGATCTCGACCTGTCTCGGAAGTCCTAATCGCGGGGTTATCGATTGGAGTTAACAGGCAGTAACTGTGTCTCCTCTCGAGACGATCGGGCAACCTGATCATTGCTCACAAGCGAGAGTGGTTGAGCGTTCAGATTTGATGATTCGGTCGTGCCTAATGTGAGGTCAATGGCGCAGTGGTCAACACGGTATTCTAGAAGAGTTAAGAAGCACTACTGCTACTTGAGTCAGAGTGCGCTGTATAAAGCGGGAATTGGAGGTGTGAGAAAAAATACAAACGGTTGTTTGTCTGATGAATGCTTCAGCTTAAAGCTACCTAGAGAAATAACAGAGTTTGTAATGAAGTTTAGTAGCATAAGATACATCACCCGATTAAAAGAAATATAATTTGGTGGGTCTAGTCTAGCTACCACTGTCGGTTGTGGCATCTACTTAAAAAGCATAGTACTAGCTCTAGGTCATTTAGTGTAGCTCAAGATGGGAACATGTAAAAGCCGAAAAATCATTCCTCGAGGTACATAAAGCGTACTAATGAATTTAATTGGTTTGAAAATATAGGGGGTTTTTTCCTATTAGAAAGTGGGACCGATATGTGCACAAGGAGTTGGAATGTTCTAAAGTAAACTTAACTGATCTCTTTTGTAAACCAAGAGAGCAGATAAAAATGTGGATTTTTATCAGATGGCTGTAACACAAATAGGGTTTTGAGGACGAAAGGATGGCAGTTGAGTAAACCGAGTGATTCACTGATCTTGGTTTTTTTTGGACCTCTATCGTAACTAGTTATTCAGACATGTGTTTTTCAATACACAAGCCCGCCACCCGAAGCATCGATTGAATAAAGCTGATCGGATTGAGTCGGGTGCATAAAGAGTGACAAAATGTGAAGGTTGACCAAGAGTGTTTGAAATCTTTACATAATTGATAACCTTATATATTTTTACTCAATGGTAGTGACATGCGGACGTGTTTTTTTCAACAATCCTACCATTTCATATTACATAAAACAGTTTTGTGAAAACTGCTTGCTCGCAGTGCAACCTTTTAATCTTGTGGAAGGAAAATTGGACTAACTTAAACAAAGCCTTAAAAACTTCAGCTAACGTCTTATCTATGGAACCGGTTGCATACTAATATCATGATTGTTGATTCCAAAAACTCATCACTTGAATTACTGCATTCGAGTTCTTTAGGGTTGCATGACGGTTATCATTCGTACTTAACTAATGTGTTTACACCAACACAGTAATTCAGTCTGGTTCATTTAGCTTTAATCCCATAACTTGTTTTGCTATTGCTAAGATTCATCAGCTATGTGCATCATTATCCTGATTGATATCTTTGCTTCCCCTTGAATCTAGTGAGGTGAGCACGTTATAAACAATTTCAGAGATCACGCTTTAAGCTTAAGTGGATCAACTTTTCTCTGAACGCTTAACTCGTGTTTGTAGCTTAGAAACTCAGAATGTTTCATGCT
Organism: Paragonimus westermani; assembly: GCA_008508345.1. Taxonomy (NCBI): domain Eukaryota; kingdom Metazoa; phylum Platyhelminthes; class Trematoda; order Plagiorchiida; family Troglotrematidae; genus Paragonimus; species Paragonimus westermani. The sequence goes on from QNGE01000763.1 coordinate 29,911, forward strand.
GGACATCATCCATGTTTTTTCTCACCCTTCGCTTACACATTCGTCCTTCAGCTAGCTCATTTCAAAACAAAACACTAGAAACCAGTTTTGCTGTCATTAGAGTTTAATGGTAATGCATATGCTCATCTTGACCTGAAATCGCATTCTGGCATCCGTATTTGTGGGATTCAAATAAGTTAGTTCCGTACTAAAAAAAAACCTGACTGTATATCTCTGTGGTGGTAGTGTTTTCAATAAGAACAAAAGCCATCTTTTTACGCCATGCGTTTAAGTTCACCCCTTACTTCATGTCAACTAATTAGCCAAATATGCAACAAGCATACATCGCACCTAGGATGCTGCTCATTCGTTGGTTTCCTAGAGTATATTGCTGGACAGTTTCATTCTGTTTGCTACACAAACGGAACATCTTTCACGATGTATTGACATTTCCTGTATAGAGGCTAGTCACGTTTACAGTTTCTCAGCACTTCAGTGTGTTCAAAAATCCCGCCAGTGATTGTTTATCTGAATTGAAACCACAGGCCTGTATCTATATTCATGACCCAAATAGCTACCTGTTGTCCATCAACTGATTTCATTTCCGTGCGAACCTGGTATTGCACTACAGTTAACTACGAGTTTGAATCGGCCGCTACTTTCAAGTGGAACTGATTGTCACCGCTTACTAAATCGCTGACTAATGTGTGAATCACCTTCATTGATTTAACGGTCCTTAGTTTCATAAAGATGTACATAAAATGGTACAAATCCATCTCTCTAAGCGCGCGGAATCTACTGCTGACTTCATTTAATTGGATAAATGTGAAAAAAGACGCTTGAAAAACTGCGTGACTTATATTTAGCCAATCAGTCGCATGAGAGAATGGATATTGAGATATATTAACAGTTGGTTCATTTGTCTCGGTCAGGCAATAGTCAGGGTAACGCCCATAAAATGACAACCATCGGTTGGAGCAGAAGATTGTCCTTCATTTTGAAATTTTATTCATTCGGGTGGGCAAAACACAAAACTAACTTAAAAAAACAATGGGTGAAGTTATGTGTTTTTATCTCCCCTTCATTTCATACTAGATTAAGCGGTTCCTCCTAATCTTCACCAATTTCGGGAGAAGATAGTTACGACAGTGCATGGCTTACTGATTAAAAATAACTGGTCCGATCTCCAAGTTGAAGAATGCCTTCGAAATCGAGTTTCCTTCTACTTTCTTTACACAGTGCGCTCTCATTCGATTAGAACTTTTTATGCAGTGAAAACAGTAGTTGAGTGTACCTTTTGGAACGTTTTTTTTTGTCCAGCAGAATGTGATGTTCATGGATGCAAGAACCATGTTTTACGGGTTCTTTCCCTTTAGATATGGGCTGGTATTCGTCGGTACTGACTGCTCAAGAAGTTGATACGACTAGATCACAGTGACCAACAGCCTTGCCATTCTTTGGCCGGATAAAACATAAGAGTTTCAACCACTAGAAATCGGATTCATAGACGCTTTTTGACTGGTGTTATTGAATTATGGAAGGTCTATACTGTGTACGGCTCAGTCATAAGACAAGGTATCCGAAAAAATTCGACTGTTGGTTATTTTTAATAAAGATATCACCTATGAAAATTAAATCTGTTATTGCTAGGATGCAAATATCTGATTTTACGCATCAAACCCCATCATTCAAGCGTGTCGTGATTACTGCGACCATTGCGACCATTGTGTGTATGTGTGCACATATAATGGTTCTAATCATGAAGATGCCGGATGGAGAGAACAGAACATTCATGCGGATTATTATCGAGAGGTTGGTACAATCTGATCGTCAACCACCGACAAAATTAGTCGAGTATTCAAATACGATCACAGCTGAAACTCACTTACGGTTGGGCTATTCTCCATTGTGCACCTGTAACCGAACCACTAATAAAGTTCAGTACTTGCTTTTGTAAAAGGTCAACTACAAAGTACACGTAAAGTTCGGTGATTTTCAGCGAGGGTATAATGTGATTAGAAATTTTTGCATGCGAGTGTCAAGTCAGATTACTCTGGATATGTAATTACTCTCTCTATGTGTGCGTAATTACGAATGCATGACAATACTCAACAAAATAGGCACACTAACATATGACAAAAATTCGACAATTCAGTAGGTTTTTTAATATCACTGTATAACCATCTCACTCAATTATTCCTATACATTATTCAAATGTATTGAACAACAGATCACTTTATAATTTGTTACGTTCTGACCTATAACTTAAACGATGGTCAAACCGACAAACGCCCTCTTTAGACTTCATTCAGACTGTTTCCGTCTGATGTTCTTAGCTAACAACAGAAACGTTTAAGCTGGTTCATCTTGAGCCACCAGCTGACACTTTTTCGAACTCCGTCAGGTTCCAACGTCCACCTTTACTCCGGTCATTTCTATTGTTGGAATGCGCCGAGTTACAGCTAGCTTGTTCTCAGTCCTACTTTTCTGTTGGTACAGTAGCCAGCAGATTCCCATGCTAATCACGTGAGACGGCTCGTCTCACCTGCATCACGCCTAAACCACTTAGAGCCATAGTGGACTTGCGGTGATTTGCACTTACTCCAGGCGCTATTTGACCGGGATCGGAGACCCCGGTCCTTGGATTCTCCCAGATGACTCGGCCCTAATTTCAGCTGTCAGGACAGCCATCAGACATGCTCCAATGTTGACCACTTCAGCACCCGGAACAGTTTTCCTGGCTTATCTGATTGTTCAGAGGGCGATAACGACGACCTATGCCAATGAGACAGGCGCCGAGAAAAACAGTTCTACAAACTATGAACATACTGATGTGTTAAATACTCACCCAGCATCTGTTAGCCTATGTCCAGTCAGTCTAAAAACCGGGTCATGTCGAGCTATTGTTGTTTATTTCATTCATCCGATCAATCTCTATCCCCTCAGTCCATAATTCATTCAATCCCTATATTTGTCATATGCACTTTAGCCGTGCTACTCCGCATCCTTTCAGCGGTCTTCAGCTGAGATCGAATCACGTGAAAGTGATATTTAGACAAAAAGTGATTATGTCTAATGGGGCCTGGTTGGACCTAATGCAACTATGCCTTTAATGATCAAATATGCCGAAGCCGAGAGGTGCCGAAGTCCACTCTTTGATGGATTGGATGGCGGAAACTCAGTAAGGAGAAAAAGCTGGTTTGCTGGATAAGGCGAGATTTACTCGTAAACGTTAAGAATTCGATTTATGTAGTTAAAACATCATCATAAGCTGACCACAAATGTCTCATTCATGAACGCTTTTAAGTTATCTCCTTTATAAATGAGGAGTTAAACTAAGGTTTTAGTCTTGTCAGAAATCATCAATGGTGTACTTCCAAGCCACAACCGCGAGTTGATGTCCGGAAGACTTTTTAAGCGTTACTTATAAAATGCTGTGATTTTCTGATAATCTACCTCAAACTGATGAGTAGAAGGTAGGCTGTCTACGAAATGCTACAGAAAGTGTTCAATCGTGGTCGATGTGCGACTATCATTAAAGCATTACTAGAAATCACCAATTGTAAAAAGCGATTACTAAATAAAACCGGCTTGAGGTTAACGGGTTTTGGTTTTTGTGCATGACGTTGTTTTGGTCTGATGAGCATGACATTCGCTTTGCTGTTGTTTTCCTTCCCATATCACAATTCCTGGAAGCCGATTAAGCTATACACACTTCTTAAAGGTTAAGTAGTATGTAAAGCTTTCAAGTAGTTTCTTCAAATTTAGCATCTACATAGTAGATTCTGCCAGCAACTATTCATAAACGATCTCATAAGAGACAGCGCTATCAGTAACGTCAAAAATTATTTGCAACTTTCATCTCCTATTCTAGACCATGAGAACAACAATTTAACGCACATAGCTATCTTTATATGTTTAACTACCTGAACGCTTAAAGTACTGTAACTGAGAAAATTTTATTGACGTGAGTTAGGAAGGTGGTTAATGAGGTGGCTTAAGACTATCTGGCTGTTACCAATTAAGATATAGTTATTGATTGGTAAGTTTAAGCATTTGTAGGTCAGAGGCATTCAGGAGTCTGTACTGCCTTTTTTCGATAACAGTGGTCAAGGAAGCACTATTGAAAATCACTTTTCCGTAATGGTTCTACGCTTTAATTGATTTTTAAATACCCAACAAGCTATTCGGAAAGGTTTCATCTCATTAACGTAAAGGTTCGACTATGATGGGGAGACGACTGAATCCGTTTTTATTTGTAACTCTGTTTCTGTTTCGTATGATGATGTTCGTTCTCACTGCCAGAGAAGTTATGTGTAGCATGACAGAAGCCTCTTGCTTGCCACATACAAACTAATGAGAACGCACTAAATGTGTTCATTAAATATGTCATCTGCCTTCGAGTTGTTAAAGGATAGTGAGGGTCAATCTGGTACTCACATACCGCTGGACTAAAAGTAGCTAATTCAACCGGTTTCAGAATACACTTGTGCTCTTGTTATCCGTTGGACCTTCTACGGAGTAAATTCTCGGGTTTCCGTCGGATACGCGAGGGAGCAGATAGTAACAATAAACAGGAATAATTCATACCAAGTTCAAAAGGCCGAATAGTATGAGTCAAATTTTGCACTTGTTCGCTTTTAATTGTTCGCTCGCCCTACTGACGTTAAAATGTTACTGCCAAAGAATTTGACGTCGCGGAGTCGATCACATTCGGAGTAATGACATCTTAGACATTGAAAAGAGATAGCAAGCCGATGAAGAGCTGTAGGGTGGACAACGTCGTTTGTTCAGCGCCAAGAAGCAAACGTTAAATAAAGTGCAGTTTTAACAAATTTCCTAGTTGTCTTGATTTCAACCATCACTATGTTTGTATACAAAACGACGGTTTGTAAAGTGATGCTGATGTCAAAATGCCTGGAGCATGCGGAGTCGGTACGTTCGGGTTTGAGTTGCTGGTAGAACTAGCTAATCAGTCCGTAAAAGTTTCGCACCATGCTAGGTAATTTCGTCACTGTAGCTCCGTGCGAAACGAGTTGATGGTCATGAAGGTGCAAATCTGTATTACTTTGCTGGAAGTCAAGTGGTCGCGAAACTTTAAGGTCGTGTTCAAGTCATCAGAGTACACTAGCCACTCATTCAGGTAGCTTTCTGGACTTAAACCTAATGTGTACCTAATATTGTTCCTCATCATTCAGTTCATCTTTCTAGTTGCAGCACTGTTCACTGGTTTGCACCAGATTCAAGTGTACGTCCACTTAACCTTACTTTGAGTATCCAGCAATTCATATACTCCTGTTCAATTCAGGTTTGCGCACGTTTTCCAAGTTGAACTGTTAGTTGTCACTGCCGTGCGTATTGATTTACGTGTGTTTGATTGTGTCTGGTTACTGCTATCCGGTACTTACGCATTCTTGTGATAGTGCTTTCCAACTGATCTAAATCAGTGGTTGTGCCTTTGGAGGAAACAAACGTTATTGTCGGTAGTTGGTGGTTAATCAGCAGACGATTGTTCACAAACGTTCGTTAGTGTACTGCTAATGGTTTGCCACAATGATAGAATTCTCACAAATTTACAGTTTTTTGTCTAAAAATTACCTTGTGGTTTTTACCACCAGGATTCACTCTTTTGACAACTATTAACTGACCGTCTGTAAAACGTAAAACAAATGGCAATGACATAAAATTAATCACAGCTTCCTTCTCTCTCTCCCCTTGCCATCTTTTCAAAGCTACCTAAACTTCGGACCGTTGTGGTATTCGTTCAGTAGAACATTGGCTGATGAACTTCTTCCAAAAGGTAAAGTGTCTCTGGCAATCATATGTATTATTATTTTCTGGAAACATCCTTCCCATTTTGTTGACAATTTCCGATAATCGGATATCTGTGAATCGACCGTTTGGGAAGTCTACATTACTACCTATGGCTAGAACAAACGGATCATTTGTTTAATAATTCTCGCATTGTACGTGATCTTTTAACCTACTCATTCTATACATAGCACGCTTTACGTAGTAATTTTACTAGTGTGGTGACGGCAGATATCCTTACTGCTACCTATTCAAATTCATTACGTCTCGTTTCGGACATAATTATCACATCATTCTTATTGATGATCTACAATGTTAGCAAGAAGAAACCGGTCGGAATACTGTCCAAAAGCCGGCAAAGTTTAACTACAAGTGCATAAGCCAGTGAAAATTCGTCGTCCAGTACACAATAGCCTTAATACACTAATAATGTCAGTTCGGTTGTTGGTGAAATATATTCGTGATCTAACTAGCGAGCATTACGAACAGCCTAATGTCTAGTACATGACTGACTTTGCGGTTCCATCACACATACACTCTGAGCCACTGTGGGCATTGTGAGTCTGGGATAGACAGTGGAAAATTCACGGACTTCATGATACAATCTTAGAGTGTCAAGAGATAACTAATATCCGGGAATAAAACAGCACTGAAAAAGATTGCGTTTCAACTTTTTCACTCTTCTTTAATAAAATAATAATGTACTTAAGATTAGCATTAGTTTCTCACAAGAATTACACACAGTAAATACCAAATTTCGCGGCTACTTGGCCAATTGTAAGCAAAAAATTGTATTGCACCATTGGAAGTCACGAAAAGCATGCAGCTTAGCAGTTTGAAGCACAGAGTTGCTATTCAGAGTGTTTCCTCAATCATGAAACAGTTATTTTTACCTCTTCTTACTTCATTCGGTTTACTGATGCGTAGGCAGCCAAACGCAAAGTTACATTCCAGGATTCCACTTACAGCATTTCACCCGAGTAGTACTATATCTAATTCGCTCACTGTGAATAGATGGAAGAAGCATGCTAAGGTTTACCTTCTTTACCTGCGGTTTGAAACAATTTCAACTAGAAAACCGTACCGACTGACGGAAAGCTTAAATCACATTGACAATTAGAACAACGACAAAAGACTAACAATGCTCTTTTATTAAGAATTTGCAAACAGAATGCTGGAAACACCTGTCAGGGCGTCACCACACGAAGTCATACTGGTCTGCTGGTCTGTACCCAACAGAAGCAGTGTTTCATGGTACATGAAGATCACTTGCCAGTAGGAGCGACACTTCACATGTCGCCATTTTGTCAACTGGTTACTGACGGTGTTGGTGCAACCGTAGAACAACATGCAGTTAATGGCCATTAAATAAGCTAGTCGGTTCCTCTCTTTGTAGCTGCAGTCGGCCGATTATTTTTACGGTTAGCCTACAAGCATACGTCAAGCGAACATCACTGGTCCTGAAGGGAATAAGAACGGTTTATTTAAGTCGTTGAGCCCGCTGACTTTCAATCAGGTGTCACACAGCTGTTTCAGCTTTATTCGGTCTTGTCAAATCCATGAACCGTGCCCGCTACTGTGCATACGAACCACAAGTGGTCGAACAAGTTCAACCTACATCAAAAGGAAACAAGATAGTTACAGTAGGTAGTTTGCATTTTTTTTTCATGTAACCACGTTGACCGTGACCCCATGGTACACTAAACCCAACTATATTGGAACAGCTGTCCCAAACCTCGGTTGGGGGCATTCGAACAAAACGCCTGCAAACAAGTGAGTGTGCTCACTGAACTGGTGATCCAAAAAATGGTTTTAAACCTGAACTAACTCAATTAACCAAAACGTGGCTCCAGATTTGTGAAGTGAGTTACTGGTTTTTAAGATGAGTTTTAAGTGTTCCGGGTTTACAACACACTAAGAAGAGCCAGTATATACTGCAATATTAGGTGCTAAATGTAACGAGTTGTAATGTAGTACGATAATGATAATTGGGTTGATCGAAGTAGTTTCAGTTTCTTCAACGTTAGAAAACACAAAGTTGGTTTGAACCGGTGGTCAATGGAAGAAGCAAATAATTACTTACCTAATTGTTATGAAACTCAACTGGATACGCACAATGGCAGTAGTATTCATTCAGAAGATAGAATGACTATGCTTTTGTTAGCCAGTCGTCAAGATGACACTCCTGTCCACATGCAATAACTCAGAGAAGAGAGTTGGAAGAAAACCTGTGAAACAAAGTTCATCAATTCGATGAGAAAATGTTTGACATTTGCGGGATGCTCAAAACCATCATATTGTCAAGGTGAAGATGAGATGTTGAGCTAACTGCGGTTGGTTGGCTGAAACCTACGAAAGTGAGCTCATGTATCCGAAGTAAAATTAAACGTGTTCTTTAGAGTCAGTTAAAGAGTGTTGAAAATAACCATACAATGATACCACTTCAGATTCTCAAGTACGTAAGTCCCCTCCTCATATTCTGAAGAACTACTCCTTGGCATTTATGTGTGTTTCAAAAAGACCGAATGGTGTTGGAATGACAGTCTTTGGGATATCCTAGTCAGTGGCTGGGATGTAATAGTCAGTTCGAATTATGCTGAGTTCAAAAATAATGGTAGCAACAATGAGTCCCAAGAAAATGTCGTGAGTGTGCCGTATGGGATATCTATCCGAGGTTGTACAGCTATTTCGAGCAAGATAACCAACGCATGATCTCCATTTGCGAGGAGCTTCCTCCATATCAAGTAAAATGGTGACGCTCAAGAGCTGTTTGAAGATCGGGTTGCGTTTAACTGAAGTATGCGTCCGAATTCAGCCTTGGCTATCTTGAGTTTGTCTGGAAGTAGAGGACATAGACGGGGAAAGACTAAGGGGTGGTGTAAAATGGTATTGTGCTCAGGATTATGCTTACCGTTTTCAGTAGGTAAGGAGGGCCAAGCTATTAATGGCAAACCTTCCAGCAGTGGTGAAAGAGCAAGCCGAATGCCAATGAACTGAACGCTTTCAAACATTCTCAGTAGGGCCTTGATTTATAGTTTCTACCATGCGCTGGCCAGGGCGAATTCGATCGTTTGCTTTAATTGGACTAACGCTGATTTGTGCCCAATTGTTGACTAGAAAGCGTCACCGATCAACCAATCACTAAAACAGGTAATTAGTGCCTGCTGGGCCAGCGGAAGTCATCACCTTTACTAGTCGGCCTGCCCGCTTTGCAACGATGAGTGGAGGTTTTGGGACGTGTACGGCTGGATGCATTTCTTTGCTTTGTGTCAAATGTTCTGGTGGTACCATCACCACTTTGATGAGCTGCGGGAGTTCCAGTGTGCCCGGTTTTTAGACCAGCGTTCTTTAAACGCGCTACCTTGCAACGGCATCTCATCCAGGTGTACGCACGTTTTCTCTGTCAAATTCTTTAGGCTGCTGTCAACTGCTGGAGCTGGGGTGGAGGGCTAGAGAACAGTTGAGGCTTCAATACCAACTAGTCTGACGGAGATGCTTCAGACATCTTATATGCGAAGACTGCCAACTTGTCGACAGAACCCACGTCACCCATAGCAGCCACCAAATATGGTACCGTTGACGATAATTTTCATGATAATTAGTGTGACAGATATGTTAGTTTGGAAGAGACTCAACTGCGAAATATCCGGACTTCGGATGGGTTTGAAACAACCACAAGAAGAACATGTGCAGATATAACAAGTGATCTACCAGCTGAGTTACGAAGAAATTCCGACGTTAAATGTTTGAAAAATCCTGCTTGAGCAGAAAATCTGCCAAAGCATTCGGTAGACTTCATACGGCACAGTGGTGCACTATGTTCAAATGTGAATTATCCGAAATTCCAGAGTGGGCTCGTAGCTCAGCTAGTACAGTACTATCCGCATCTGGGCACTTGGTTTATGCCGTTGGTTCGAACCTAGCGGAGGTCGAGGTTTTTCACAATAAGGTCTTTTCCAGGCCATTTTTGTGTCCATGGCATGTGATCACTAAAAGCCTCTCGTGTGAGGTAGCAGTTGAGATGGAGTGCGTTCATCCAATTGAACAAGTCGTATGAAAACCGTGAATCTAGTTTTCTCGTGCGATTTATGATTGCTTTCTCCAGAAGGGTTTATGAGAAGTCAAAGGGAACCCATTCCAAAAATTCTCTGACCTATAATGCGACATCGATGGAAAGGAAATTTAACACGCGTGAAAGTGTCTTCTCAAACACCATTCGCTGGGTAGCAAAATCGGCTTCAATTTTGATGAAACCAAGGTTCTGAATTGCATGCGCTACATTCAAACAATTTCATTTTAACAGTATGCTCTGTTTTCACATCAGTATCCGCAGTCATCACGTATTGTAAATGATGTTAATAGGCAAATTATGGAAGATCCTGTCTAAAGATAGAACTTTCAAATCTTGCAATGGACTAATCAACCAAGTGGCAAGCATTCAAGGGTTCGATGTTACTAGATAACGTCAAAGATAACAAGTAGGCGTAAAGTCATCAATACGAATGATGGAAACGATAGAAACTGAACAACTCACATCCAAGCTCGTTGGGTTGAAAAAATCATCTCAAACGAAAAGGAGACACAGCCAGAGAGTAGATCCAGAAGACCTTGGATAAATAATTTCAGGCATCATAGGAAACAAAAGTCGGATGATAAAAGATTGATAGGAACATGGAACTGAAATATTTCACGGCGCAAAAGATTTGTTAGCCAAACGTTTACTGGAAAATGAGAGGAGAAGAAGATGCGCTGTAACCAATGAATCTCAGAAACTGTGTTCGATTTTAATCAAAGCTGCAGATTTTGTTGTTATAAGAATGTATGTAAACTCGTAAGAAAATAAATTATGAAAGTTAACGGCAAATTGTAAGCACTACGATTGTCTTCATTGGATTGGGTAATGCAATGCCCGAAAGGGTGGGTTAGTTTATTCAACACGCCTGAAATCAACTTGATCAGATTCATTTCTACTTGGTTGATAGATTAAAAAGATGTGAAGACATTCGACGTAGTAAACTGAGGAATTCGTAAGATTCGTAGAAATTTCAGAGAATATATGAGACTCAGAATGCTCGTGGTGATCGGAATTCATACTGGACGATAAAGAGCTAGAATACAGATGGTAAAACATTTTCAGCTTCATATGTCTGACAGTAGAAAAACATGACAGTCGTCCGGAGAAATCCTCTAACATCATGTGTAGAGTGCTGTCAAAATTAATCAGAATATACCGGAATTCTGATTGGTAATGAGTAGCCGGGGATTTAGTTTATTGTCAAGTTGAACATCACACATTCGGTCGCAACCGTCGTATTCAGATGGACTTTCCAACCAAACGTCTTTCGAAAAGAAGCACTAGACTCGAGTCTCGCTCTCATTAGAGTTCGTCAGTGGTGCATATCCTTGCAACGGCCGGGATTTGAACTCCGGCCATTCCAGTCATGAGGCAACCGTGTTGACCACTGCGCCATTGACCTTACGTTTGGCACGACTGAATTATCAAAACTGAACGCTCAACCACTTTTATTCTGAATGCGAACACAAAGCGAACAAACAAGGATTGTCGAAAACGGAAACATTCCATGTGCTTAATTATATATAAGTAAAATGAATCAAAAAAGCGAACACCCTATGTCTGATAACTGTTGAGATATTTCAAACCCATTCGAGACCTATTGACAAAGCAAATTAGAACAGGCACATCATGGTCAGGCTATGTGGCCGACCGCTAGGTTTTCTGATCTGTTGTTGGTGTGATTCATGTTAAGCGTTACGTTTTAAACGAAGAGAAAAACACTGTATTTCAATATCTCCTCCTTTGCTTCGAAACAGGTAGGTAAAACTGCCCGATATGTTATATTTCAGCCTGCACACTACCAGTTCCTAAATGATCATGGGGCGTCTAATATTTCAATGCATTATTTATTAATTCAGGAAGGCTGAACAAACAGCTCTAGAATATATGATTTCTTTATGGGAAAAAGTTATGTGACTGAAATATATCGCAGTCTTTCTTTTTCCGCTAAAAATCACATCCATCGGACTGACGGCCCCAGAATGTCTTATGTGGATCGTTTCCAACGACGAGGTGTGTGAAGGCAGACCAATCAGTTTTCAGTAATTCGAGTCCGACATAGTACTAACATAGATGGTAGGACACAAATTACCAAAAATAGCAGTGGTTAATATTATCGAAAGACTCGATAGGTTGAGACAATAATCATGGGAGTTTCTGTTAAGCACTGGTAAAGCGGTATGCTGAATTCGTAAAAAAACAGGATTGTAGCACAACTCCATTGAAGTTCCTTCTGTGGCTTGCAAGCCGGCAGTTATAATTTTTCGCATACCAATCAAAAAAATACAACGCGTGGTAAGTTACAAATGACTTCTACTCAAGTTAAGTTGTTAACCTATGCAGTTTTCTCTGGCATGATCCGATAAGTAATTTTTGAAATTAAATTGTCCCCTATCTCTCTAACTTCAGACAGTTCAGTAGGAATGAGCACCAAATTCAATCAGACTGTCGAACTCGTTCAAAAGCTCGATCCATCAGCTACCAGACAAACAATACAACAAATTCTACACAAATATCTGTCCCAGGTGAGGCATAATTTAGTGACGTTGTTCAGATTGTTTGCAATCCCTAAAGGATCGAAAAATTCCCACGCGTCATTACTCTTAATCGGTGGTGAACTTGCGTAACCATATCCGTTTAGAGCGCAGACCAATCACTGTTGCTTTGATTGTAGCCGAATATAGGCAGGTTGTATGCAACAGTCACCTCAAGTGTCTGTCTGACGGAAAGTTTGCACTTTACGAGCATGCAAATTGTATTAGCTGCTTGCATGCAAATGTCTCATCTTAGCTAAACATGGTTAAATATAAATAATAAAAAGCAGCAAAAATGGCAATGCACTCTTCTGCAGGTGGACAGGGGAAGGAAAACGGGATTCATTAAATCAACTGCGCATAATAAGATTGAGTGTGGCTGAATATCAGGCATGAAATTTCCAAAGATATCCAACCCTTCTAAGATCACGCAGTAAATCATCAAGATCCCACCGGAAGGTGACAGTGTCTGTGAGTGTACAAGAAACGATAAAAACAAACGTTTGCTTCGTGAACTGAAGAGCAAAATGCAACAACAGTGAAGAGGACGACCGATGTGGCGAAAAATTTTGTATGCGCGGTGAAAAATGAAAGGACATGGAAAGACTTCAGAAGCACTTAGGAAATCAAAGACAGAAATGCTAATGTTCGGATAGAGATTTTCACCGCGTTTGGTGAGTTGTCATGAACAATGGGATCTGTAGACATTCGGCTGAAGGCTTAGGGAACACAGGGTATCAACTGTTGTAGGACAGCGACAAAATCAGAAGACAGAAACAAATGATCTATGGACCATGACTGAAGTGATGAAAGTCCCACTAGCCTCTTGCATGCAACAGCCGGTCAATCTGGCGTGCGATGAACCAGCAATTTTCACGCTGAAATAAAGGAAGAGACAGTCTTCATACTTGAGCACTTGAACCCGGATAATTATCAAGGAGATTGAGTATGATGAACCAGTCAGTTTAGAACCACCTGAACCAAGATGACAAACAACTACGCCCAATCACGTCAACCACACACACACAGATCCGTATACACCTTGACCGGACTTAGACAAAACACGGAAATCTGTACTGACCACATCAGTGAGATGGAACGACCTTTGGCCACTGCGTCTGGTTTTTTATATTAAAAAAACACTTCAGTATTCAGTCAAGAATCATGTGAGAATCCTAACGGGGTTGCATTTTACAGACTAGCCTCACCATCACTGTACAGTCCGTGTGCGGTAACTTTCTTATATTTTCTAGTTAAGTTTCTGTGTAAGACCATGTCCCCGAGATACAGACAGCAGGGTGAGTACTGAAAGGTCGAGATATTTATGAGATGCGGCACCTGGTACAGTATGTCTTACCCTGCGCTTTTGATTCTACTGCACTTATATGAACAACATCGCCCTAGCTCATAGGGATGAAACGCTGGTCATTCCAAATCACGTTTGCACGTTCCAAATACCATTGACTTTTTCATAATTGGTTCCCACTCTTACCCTGATTACCTACATGTCGTTTTAGGTACTGCAAAAGGTGTATTGGATTGAATAGTTCAGTGTACTGCGTGACGCACAAAAATGGATAAGAGTATAGCATACCCACTGCAGTTCTCCAACAATTGAACGAACTTTGGCATTTTAACATTGTGTCAGGGCTAATGATATTCCTCTTAAACCCTTAAGGAGTTTTGGTGGCATGTTGTGCAGTTACCAGAAGATCATCTTTGTTGTAGTCCGGGATGGTATGTGTTAGGATGCCCTGGTTGTCATCAGCAGATATTTCTCGGATTCCCCATGAACACGCAAATCTGCCATACATGGACATCTCTCGTGTCGTTGGTTAACGCTTCTTGTTATGCTACACACTGATGTGTTTATATCGTTCAGTGTGATATTCACAATTTATGGCCTTTTTCACGCAGTTCACCATCGGCCACCACAGTTCTATAGACAATATTCACACCGAAACGGCAGTTTAACAAGCACTGTTTCAAGTTTGTAACATCAAACAGCCACGGATTTGAAAAAGTGAAAGGCGCGCACGTGATTACTCAAACATTTAAGGGAAAGCAAACTAGTCTGAGACAATGTTATGGGTTTCATTTCAATCCCGTACAAAAGTTCCAAGTGTATGCAATTCAGTTCAACGTCAACTCAAACAAAATTCCAGATACAGTCCACTTGCAGCTTAAAATGTCATTGTCTGAAGTGAGAGATATATCCAACAGTTTTCAATGAACAGAAATGAATAGAACAGGCCGTTATGTCATGCTGTAGTACACACAGTCTTGCCACGTTAACAGTTCTCAGATTGGATGTTTCTATCACCACTAACAACCAACCAGCGGAACAGACCCCATTATACTGAATAATCCAACCTTAGGTCTCCGAGTGCTGGATCCAACAGAAATCGGGATCTTCTTACAAATAACAGCAACGGTTACCCGATTAGGTATCAACTGCCGATGACAGCGCCTTATTCCTTCGGGATATCGTCGTCATCATATCACGCACCACATGTTTTGGCGAAAAGTATTATATAATGCTCATTCAATACTCATCCAATATATATTTTGCTTTCAGCCTTCGAATATGGGTATGACATACTGTCTACTGATAACCCAAATACCTAAGGACAATATGAGGTCATTTCCTTAGCCATTCCACTAAGATTATTTAAAGATTTTGCAGAATGGTTTCGAAGGTGCACTTAACTTGTCAGCATAACATCATGGCTTAGTTTGGATTAAGGTATTATTCACCGGCGTAAAAATAGTTTGATAATGACCTTCTTTGTAACAGATATTGTGTATATGTAAATCGTTTCAGGAAGAACTGTCGTCACCTTCGATTGAGCATCAACTAATCAGTGCCCTATTTTCTCTCGAACTGGTTGGTCGAAGTTACTCAGTAAATCGGAATGGAGCAAAAAGTTTTGATGATGAGCCACAACTGTCTGGTGTGAATTTACCAAACAGGGTGATTTATTATCTATGGATCTTTCAAGTAAGTATGCTGACGGAGCATTTCTTCTTTGTACACAATGTATCTGTTTCCTTAGGTGAACCGAATATTTTAAACAAAAAGTCGTTTTCGGGACGATGATTTTGCTTCTTCGACGTAATAGTAATGAGCTACTGAGAACGATCAGAAATAGAGATGGGCTTCTTGGTCCAAAGTAATGCTAGTATGTTATTGATCTCAACAAGTGTTTCACAAAATGAGCGACTTAATAACATGGGATGGCGACGAGAAATTTGAGAAGAAAAATCCCAAAAACGTTTTTCAAAAGTGAAAAGAAATAACTTCATGTGGATACGTGATTAAATAACGCAAGTGTGCATATCAGAGTATCAGTGTTAATCGCTTTGTAGACAAGTGTTGTTTTGTACTATTCGAATCCAAGGTTCCTTTGTCGAGCACTCTTTCCTTAAAACCTACACTAATTTAACAACCACCCTCACAGCTAACGGTTTCGGTGCGTGTTCTCAGTTTTCACGAGTTTTTAATCACAATTTAAAGTCAGCTTTCCATACCGTTTAGTGATCTGAACAATTGATGCTCCAGTACCATTTTCACTCTATCTTCAATGAACACAGCATCAAGCTGATCTGGATCATTCATAAGTACCTGTCGCACAGTCACTTTCAATTTCATCAACGTTTGTCTCACAGTTATGTCGCGGTAATTTGGAGTAAAAAATTGTAAATGACAAACGAAAACCCAATCTGTCTGTAATAAATTAGCTTCCTCTTATAGCTGCAAGTTTTCCTTCGTTGTGGGTTTTCTCTGTGGCTCATATCCGTTGTTTTTATTTCCTAGTTAAGATTTCTGAGGCCAAGACGGGATAGAACACCAGCTGAATAAGACATTAGTTCCACCAATTAAAAGCACCCTCGGGATCAGCAAAACTTAGCTCCTTCAGAAGCACTGGCCAATAGGGGAACGTGCAAACGTAGCTTCATTTCAATCAGTAGGGCACGTTAAGTGGTAACGTATACGCTCTAGGAATTTGAATTCGAACGCCATGTGTTCTGTTTTGCGGTCCATGATAGGAAGAGCTACGAAAGAACCCGCGAAAATTAGTACACGTTTCCATACTAACAGTTTGCTGAGGCCCAGTCTGTTTTTGCCAGCGATGAACATGCCTCACCATTGTGAATCCAGTGAGTACTGCTATGTTTGAATTCAAACTTTGCTGTGCCTCATCTGTAGATATAAAATGTGCCATACCGCCACGGTTGTAAGCTGTGATAATTGCGGGTTTTTCTGTATGGCGTTGAACCTACCAACCGAGACGAATCTGATTTAGCACGCACAAGCGCAGGATACGTGTTGCATGTTTGATCAAATCTCGGGTTGTGCGCATGTGAGTGGGTGGCATTGTGAAACATCTGTCGATTGTGTGTTGTCTCACTGCATGTTGGTGGCTACATCATTCTTATCACAAGTACCCATGAGTAATAACCGCGTCCTCACCATTTACCTTACCTTCGACAAACGGTAAATATGCCTAATCTGTGTGCCCCTGTTCTGACTAAGGCATACTTAGCTGTTATCCAGTGATTTACACATATGGTTTGAGGCTAACCACACACGAGTATCGTGTACTGCAGCTTAACGGGATGTGCATTTAGGCTGCATGCGGTCACGTGGACAAACGGAGGACAGGCAAAGCTAAAAGTTCGCCCTGAATAAATATTATGCTAAAGGTTTTTTGCAGACTATTAATTGCCCCCAATATCCAGAACATATTGAAATATAGCCGTATACTCTTAGAGTGAATTAAGGAAATTCATACACGTTATAGGTTCTACTTTTAATAAATATTCTGCTCTTGAGAGACTCATGTGCACGTCAAAATGGCTAGGATGGGCAGAATTGTATGGAACAGCATTTTTCGGTTATTTATTATTAGAAGAATGACTGATTGTGGACTAGTCAGTTTTCAGTTCAGTCAGAGGAAGCAAGTCAAAAATGGCCAGTTACACAACTCAAAAGACCGCGTTCCGACATTATGTTTTCACGCGATCTTTAACGAAATCTTATGGACGTAACTTTTAGTCCAATGTTACAAAACTGCCTTATTACACAACGAAATGTAAAACATCCTTCCCCAGTTACGAAGTTGAACAGTGAAATCAGAAGACCGGTTTTGCAAGATGGTAATACCATTTCGTATGTTCTCGTCAGTTGCTAACACATAACAGCGGTGAATTAAGTTCATGCACCAAGTCAATGTATACACTGGTCTGTCATTGGTCAAAACCATGGCAGACGGAGGTTCAAGGTCAACAGCTTTTGCACACAGAGGACCGGCTTGCTACGCATGACTAGCAGCGCTTCGAGTGATTTAAGAATGACAGGCTTGTGATGACGCATCAACACGCGGAAAGCGTTTGTCGGGTCGACCACATGACCGGTCTCTAGCAGGTGTCTGGCGATCGAAGAAGCCGGCTTGCGTTGTTTGGTAGGGTCGCGTCGGGTCACACCACACATCAAGTCCTCGATATACTTGGGCACGTGTTCCTTCATTCTAAGGCGCAGGGATCGATCGGTTCTGCCAATGTAAACGTCACCGCAGCTGCAGGTGAACGGGTAGATACAGTGTGAGGTGGACAGCTCTGAAGTCCGCGTCTTGATGTGAGGAAGGGTGAGCGATTTGGTGCGACTGAGTAAGCGCAGTGTAGCTGCATTATACGTCCTTTGGATGGCCTGCATCAGTCGTCGCGTTAGAAACGACATATTACTATCTCCTTTGTACGGTAACTGC
>QNGE01000763.1:50061-158249 GCA_008508345.1 Paragonimus westermani
AGAGACCGGTCATGTGGTCGACCCGACAAACGCTTTCCGCGTGTTGATGCGTCATCACAAGCCTGTCATTCTTAAATCACTCGAAGCGCTGCTAGTCATGCGTAGCAAGCCGGTCCTCTGTGTGCAAAAGCTGTTGACCTTGAACCTCCGTCTGCCATGGTTTTGACCAATGACAGACCAGTGTATACATTGACTTGATGCATGAACTTAATTCGCTTAAACATTTTTTCATTTTCACCGCTGTTATGTGTTAGCAACTGACGAGAACATACGAAATGGTATTACCATCTTGCAAAACCGGTCTTCTGATTTCACTGTTCAAACAACGAAATGTAAAGGTTTTTGCGTAGTTAGTTATCAGAATATCTAAAAATGTCTTCTTATGAAATCAGAATGCTGATTTTATCTAACTGGGTGTTTTAATTGTACGCAACAAATATTTGGAACAATCCCCGTTCCTTCTGCGCTTGTAGGAAATCAATGAGATGTTGACCCTAATATTTTCTCACATTCCGGCACTAACTGAATGAGCTTTGCATAAACAAACTACTTCACGTTTACTTATTTTCCCTTCAGGGTAGTCCGCAAATCGGTGACTGAATTGATTACTCTGGTGTTTCCGTCTACACACCGTACATCCAGTCACATAAAAATTTCACCTTTCAGTTCAGATCTGTAATACGACCAAAGTATGTCAGTTAAGATGAACCGGTAAATGTAAACGCCTTCGGAACTAACGTGCTCAATTACGTTTACGCCGTCCTTGAACATCACGTTTGTCATTATAGAGTTCATGTTTAGTTTATCCCCAAGTGTCTTGTCTATTCAAAGTGCTCTTCTTCATCGTCAGCTAGAACTGTTTACTGCTAGCTGGTCCACAATATGTGGTTTTTCATCCACTTTAAACAGTGTGGGACGCGTTGGTGACTAAACGACTCTGTCTTTCCCAACAACTTATAAACCAGTTTTTCGGAGTACACCTGTCGATATTTTCGCATTAGTTGCCAGTTTGATTAGTTTGATATTTGCGGTTCTGTTAAAGCTAGACTGGATATTTACATACGTATCTCATTCTGATAAAGCACGCAGTAGATATCTTTGGTTAACTCTGGTTTACTGATTTGTTGGTCACTAATTAGCGATATGCAGACATTTTTAATGTGTCGTGTCGGGGGAATGTGCCATGGAATCAGACGCATTATTAGACCAGTAAAGAGTCTTTCTCTTTCGCAGAAATGTGGGGTTACAGTCCTGTGCCTGGTTGAGATGCGTGACAATCACGCTGCATACCACGTGGACGTTACCTGACGGTTCATACGCCCAAAACACGTGGACAAACACACATCCACGTGACTTCCTCGTTTACACCGAAAAAGTATTTGACTTTCGACAGCTACACATATGGAACATAAACAAATTGTCCTTATCACTTTATCACGGCCATTTAAGATCAACCTATGGTGGAACATTCCTGAATATTCTGGTGCTGAGTTAGTTTGCGACACACCATCAATTATTAGGTTAACCATACATTAACGAAACTAGATGAACCAAATGATTTTCTACAAATTTCCCGATTTGTCTGAGGGCTTTATTTATGCTTATGGTTACCGTCATCATTATTGTTATCGTTATCAGTTTTGGATCGTTCAGTAACTCAGGCTTACACTGGCCCTCGCAACCGTCCAGGAAATAGTCCATGAGCAAGCAACTGAAAGTTTGTGATATTAATCAGAATAACATCACTCGTGCAATCAGTCCATCTAGTGTAGACAGTGGCTATCGAATACTGAGAGGTTAAGTACTTTGTGTAGATTAATAAATTAGGTCTCCGATTTGTAGGGCGGAACCGATTGTATAGATGTGTCTGGAACCCCAACTACAGTCTACAATCTAACACTTCTGCGACACCACATGCAACAAATTTTAACAAACGCCTAACATGTTCTCACCATCTCTCAAAAGATGTCTCGTCAACACAATTCAAGTACATAAACCGATCGGCAGCCTATCTGTAATAGCAAAGACAAGAAAATAGCTAACCAGTCTTCACGCCAAAGCTCTACACTCCGATGGTGCAAAACGCATACCGTGCAGATCAGGCAAATAACCGATTTAGAGGGATGTGCATTTTGCTTGCAGAACAACTAAGTAGATTGCTATCCCCTGCATACTGTTAGTTAGCATACTGCCTCGTAGATGCGTCACTCCGAGCCCCTTTGAAACTCCCAGTTTTTTCAGAATATTGTGCATCACAAACTTGAAGAGGAAAGTTGGTAGAACACTCCTGTCGAAAGCCACTTTAGGTGGAAGACCTTTCAAGAAAGTGGTCAATCCTCGACTTTCTTGCACTCGAATTTGGTGTGCAAACATTCCAACAAATTGTTATATTCTACCTGGATCCTTTCTGTGGAGAAAATTCCAGACACTGTGCTAGTCAATCGAATCAAAGGCAGTCTTTACGTATAAAAATCCCACAGGTATTGGTTGGAAAAATCCGTTTCAACGCCCCTTCGTCTGTCGTCAGCTGAAGATGCAATAGACACACTTGAAACTAGGTCGGAAACCTGCCCGTCCATCTCCCTGGGTTTCGGTGTGCTTCAGAGGTACTCTGACGCTCGTGAGTATCGTTAGAGACAAGGCTACTACTGTTGTGGCTACCATATGACGATGAATGTTGCTAAGCCCCAGTGGCGACAAATCCTACGGACAACTGTTGAGAGTTTGTGACAGGTGGTCCTTATATTTAGATTCATTAATTCTCAATAAGTTAAGCACGAAGACTTCTTAAGTTTCCTAAGGAGGGTCTTCAAGAAGTTGTTAACTGACCGCACTGACTCCATTGTCAGCAGCAAAATGGGCTGGTTCAGGCTGGATGAAACGTTCTTCCGTGTTTCATCGCCGTGACAACCAACAAATTTAGTAGTCATCCTATTCTTTTATGGTCCCACCAACTTCTTGTGGACAGCCAGTGCAAACACGAGGCAGAGAAAACACCATCTGAGTATCAGTTTTCCAACTTGGAACTTCTAGTCAGGTGGAATCCATGGTGTCTACTTAGTCTTCACAAATTTGTGTTTCATTCTCTTGTCTTTCTTGTTGTACTCGCAGCCGGGACGTATTAGTCGGTATTTCTTCAAAAGTTCCTTCACATTGACAAAAATGCAATCATGCCGTATTTGCAATGTTTGAGTAATGTTTGGACAGTGGAGAATGAAACTGACACTTAAAAATGTTTGCCATTGACAGTAAGTTAGGACACTAGGGGGCAAAATGTTTTGGACAGGTGAACGTTGGAATATTGAGTTTTATGGATTACGGAAATAAACATGAATATTGATGGTCCTGTAGCTGAGCGAATGTTCAGTAATTATTGCTTGTTACACAGTTTAGTACAAAGTAGTTCAGGCTAATTAGTTCAAAACAATACCTGCTTCATAGAGGGAAGCTTAAACAACTTATTGACGGATAACCCATGCATTTTCCATGCAAGTTATGTTTTCGACTATCTGACGGGGAAGTTTGGGAGAAGGAGTTTTCCGGTGTTTGATGTCCGATTTGTAACCGAGCAAAAGAATGGCTAGACGGTTCAGTTCATTTCTTATGTTTGCTTGATCGCAGAAGCTAGTGTATAACAAAATATGTGGGCCTCTAAATCTCAATATTCTAACAGTTTCATATCAGCCAGAATCGGTCGCACAGTTACCACACAAGTGGGCCGATTTTAGGCCAGTGAGGTATGACAATTCCGTCAGAATGAAAATCGACACAACGTTTTCAGAGCAAGAAGCACTCAATTCGTGAGTTAAATTTTTCGCTTTTTCAAAATATGTATACGTGGTCGACGGTGCACCAGGGGGGAACTTTCATTTCAACTAAAAATATGAAACTGTTTATT
Organism: Paragonimus westermani; assembly: GCA_008508345.1. Taxonomy (NCBI): domain Eukaryota; kingdom Metazoa; phylum Platyhelminthes; class Trematoda; order Plagiorchiida; family Troglotrematidae; genus Paragonimus; species Paragonimus westermani. Next base: position 53,960 of record QNGE01000763.1, read on the forward strand.
ATAAACAACTTGTTTGGTCCAACTGAGCGGAGTTTTCATGTGGTGCATCCTTAACATAATACTTACTGACTCTTATACACACAACTAAGCTTTTTATTTCTCTCTGGGTTTTCGTGGTCGTTGCTTCAGGTTATTTTGACGAATGACCTGATCGCTAAACTTATACCGATCTGATATAATTAGTTGTTTGATAATCAACAGTGACGACAGCTCACAAAACTGAAGCTTCAGAATGATTTCAAAAGTTTCGTTTATGATAGACTGTATGCACATTGAAGTGCAGGCACATTTTGTGAACATAAACTGGGTAATAATGTTGTCTGGCAGAAAGAACCGTGATAAAAGAAAGAGATGTTTTCAATCTAGTCGGTGACAAAACTCACATAAACCACTTACTCCTAAAATGTTCATGGCGTTCTTTTCACATTCAAAGAGTAGCGAAAGTAAGCTCTAACCCACTTGTGAACTGCAACTTTGCATATATTAGCAAGCTTTACGACCTGTTTCTCGCAAACGTTTTGCGTTATACTCTAGTTGTGAAACCTGTGGAAACTTTTCAGTGGAACAGTTTTCACTGGACGTCCGTAGCGCCGCGTGCTGGAAGATCTCTATCATTAAGAACTTAATCTGAATTCGATTTCATCAGTCTCATCAGTCGCAAACGTAAAACATGCCAGTTATATATATTAAATAGTTAACGACAAACAGGGACTAGACACACACACAAGCACACCACTTATTATGTAATCATGACCATGGCAACCTGACCGGTTGTTTCAACCACTTTTGCGCACATAACGTCGGTTGGGAAGTTCGAATAAGCATCGCTTCGCAGAAAGCTAGTAACTTCGGATTTCGGTTGCGCAACCGTATCGTGAATGAGTTTAATGAGTCAACCTGATGACCTGTTGTCATGAGGTGTTTAGCAATCAACGCTTAGCAATCGATGTTTAGCAATCGAGTAGGCAATACACCAAGTTGGGGCTGGTGTGTCATCTGATGTTTCAACCACTTCGAAATTCGATTACCGTTTCGCAAAATGACTGACTTTATCAGCACGGTAAAAAAGCTTGGTCATTCAATAGACTGAATTGCGCTCGATCAGAAACGTTTCTATTAATAATAAGGCGATGTAAGAATGCACGTAAGCTGTATTATCACGACGTGTTCATCAGGGATGCTCAGTTCATTAGAACAGTTCACTAAGAATGGTCCTGTAGATGACCGCTTTGTTTTCCAGAGAAGCCAAATAGTCTTTATCAGTTTTTCGAAAGTTTTCTTTGGTTCCACAGTTTTGTTCATTTTTATGTTATATAACGAAGTTTTTAAAATACAACGCCCTACTGAAACTACTGTTTTCCTTCATTCTCTATATTTTTGCCTTTGATCTCACCGCTGGAGTTCTTGCGTACTTTTGCTTCGCTTCCACACTATCCAGAATTAGTCTACCAGTCTGCAGACGCCTTTGTCCACGTGCATCCCAATTCACTTCTTCCTGGGTTGTACTGGGTAAGTCGTGTGTGCGACTGAGTCTACAAGTAGTGCAGTGCAAATCAGTTGAGGTGACGTCTGCACGAAGATATCATCTGGCCTCAGTAACCATGACAGATCAAACCGGAAGAAGGCCCATCAAAATGATTCAGGAATCTGAGCAAGACGCACCAGCCATTGTGGCTGAAACGAACACCGTAGGCGTCTGTTCACGCTCAACCTCTAGTAGAAGAGACGTTCAATTCAGAAATTGTACGCCAAACTTTTATTTCCGGTCGGCACGAAAATTACCCTCAGACTGTACCACCAACTAGAGATAACGTCCACGTTGGTAGTTAACTATCCTAGTTATGGAAGCCAATGTTTGATCAGCTGATTCGACTGCCGATCGGGTGAGGCTGTCAGAGTTCTAGGATGAATGAGAGAACGACCAAACTACCTCAGACTTGACAAAGTTGTCTTATGTACTCACGGCGTGCTAACCACCAAACAGTGATCGCTTACGCAAAACCGTACACAGCAGTAAACATCGTTAACCTACAGAGTTACAATTAAACTAGTCAACGGTTTTCACTAAGCTCTCGAAATATAAGCAAGTTAACCCTTTCAAACTAGAGGCCACTTCTACGAACCACATTGTTTGTTAATCATTAGCGTGCAGCTGAGACGTCTGTTCAAAGTTTCGATCCAGAAAAATAAACGTGACTATTTGGTAGACTGTGATGTATCCAGCTGATGCTGTAAATGCTATTGCCTGACCAGAGTGTCCTCAACCAGTAGGTAGGGACAGACTATTTTTTTGTAAAACCAAAAACATCTTCAGTGAAAGGAATATATATTATTAATGATCATTGCTTGTAACGGCGTTTTATTTTAAGTTATGGCTGTACGAATGTTAGGACTCACCAAGATCCCACAGCAAAATATATTTGGTACGTATTTCGTCCAACAGTTTTCCGGCTTATGGACGAATGACGACCGGTCCATTACATTCGCTTCATCGGAGTAGTAAAGACCGTAAACGAAAGTTTAGTTTGTCCCGTCAGTCGTACATTGCAACTTGTTGTTAATCACCAACTGCTCCTTCAGATCACTGAGAATTATCATGACCTCAGTTGTATTGCGTCCAGTTAGAAAGGTTTTCCAATACCGTTTTAATAATCTTGAGATTATTCGCTTCAAAACAGTATTTTCCTTACAACGTTTGTCACAAGATTCAACAGGCTGGTTTATGTTTAGTTTGATTAACCACCTTGAACAAAAATGATGACAGCTTGATTCGTCGTATGTTGTGTCGATTACGCGAAAGTCACTTACGGTCAGACACTGGCAATGCATTACAGCCAGGAGGATACACGTACAACAGGCGGGTGAGATATAACAAACGGGAGTGAGTGTGCACTCAAACGGTGGTAGGTGTCCATCACAGACCAGAAGGGCTAGGCAGGGTTACAGCATCGATGCATAACGGGTGGTTAGAATTAAGGCACAATATGGGGTCTTCTTTGAAGGCAGTGAGCCATCATTTTAGTTGTAACAGTTTGGCTGTAAAAACGGCTGAATATGAGCGAAGCTAGCGTTCAGCTGATCTACCGGAAAGTGATTTTCGGATGCATCCTTTTACATGACCCCGTCCTAAATAAACATACTTCACGTCTTAGAATGTGACTGTAGTTTAAGGCCAGCTAGACATCATGACTACGGAATCAGGCGTCAGCAAGCAAAAGCTGACTTCCGATCCAGCTAATTTACATTGGGAAGCGTTTTAAGTTTGCTCAACTCGACAGCAACAGAATGGTGAGATGACGCTATCAGAGCACCTCCAGTTTCGTGTCCTAATTGCCAAACTGACAAGATAAAATATTGTTTATGGAAGCCATCGCGTACTATAGACTGATGGCGTATTTAGTAACCCTGTATGTGCATGCCTGCAGCGGACTTGGCCAGTACATGATAGAGAATATGATGGGGAATTCATTTCCTTTTGGTATGTAACCGGGTATCTTATTTGCAAACGTTACCGACATTAAAGACTTTTGGTTCGGTTTTGGCACATAATTTGATGATTATAGTCTAGTTGTCCTTCTAACCCCAACTAGTGATGTATTGCTATCAGTATCATTTAATACTGGCTGCTTATAGCAAACGGATATATCTGATCTGTTCAAACTGTCCAATTATGATCGCGAACGGGTTATTAACATACAGTGTTATTCGCAGGATCAATTTGGTAAGTTAGACGACTAGGAATGACTGCTTACATAATTTAGAATTATTTTACTCAATACACTTCTTTCAGTCGCCTATTAAGCACAATCTCTGAGTTAATTGACTTTTACCTTTGGGATCGCAATCTTTTCATTGAAATCCGTAGAAGTCAGTGTGTAACGGCTAGCACATACATCCATAGATGTTCAAGAGAAACTCTTGTTCGCTTCTTACCTTAAAGTTATTAAGGGGAACGTTACTTGCCGACATCTTAGAAGACTGAAGTGTTGACGACTATATGATCTCGATTTTAAAGTTGTTCCATACAAAATATGTGGATTAATAGACCTTATGTTTGAACGTCTTTTCAAGTGGGATGCGGGTTGAAACACTCAAAAATGGAAAATTTAATTTCCGCAAAACGAACAAATGGAACGACAGGTTTAACGTTGTAGCAAAAAGACATGACACTTGATGAAATACCGAGAATAATTAGTTTCAATTCAACACAAATCCTAGGTTAAAATATGGTGAATTACATTTCACTAACGGCAGCGAAAGGTGAGAAGAACGGATAAGTGATCAGTATTTCACACCTCTTGAGGTTCTGATAAGTGGTGACACATTTCTGCACGAAGGTCAAATCGAATCAACTTCACCCACATTTCGAAAAAACAGTCATTTCCCTTTGTTCCTACTTAGATTAAACTTCGTGCGAGTTGGAACACCCTACACGATGGCATGATAGGTGTGTGTATATAACTTTGTTAAATACACGCAGTTACTGATGGTCGTGAGCAACAGAAAATCATTCCAACCAGTTCAACAGAAAGTACGATTTACAGTATAATTTTAGACTACACAAAATATATTCAGTTCTAAAAGTGCGCCTTTCGTAAAAACAGGTGTATATTCTAGTGAAAAAGTTTAGCATAATGCTGGCAAGCAAAGTGCGACTTTTGCCTACCTTTGAGAGTATGGCACGGAATCTCGAAAACTCACCAGTAAGGTCTTAAAGCATTTAAGACTTGTGAGCTTAGTGTCACTCCGAGTTATAAACAACGATTTAATGCTAGTTGTATTGTCTACAATAATAAGAAAGTCTTAAGGCAGAAAACACACCGCTTCGCATCTTTTCGATTATTCTATCATCACTAATCCAAGTTTGCACAGTGCACATCTGGTTAAGAAATGTTAATGTTTGTTAGAACACTTTCAAGGGATCTGAAACTACGTCTCAAGTACTCATATATTGTGACATATAAATACATTTTACTTTTTATATTTATGACTAGTACGCACATAATACACGACATACACCGCGCACATCACATTATTATATACCTCAGGATAGATATACAGTGTACGGCAAATATATTTCAATTCGTTCGGTTAAGAAGTGACCCTTTCAGAGCCTTACAGAGATCTCTTTGAAGCGACTGTATTGAGCACAGTCTCTTCCGCCAAGCATCAATAACTCGGTCTCACCGTGTCAAACCTAATTAGCTTGTGGAACAGCTGCAGTAGGAACCGCCATTACCGTCACATGAACAGTAATGCGCGCTGAAGCCACCTCACAAATATGTGAAGTTTATACTGTCTAAAAATATAACAATGATTTGCAAGGAATAACATTTCTTGAGAACAAATAAAAATGGTGTTACTGATAGGTCCTATCTTCTTTAATGATTTTAGAAACCTCTGGGTTTAAAAAATACAAAAACATGGCAGTTAAAATCTATTGATAACGTTGAATTAGTGGGCGCAAGCTGTGTTTCACTAACGACTCTGAAGTGGTTTACCTGGACTTGAGATCCTGCATCATCGTATGACGACTGCTTACTCATCCCAAGAAGCCGCAGTCTTTGGTCAACTGACGGTTCGCTTTTTATGGTTTATTTACGATATTAAACGTCAAATTGAAGCAACCCAAATATTATCAATAAATGCACGGTTTTGTTGACGGCTTTTACATAGCAAGGTTGTCTTATATTTTGACATTCAGATGAGCAGGGTCCAGGGAATTCAACCACCACTTCCCAAAATAAATACCATCTGCCACACAGGAATACCTTCTCAGAAAATACTTTGTTCTTGGGGTAATAATATATGTACTTCCTGGTCCGAACTGTACAAAACACTTCTGTCCTACCGGTCGAACCTTTTTGAAGCAGATAGATAGGTATAACTGTAACTACTATTGACAATGTAGATAAATGGCAAGATGTTCGGACGTCTGTAATGAGGAACAATTCTCCGATGCACTAGGCAAATCTCCGACGACCGCCTGTAACCAAATGCCAGTCAGTTGGATAAATATCACGGCAACCACTGCTTCCCAAATTTGTTAAGTTGAGCGCAAAGTCGACAAAACCTTGTCTATATTCTATATATGACTGAAAGTATATAGATTTTATGTGGAGCCAAGTCATATGCACCAACCAACTGTGATAAATTTATAGCATCAGAATAAAAACAATCAGTGTGAAGAGTAAGCATTCGGGTGGTCGTGCTGCAGTTCATGCACGCTTCTGTATCAGAGCATGACAGCGATCCCATACGCTGTTCTGGTAAGGGATGAACCACTCGGTGTATGCACGACGGACTGATCAGAATTGATCAGAATTAATCCCAACAAATAGCCGTCATGTTCTTGCTTTTTGCTCTAAATGTGAATTTAAGTAAAGAAAAATTTGTCCCATATCTTCAAGCAAAATGAACATTATGTAGAAACCAAGCAAGCGAATCTTAAAGTGCACTGATCATCAGAGGTGAATGATAATTTTGTAACAGCTCACGGAATGCTAGGTAAAAACTAGCATCTACCACACGCTTAATCTGATGGTGTAGCAGGATTGATAATGTTGGGGTTGTTTGTCTAACCTGATTACCAACAACCGCTAAGCATGCCACGAGTAGATTGGTCCTTCTGGTACGCCGATTCATTTTTAACAGTATAGGCATGGTCGACCAGGTTCAGAAACAACAATATATAACATTGGTATAAAAGATACTTGAGCAAACGGGATATATTTGCGTTTAAAACCGTATCTGGCGGTCAGACTAACTCGCTAAACAAGTATGCACGTCTTGATTTTACCAAAAATGATGCTGCATGCTTAGCATATTTGAGCAATGAAATCTTTGTAATCCACTTAGGTTACTTTTCTTCCAGTGATAACTAGATAACTTTATATGATGATTGTGATTTCGCAATGAAACAGTACGCCAGGTGTAAAAAGTGAGCGCAGTATCAAGGGGAACTCCACTCACACTGCTGCACAGAAGCGGTCAGGGTTACCTCCGACGCCCAACTTTGACAGACCCTGCAATCGCACTGAGTACTCATGAAGAAAATCGTTACCAGGGTGAGATGGCTTCAGCTACCCTATTCCAACCTAAAATGATGTACCCGACTTTCGTTCCCGAATCGCAGCACTTTCTTGCTCATGTACACATCTCGGCATCGATCGTCTAAGTGATCTTTGCTGAACACCACTCTTAATCCGCTTAACCGATTTTAATTCGAACCGGCTGTGTGACACTTTCATTCCCATTGAGTCCTGAATCCGAAGTACAGTAAACAGCTAGAGAATGAACTCGATCATTACGCATTCCGTTGCTAAAGACGGCACATTCTGTTTAGGTTTGTACACAAAACTTGACTGGTCATTCGGAGCGCTGCCAACGTGAAATACCTCACTGTTCAAGATGGAATATATTAGCAATGAATTCATTTGCGAGCAGCCTTTGTGACTAAAACTGCTGATGGTGTGATCTTTTAACATCAGGTTACTTTTTGTGTAGTTAAATTTAAAGTGAGCAAAAAGCATATTTACCATGCGGGACTTTTTATCTGGTCAAACAGAGAGAAGGCATGTATCGCGAGATGTTACCATTTCGATTTACTTTCATCAGTCACCAACGTGATACCAGCGAATTTTATACGAACTGTACACAGCAACAACAGTTGAACGAACCAACCACATAGTTCTGACCTTTTGCACTCTAATAGTGCAATCAGTTCCACTGTAAGGAGATTGATTGCGCCAGCGTTTTCTGTGCACACAAAACTGGCCGATGCTGTTTGTTTGGCATTGTCCAACTGATCGCTTACAGCTTCGCATTGCGATTGCGTAACAGTATCTCGAACGATTTGACGGAGTCAACTTGGTAACCGATCGTTAAGATGGGTTTGGTGATCGATGAGGTCGGGTTCTTCGAGTTTGTTACAGCCGGCAGGTCGGTTTTTGAGATCGCATTTGACAACTTCTCAGAAATGTGCTCCTCTATACGCTGGTGCAAGCGCCGATCTGTCCTACCTATGCAAACGCCAGTTCGACTGCAAACGAAATGGTATATTACGTGGGAGACAGACTGATCGGTTGAGTGTGTACCACCGCTATGAAGAGCCAAACCCTTAGTGCTTAACAAGACACGCGGTTGGACAGCTGGGTAGGTGCGTTACAAAGCCGACGTCAATGTGTGTCTAGTGTTTGTTGCCAGGTGATCACCCTTAAATTTCGAGCTGCAAAACTATGTTCTTTTTGTTTGCACTGCAGCCTACCATTTTTGGTTCTTTATTGCCACTGTGAGTATCCACAAACTTTTCAGGATAACCATTATCCACTAGCTTTTTCCTACTAAACCCTTATTCTTCATCTAACCCACATGCAGTGCAAATCATTCTGGCTGCATGAAATAACGCTGGAGAACCGCAAATATTGTCCACTCCACGTTGGTTTCCGATAAACGGATCGCTATAGTGTACCACCTTGAAGTCTGGTTATAAGAATGTCTAAAAATTACACGCAACTATTAATCTCCACCTCAGATTATACAGTGTAAGGTTTGGGTGAACGGAGTTCAACTAGTTATGAAATGAAGTAAAACACATTCATCGGTAAAAACCAAAAAGCCATTGACGTAACAAGACCTCAGAAATCCTTTTTTGAAACTGCCTTTCAAGCATTCCAAGAAATACATCCACCAATATGAGACTCAATGGGCTACCCATACCTACACCGTCGGTCTGTCTGTACTTGTCACTTTCGAATTCAAACGGAATGTTTTCTGTACAAGAAAAGTGAGATCCTTAAAAAGGTCTAATGGAATGTCTAGATTTATATTTTGGCTCGAAATAAAATCACACAAAATTTCAACAGCTTCACGCAACGACACGTTAGTAAATAAAGTCTACGTCGACCGAGTACATCATCTGTGGACTTACTGCATTGTTTCCAAAAGTTTCTTCTACCCCAAAGCAACTACGAACACAACTGTTGGATAACAGTTCACGAATTGGTTTAAGGATGTCCACTAAAAATCGTGCCAGTTTGTGTTCATGGATAGCATCTCGCGATATTTCTTCTGTCCATTTTGAATAAATGGATTAAGGGAACATTCTCTGCCGAGTTTGTATCAGTTATTCCTAAATCTCCACAAACAGTGAATTGGTTATCCATTGCTCCACAGTCCACACTACACAAGATTGACACATCTTGATCATTGACGGTCAGTACGCCGAGGTATACGAGTCCACGCTGAGCCAGGTGAAGTGGCGACCTGTTGAGTGGACCACATTCAATAAAGGTCTTGGAATCCAGGGTTGCCAAGAGTAAGCAACAATAACTACAAATTCATCCATCCTGGGTGAGTAAACATCAAGCCGGTACATACGCTCATACGTTGCATACAAGATCCCCGATCTGATGTGACTAAGCAGTAACGGTAGTTCATCTACGAATTTACTTCATGCAGTCTTGACACATCTTTAAGACAGCGTGTCATTTACCCTCTAACTTTAGAGCTAGAAAAGTAGTGCGACCTACTCGGATTCCAGTTTCCCATTCGGAAGCTGGCGTATGCCAGCCGAGGTCGAAACTTCCAGAAAAACCCAAACAAACTCTTATCCATCTCCTTTAAATCGAGAATTTCGCGAATTACCCAGACTGTTCACACTTCCCAACAACTTCTGGTCTACAACTGATTCAGGTCGCACTGGTTTCCACTATGCAGTATTAGTTGCGATTTGGTTGCCTGTGTGTCTAAACACAGTGATGGTTATTGTTAGAAACCTATCTCCTGATCGGATAGCTATGTTCCCTTTGGTTTCAGAAACTGAAACTGAAAATTTTAAGGCCACAGAGAACTTGAGGGGAACTGACTCAAAGTGTATTAATTAAAGGTTAAAGTGTGACTGCTGTAAAGGTCATATTGATCGACGAATCAGGATTACCTACCACAAACTACCATTGGGTCTAGTTGCGCTTGGCCTGGTACAAAATATATGTGACCAATAGTCGACTGGGCAAAAATTGTGCTCAATGGGCACTGACCAATCCTCTTGGTTACCATAGTTACTCTTAAACTAACACCCTGTAAACGGTAAGATCTTCGATGGACCAGATATTACTGGAACAGTTGGGCAGAAATTTAAGCTTACATTCTCCGTGCTAAATACCGAAGTTTATAGCCACTTAGACGTCCATCCTGCGAACATCGTTTCTATTTTCTAATGATGCCCAATTTTAATCATAATAAGCCATTGTTCTACCTACAGCTATAAGGACGATCAATAAGACGTTGGCTGTAACCTTTCTGTCGTAACAAATTATACAGGGCGCTCACGGACACAAGTTTACAGGTGTAAAATGTGTGTGCGCTGACCACAACAGTTTAAGATATCATTTGAATCGTTTCAGTTTTGAAGTGTACTCAGTAAATCATTGATAACTAAGTGAGCCGTACTGTGAGTCATTTGGTTCAAGCATGCGTTCAGTAGTGAAGTTAAGTTGGTGTCCACAAGTAAGCCGCCAGAGGTAAGTTGTTATAAAGTAAGCGGCAACAAAAAACGACTGTAGTTTTGCATTCAGGCAGAATTTGCAACGAACTCATCCCATCGGGGATATACAATCTTGTCGGTCAAAAATAGATGCCAGTAAGCACTCACGGTGATCCAAGACCAGCGGCATAGTGATCCGCATGGTTGTTGAATGAGAACTTGACTCGGAGTTCACAGTCCCCTCACTGATGGGATGGGCTCAGCTTTAAGGCATTAAGAAGAGTAAGAATCAAACTCTATGCTCCTTTGTTCAGAACAAAAATCTGTCTGGATGAAAAACCACGAAATAGCGCAAATACCTGATTGCTCATCAGTTATTAACACTCAGTTAAGAAAGCTCAATGGATTCTGCCAATTCATCTAGAATAGTAGTCCCCGCTCATGTGGCTATCACTGCAATTACCACGTTACCCTTTGTTTTTCTCTCGAAATTCCCATCTGCCTATAAACTAAGGTATCTAATAGACGGCAGCTGGTACAATGGTCAAGACATTGGTGTCATGAGAACCCAGACTGGAACCCGGTTTAGGGGAAGGATTTTCACTAACGGTTAACTTCCATAAAAACGGAATTGCAGTTATCGTCTATTTATTTTCACGCTTAAATCAATGCTTCGCTGTCTTTGTTATGGTTTCTCCTAAGGAGATAGGTGGGGTGTTATTCTAGATGGAAAACCTTGGAATACGAAATATCACATATATATATATGAAGTGATGAATGTCATACAATATGTAGGATGAGATGGAAAAGTGTTTTCGTAAGTTAACTGAGAAAGATGTACGAAAAAAAAGTAAATTACGCAGATGCAGGTGACAATTCACAAGAGGAACGTCACTGACTTTAATTCTTCGTTACATCAGACAACGTCTTCACCCCAAGGTGTTAAATGTTACGGAAGACAAGTTTGACAAGTATACTGCTTCCCTCAAATTCTACTCTTCGGTTGGTACGATTCGAAAAACTCCTGCAGTGATCGAAAAAATAATGCAGGAACAGTGTAACCGGATAGATGGTTACAATTACTTTGTTGTGGCTAGGAACACGCACTATGTAGGTACTGATGAAACTTTTGATCCGCGTATGAGTGCCACGTCGAGAAAAAATGTTTGCCTTCTAGTATTCTTCTCCAGGATGACGAACCTATTCTTGTGTGCCCTGTTAAAAGGCGTTAGTAGCTTTACTGTCCTGTGTACTGCCTTGTCGACGGCCCATTGAAGAAAGTTTCAGTGTGTGCTTTCTTACCTCAGAATCAAGTCATACGCTGCTCGCCGGACTGCCGCTCCTTGCCTAATCCCCACTCACAAGCAAGACACGATGTGGCAGGTGACCTGGCATTCATAAGATGTGGCTAAGCCAACAAACACCATCATTACTGACACGATTCTCCCACTACAGGCCATTGATTTTTCAGAGACACCAACGGCCAGAGCAAATACTCTACGGGCATCCTGCAAGTGACGAGCCAGGTTTCGGATCTGTACAATAGGACCTCCCTTATAGTGGCATTGCGTGTGCGGTCTTTCATAGGAAGACTGTGATCATGCAGATGCTACACATGACATAGGTTGGCGAACGCAATTCGATTCTTAGCTATACGATTTGTGACCTCGCTGGACACTCCAATAACAACGATTCAGTCCCCAAAGGCGTATAAAATTAACTACTAACTCTCACTACCAAGAGTAAGAGAAATCGGAGAGTCCTGCCACTCTCACAACAGAAAATTGCGCCTGGGAAGAGCAAAAGCCATGTCAAATTAGACCAAGGTCTTAAGCTCGTCCGAGATGTTGTGAACTTCCCTTTAGCCCTCACCTATAGGGAACTATGGTCTGCATACTCTACGGCTGGAAGTAGGGTGCCTGGGAGTAGTTTCACCCCATCATATTCACAGTCTGTCAGGGCACACTCTAGAATCTTGTTTGCCGCCAAAGTGAATAAGAAAGTGGTGTCTTGAAAACTTTGCTGTACATCAGTAAAATTGTTGCAGTTCGGTGATAAACTTCACAAAGTCCTAACGCTACTTTAGGGCTAGCCGCAAATTTCTGTCAGGATTTTGTTATACTTCACTGGCACACCATTCCTTGATAGACAGTCTCAGAGCGCAGTTCTGCTGGTTGAATGTCAGATGTTTGGAATGACAAAAACCGTCTGTCTTCCACATGAGTTGGAACAGGTGGTAGATTGTAAAGATACGATTAATGTAGCCACGGCCAGAACGAAACTAAACTAGCTCCTCACAAAGTACACTGACTGTGAATGACTTTGAAGCGATAGGAATCAGGTTACTCCCTCGGTAATTTACATACAAAGCGTTTCGACTTTTTTTGATTTTGGCAAAATCCTGTTCTTTTGGGACGACTCCACTAAAAATTTCCAGTGCAGTGCAGTCAGCCTTCTGATTAACGCTGGAAGCTTATTTACAGAAGAATCAAGAAAGAGTTCGTCTGGACCGGTGCCGTGTAACGTCTCAGAAACCCTCCCTCGATTGAAGCTTCTGTTTCGGATAGTGGGAAGATGCTAATAGATCATTGGCTACATTGCGAGCCGGTAGGTATAATAAACGACGCATGCGGTTGACAGAACCTCTGTTAAAAGTGCTCAACCCAGCGTCCTAGGCGTCGTTCCCAGTTGTTGATAATCTCAGCTGTCGATCAGCAAACAGGTGCCCGGTTAATCCTACCATTCTGGTCTGATTAGAAGCCCACGGCTAGCTCAGACAGTGGGTTGTGGAACAAGAACAGTCCGCACTTGTGATGAAATAAGATGTGTGTAGTGTTCAAATAGCTTAGAAACATGCAAGCTCTCAGCAGAGCGGTATATTTCAAATCAACCAGTGAGGTGTAAGCAAATGAAAGCTATGAACATTCCATTACCACCTAGGTTCTCATTTCCGTTCGAAAATACCCACTGAAGTTATAAGAACGACAGGGTAATGAACGAGACTTGCTTTCGGTGTTTGATCATCAGATTAATTACAACGCAATGAATACGTAAACAGTAACTGGAATGAGTCAGAAAAATGGTCAATATGGGTTATGGATGGCATGTTTGGTATCAGTTACGCAGTCATTGTTCCAGATCGTGGGCCCGATTGATTGTGGGCTGAGGGGGGGTAATTGTCCGCACGAACTTCTTCTGAGCGCAAAGGTCAGGGTTGCGCAATCGCACAGAAAACCGACTTGGAATGACCAGTACACTCATTATGACAGTTTCCTTCCGCTAAACAAAAAGCAAAACCTCATACTGTGGCGGATTGTCAAACCGGAGGTGCGGGTGCTCCAAATCACAGCGGAATACCTCGACGGTGCAGCAAGGTACGTCTAAAAGCCCACAGCGAACAGGTCGGGAACAGCATCGGCAACCGGTTGAGACATCTCTCAACTGGATCGGACCAACGGGTGAAGCATGGCAGGCAAATTGGGATGAATAACCAGATCGGGAGCGCGATTATCCTAACATCTGGGGGAATAGCTTGAGGTGATCGTAGAATACTGCCAGAGGATATAGCAGGTGGATTGCGTACAGCACGAGCGATCGGACGAGCTATCACCCAACGGAGGAGGGACGGCAAATGAAAAACGTCGGACGCGCACAAACCGGCAATGAAGGCAGTAGAGGTGAAAATTAAGCCACTCTCTGTGGTTAAAGAACTTGCGTATATTAGACTTCCTTTCAACGGTGCTCACATGGCCGAAAGGCTCACAAGTCAGTCGAAACAACCTACGTAGCCGCTTAATTGTGCGTCAGTTTCCGTTCAACACCCCTTATCATGTCACGTCGATTATCTGACATTGTGTGGATATCATCCTGTGTGGTTGAACAGTGGTGTGATTAAAACGGTTCCAAGAGCGATTGTTGTTCATTTGACTGACTCTAATCATTCTGTCAGTAAGAAAGATGCCTTTCAGATTGTCTACCGAGTGTCAAGGCATCGACAAAAAGTGGTGAGATTCCGAATGCTGACCGTTGCCGAAACCATCAGCATCCGATTGCGCAATCCTGATCTCTGCGCTCAGAAGAAGTTCGTGCGGACAATTACCCCCCCCCCTCAGCCCACAATCAATCGGGCCCACGATCTGGAACAATGACTGCATAACTGATACCAAACATGCCATCCATAACCCATATTGACCATTTTTCTGACTCATTCCAGTTACTGTTTACGTATTCATTGCGTTGTAATTAATCTGATGATCAAACACCGAAAGCAAGTCTCGTTCATTACCCTATCGTTCTCTCTTTTTACAGATGTCGATTTTCACTAGACACCTTACAGCCAAATGTAAAATCACACGAAAATTTAAATTTGGTAATCCGGACCACAACGTTCATGAGGTTTTTCGGTGTTATGCTCTTAGAAACCTCGCTTAAATTTATTGCTGTTCAAAAGTCGCCTTTAACACTGAAATCATGTGACCAAATTACTGCCTCCGTGGGCGCAGGTTCAGGCTACAACAGCAGATGACTTATTTTAATAACGGCCAATAGATGCTTATTGTTCGGATACGTATAGTCTAGGACATCCTACTCAAAACCTTCTGAATCTCTTCACCCATCCGGGAATCCAGTCAACAACTACGATCAACACGTAGAAAGTTTAAGTGGCAGAAGCTCTGGTATCAGTGCCACCAACGATTTGCCTGCTGAGGTACGTTTGTGTCATGATCTAGTGTCCATACTTATTTGGCTCTCCTTGTGCATTTTATCTTCACACCGATTTACTGTAATCTTCTAATCTTTATTTTCCGCAATAGCAACATTTTTTACGTGTTCCGCTTCCCTTAAGCTATACTGGCGTATTATTCTCCGTCTCAGAATAAGATGTCTATAAGTGTGGTTAGGTCACGGTAACTCGCGTACAGTTCTATTGATTCCAAGGTTTTCCGATTAAGTATTACGAGGTTTGTAGTAATTATTTGGCTAACATGAGGGCATAGGTAAATATAAAAACTACTCCTCAAAACGTTTTTTAAAGCCGAATCCCACACTAACAGCCCATTTCCACCACTCCGGTTTATCAGCTTTAACAAATAAATATATTTCTCTAAAGTCATTTCTGAAGCAAAAATGCTGACATACAAGCCATTTTCCGACTCTTTTTCTCTTACGACTTTTAATTTCTGACAATATACTCCAGTTGATGCATATAATCCAAAAAATATTGTAACTTTGCAGAAACCAGTCAGAGTTCAGGCACCGTTTCCTATAATGTGGCCAGTAGTGGAGTTCCCCATCAATTTGATCATCCCACTATGAGTTAACTTAATTGCAACTCCAACCCAACTGTTGGCCTTCGCATCCATTGGGCTACACCATGCTGGTTCACCATGCCACCAGGTGAGGACTAGGGTAGACACCCACTTCACTGAAGATCGCAGTAACGCATAACACTCGAGTGTTCCCGTGCGATACGGTTGTCCCAGCAGAATCTGTAATGGACATGCCGAATTTTACAGCCACTCTTTCGTGATCGTTTCTGCAACTGGACCTTCGAAAAGTATCCCTGTATCTTCACAGAATATCGCTTTCGCGCACCCAAAATTCCCGTAAGTGAATAGGCAGGATGAGCTGGCCAGTTTGAGCTGACAGAGAGTTACTGTTAGGAGGAACTTTGAAAAAGAAAACCGAAGTGGAGAGTATCCCAAACCGATTCATAACATTGAGACACAGTGTCAGTAGAGACTGGATCATCGAACCTCACCTATCGGTAGCATCAATTACTTGGTTTCGGTGACTTATGAAGTGTTAACGAATGAATTAGCCTGAGAGAAATATTGAAGGGAAATGCTTAAACCAGACCTGGCCTACTGTGCAAACGTGACAAACAACAAGTTGAAACACATGATTCTATTCCACTCCTGTCAGTATTTATGAAGCAAACGATTGAATGGTTCCATCAGCAATCTCCTCTAAAAAACCTTACCGGACTGGTGACCTGTTACCTGGAAAGGGATAATCGTCGTGGACAGATGGCAACCGTAAATGAAAGGCACTAAAATTTGGTGGCCAACACGTGGCTGCCTTTTAGTTCATACTGCTCAACTGCTTCGTTTCCAAACGAAGCAGTTGTTTCCAAAAAGCTCTTCAAGCTCCATAAACAGTGTAAGATGCAAACGACAGTGTGTTCCCCCTTGTATTGCCGTAAACGGGGAAAAATCCGACATTTATCCAGACCTCTCTGTGGACGGCAGTCTAGTTTGAGGGTACAGAACCTTCCTGAATTAAACGTTCTTACGGATGAACATTCGTTCGCTCCGCTCTCTGCTTCTACATCCCTAATCAGCCACTTTAAAAACACAGATATCTTTTTACGGTTTAATTTCCATTAGAGTCATAAAACATCGATAAAAATTACAAACGAACTCGCTTTTATTGTAACTTTTGGTTACGAGCACTGCTGATCTACCGAAAATGTTAATGGCTAGCAAAAAACAAGTCTGATGACACTAGAGATTCTTTGAATATCATTTGTCAAATCAAGACATGCAAGGTAGTTGAACCGTGATTAAAAATAGACCATTTTATCATGTTGAGTAACGTGGGGACGTGTCCTGATTTTTGGACATTTACCATGTAAATTGTTTCCACTTCCACTTCTCTCACGAACTTTTCAATAGATTCTTTCAAAAAGCCACGGTGAACATGTTGTCATAAGGATGAGTCTCGTGTGAGTTGTAAGTGAGATGGTTCTAAGTTGACAAACAATTCAACACTTTTTCAGGTAAATAAATTTCAAAGAACGAATGTTGTGTGTAAGTGAAAGCTGATAATATCGGACTGTTATTCTGCCTGACTTCGAGTTTTGTGGCGTTATCCAGCGCTGAGCAAACGGACACAGGAATGTCACTGTTATCTGTGTATTCGCCTCACCGGCTGAAAAAGTGACAGGTGTTGACACATTGATATCAACCGCATGTGTTGGAATACACAATACTTTTAAAGGCGCAAGAGAAACGTCAGACAAACTGGTCTAACTATAAGTATCTCATTTCTTAATCAGTTTTACGTGGCTTTGTTCAATGATATCGAGTAACGATAGATTAAAGAACCACTTGGTAGTGGAGATTTTTGTCAGTTTAACTTGGCATCAATAGTTGAAATAAAAATTCCTTTAGAACAACTCGAGAATCAACCGAAAGTCTACTTGCTGCTTAAGCAGTTAACTTCCACGTATGAAATGTACAGCTAAAGAACTTTCAGACTAGTTTGTTGGAATAAGCTCAAACAAAAATGATAAAACGGCTTCTTTGTTTCCTTCTTATTAGATGGAGCAACATTAATTATACAGACTGAGCGTGTACTGCTGAAAAACAGCTCCAATGAATATAAAAGATCAACAGAAAATTATGACCACCCGGACCACCCGGGAGATAGAAAAAGGTGGACCAAGCTTACGCTGCATACAAAGCTGTAGAATGGAGACGGTTACCACCCCACATAGTGTTCGTATGGTAAATGAATGTGTCCGTCCGCTGTGGAGAGACCCTATGTATGAAATGTTTCTGTTCATAGTAAATAATCTCCCAGCATACTTAAATTCTGCATATATAAGAAACTAACACCTGTGGATGTTATTACCGTCAATGTTGATAGACAATTTGTGAACAACATGCACAGTCGGAAGCAGGCGCACTTCTCTACGTTATCGATGAATGTCGAGCAATCCGCTTGGCTGCCCACTTATCACCAACCTTCCACAGATTAATGAAATGCCCAAATGCGAATGACGATCACAGTGGCTATCAATGGCAAGAAAATTCTACCATCGCTTTCGGAACAAGGTCTTTTTATCCGTCGAAAAGAATATTGTGAGTTCAATGCGGAAGTTTTTTTAAATCAACTTCAATTTGTTTCTTCTAATAGTTTTATAGGTGGTCTTTAAGCAAATTATGGATGAATGGCACCCACGAATTAATCCACCTGGTTGCTTAATTTAGACGCACACGTAAAACGTTGTTATACGATGCAGATATGGAACCAAAACGATACGGGGAAATGAGTTTGGTTTAAGCTGACCGCCCACACGTTATCCATTGGAAAAACATCTTTTTCTGCCAAATCATATATGCCACGCAGACACTCCGTGTCGTGCTAAAATGCATTCTAACTAAGCTGTTTTATACAAGACCCGTGTAGCTATAGCAACATACGGTTAGTTTCACCCACTTGCAGAACTGGTTTACGAACGAAATTACCAACAGAACGACTGTGTTGTCTGTTACTCGCATTAGACTGGAAGTAAATACGGCCAGCCATCGTTTTCACATTTCCGGTAAATCAGTGTACGTGTATTGGTGTTTCGTAAATTTGAGTACGGTACCTGTGTGATGGCGGAATCGCTGGCAACACATAGCTGATAGGTTACTTTTCGTGAATGAGTACGCGCAACGGGCTGAAGTGGACGGAGTACTCAGTGAACCCAAACGCCTCGAGTTTGCTTCACTAAATCCGTCTGTGCAGGCATCAGAGTTGATAAAAACAGTAGTGGAAAAAATCGATCAGGTACATTACTATTCAGAATAAGGAACTGCGGATAGACAAATAATTAGGAACATCGATTATGAGTCCTAGTAAAATGTGGACTTCACGTTGCCTATGCGCCAAAAAATTGCGTGATGACAAATAAATACTGAACAGCATAATTAACACAGTCTCTGAAATGAAACGCCTGATTGCTATTCAGAACGGAAGCAGACCATTACGTATGACGAACGGTTTGATGCAGACACCGGAATAATGTGGACGATAAATTTCCTAGTAGACCGGGTAGAAGTGACTGTCAGCTTTGGAGACAAGGAAGACTAGCAGGAACAAGTCAGACAATACAATCCCGTTGTACTCTTTGGAGCATGAGCATTGGATAAAACAAAACCAGTTGAACAGAAAGACTCAATTCGTGATAAAATGCCTTGTGAATGCTGGGCACAAATTTTACTTAGAGAAACTCGTACCAATTAGACTAATTAGCTAACTGAAAAACTAGGCTTTTATTAGACACTAATTAAAAACTCAACTTTATGGGACCGACAGGGGAATATTTACAGAATGGATGAAATCGTAAAATAAAAACAACTATTCTGGGGAATTATTATTTACGTTCAAACATCCGGGAGGTTTTGAAAATCTACAACTTCTTTTCAACGAAACACAACGAGGTTCAGCGACTTGCAAACTAACAAACAAATTTCAGCCAGGTCAACGATATCGCCTTTATATAAAATGAACATCACCTACCGGTGATCGTAACTGTCGCACTCCCATAAATATTCAGATTATCCCCTTGAAAAGAAGCACAAGACACGAGCTTGACTCTTGCCAGAACCCGTCAGTAGTGCAAGTGGGGCAATATGAGCGCCACTCATAAGTGAATATGGCTACGCGCTCACATGTGACCATTTAGTCATGCTTAATATGAGGTCAGTGGTGCAATGTTCAACACAGTTGCCTCGTGAAAGTATGGTCAGAGTTCTAATCCAAACCTTGGCAAATGCATGCCCTGCTGACAAGCTCTAACGAGAGTCTAACACTTCCTTTCGATAGGGACTGACTGAATAGTTTGTGAAAATGTGAGAGGTGCGATCAGTTATGAACTATATTCAATTTATATGAGGGACAAAATCTCTCACTACTCATCAGACATCACCTTCACTTGACTACCAGTTACCTCGAATATTCTCGATTTGGTTTCACAAATTATAAGAGGCGTTCATGTTACATTATCGACTGGACCACAAGCGTCACACATAGAAGTGAGACTTGTTAACTCTGGTGTCACTCTTACAACATAATTGGATGAAACTTCGTTAGATGCTTTCCGTCAGATCTAACGAGAGTTCCGACGATGATGTTAGATTCGTTGCTATCTCATTTAATACACCATACCTGGGATAGTATGCTACATCATCTTTGTTCTCTACTGTTCCTCCTTATTTTCAGTATACCAGTAAACTGAACGACCTAACTGCAATACACTTATATAAACAGCGATAAACGTTTAACCTCAATCACTATATTGAGAAACAACAGCGAATTCGCTGTGACCGGCCAAATTCCCAGTTTATTAATGTTGAAGATTTGGTTCGGGTTCTGTTAAAAACGATCTGGGTGAGTAGCTCAACTTCCACACTAGTATCGTGTAGGAGTGCCGAGCATACACCTACTGGAGAATATGCTTCGACACATTTGACTGCAACCGAAAATTCCCTAATCAAGCCTTTGTCGTTGTAATTTAGAAGCTAGTTTGAGGTTATTTTTTCCTTCTAACGTCTCTAAGGTTCGGTTTTTCTTGTCACTGAGCCTAATTAACGGATACTTAATTCGCACTTGTTGTCAGGCCAGCTTGACTACAAGTACTAGGAGTTCCTTCATTCACCAATCCTTACCCCGCTTAGCAACCTTCAGAACTATGTTACTTTCAATGATGAACACGATTTCGTATGAATCGTTTCATTTTAAAAAAGGTCCTCACATGACTTTCTCCTTCTTATCCGGTTTTTCAGCCCGAACAGCACCGCAACAGAACGAATAAATTAGTGACTGTACACCATTCGTTACAAACTCCCTGACGTTTTCTTGTACGTCCGATTGTGCTAGTGTATTATGGAGCTGAATCCTTGTGCCTTCAACTATCCCATCTGAATATAACCCAAAATATTGTTTACGATCCACAGCACAAAATATACTCGACCGTCATGATCTCCAATACCAAATGGATAGGATGAATCAAAAACCCAAAACTCCCACACCTCTATCATTCTAATTGACAATACTTATTTTTTTCGAGAAGATTGTTCACTATACACGGAAATTATAATACATTTGCTTTACTTGTGTTCGACAGTTGCCAACAGATTATAAAGAATAGATTAAACGTTAGTTTACTTTCTGGTATTTCACCTGGTTTCTGACAAATTCCACTCATACTCGATCCAGGTGAACAAATAACAGTTGTTACTGTAGCCAAAACAGTGGGTTTTTTTATTAGGAAACCAGTAGAGATTCGGCCATTTCGAACTGATGATGCTACTGCTGTCATTGTTGGTAATGGTGTGGGAATCTTAAGAAGTACGGGTCAAAGGTTAACTGGTAAAAATTGGTGGTCAGGATGACGTGCATGAAGTGCTAGGCAGCACAAGTATTTGCATGTGAAGTTTTAAACCGTAACTAAGTTTGGCGCTTTTTCACATGTTTGACGTGGGAAACCGGGTTTTCAGATTTAATCTCTCTAATCATAAAATCTGCATTGGGTTGGCCTACTCAATCAGAGACAGCCAGGTGACGTGAGTGTTAAACAGAAAACTGGACAAGGACGATTGACATCACTTAGACGGCTCATATGTTATACTACAAGTGCATGGTTCTCACTTTCCACCCACCTCACTTTTATATATAGTGTGTAATATTTGTATGTTCAGTCGCACATAATGAATAAATCACTGGATTGTGGGATTGGTTGGCTTTTGTTACTTGCCACTTAATTGCTTGGTCATTGGCTCTAGCCAACACAACTGCTTTTAGCTCAACGTGGTGAGAACAAGAACTCTAATTTTGAGTGTGCAATGGTGCCTGACCTGTCAAAATTTGGCAAGATACTGTTGAAGGTACGCCTGTAGATACTCACAGGTAATCGATTCAACGAATATATGGGCAGTAGCATGATGCAGGGTGGTAACGTTCATGTTCTCGCATGGGCTGTTATTTGGATAACAAGTAGCCAATCTGATTAATAAAAACAGTACTTTTCGTCTAACATGGCTGGCTAATACTCTGGTCGACTGAAAGAATGTATAAAAGGGTTCATAACAAAAACGACAGTTTCAACGCGAACTCGTACTCTTTATGCTATTCGTTTCTGCGCAACAATGCAAAGTACCCAGGCTGTGATGTCTGGTATGGCAGATCGATGACAGAAATGGCATGTTCGTTTGGTAAACATTATTTCAGTAACGGAACTCACTGCTTTCGCTTTTTTGCTCTCTTCATTGTACTGTGTTCACCTACTGACACTCAACACCGACAGTCGAGTGTACATAAACGGCACAAGCTTTCTCTAACCTGTAAACTCCCAGAGACTAAAATGTTTAGGAGAGGCCAGTGAACAACGATCAATCGAATTTGTCACGGTGATCATCATTCGGTTTGGCTGTTGCTTACCGTTTCGCTTTAACAAACTGGTCGTCTAAACCATCGTAAACCAGTGTACCGTTGCATGTAAAACAAGTACTGCAGCATAAGCTGAGAAATTTTTAAAAAAAATATTCATTAAATAAATTACGCCTTCTTGTTCCTTACCAGTGAATGATCTAACCGCCGTTACGGAGGAACATACATTATACATAGTGTTGACAAGTCCTTTAAGGGTAGACAGCGGTCGAAGTACCCTGCCAAGAAGGCATTGGTCCGTTGATAAGAAAAACGGTTGGTGACAACAAACTTATCAGCTAAAATGACAACCAAAATTGGTGATCTAATAGGACAAAACATGAAACAATGTTACAAATTTCAGTTAATCACCAGAGCAGATTTTTAACTAAAAGTGAATAGAATCGGTTTATCTCAGCGGAGCTTTTGCCAATGGAACAACAATAACGTAAACTGTCCTTTTAAACACAATAGACACTGTTTAGTGTTCTTTAATGACAAACAAAGTACACACGTTAAACGAATACGAACACGTACTTTGACTACCCAATCAGTGTATACAGTGTACATTTTTCACGTTGAGAATTCCTCTAGAATAGACGTCCATTACGTTGGAACTTCTGGGTTTCCTGTAACAAACCTGTCTTTAAAGAGAACATCCTCCGACACTACCCTCTCAGGTTGATTAGTCCCCTAAAGAAGACATTTCATCTGCATCATCTTCTTTGCATGACCTCGTCATCATTCCAAAAGGCAATGACTTGTTTTCCTTCTCACCAGTCTCTACTACAAGCAGTAACACCAGATGGACTGGCTTACAATTCACAGTACTAAACTATGTTACAGTTATGGATGTGTACAAAGCCTCCGTGGCATCATAGGACAACTGTTTAGGACATGAGTGTGAAGAAAATCTGTCAAGACATACTGTCAACTCCCGATATTGTTGATAAAACAACACCTACAGTTTCTTAACTCAAAATGCAACGGCATAGTCTTCACATTGGAAACTGAGACCGATAAGAGCTCACTGAATTTTCTAGACTGCCTAAGGATCCAATTTCCATGGGCGACCAGACAGACTGCGTTTACGAGATCAAATGCGGTGACTGCAACATTGGAGAGACAAGTAGACAACTGGAAGTATGTGTTGCCGAACACAAGAGGCACACAAGGTTTCCTCTTAAACACGCCTATCAATTTCAGAGGCTAGAGAAGGATTCGGCCATCGCACTACATGCACTGCCAGAGAATCACAACGTAGTTTTTGATCAAGGTCGAGTGATTCACAAGGGTCTAGCTTCCTATGCAGAGCGGTGCTGTGACGAAGCTTTCACCATTTACACACAGCACGCTTGTGTTAATCGCAATGATAGCAAACCCCTGTCTGCAGTGTGGCGTGGATGGATAAACGGCACCAGATACGGACGCGTCTTATCTACATCTGTCTCACCCCCACTTAGTGGGCAAAGGATTAAACCGATCCGGTCAGATGCACCACAAATTGACCTAACCACGGCAAATCCCATGTGATCTCTGTTCCTCTGTCAATGTGATTTCGATTACAACGCTCCTGAGGAAAGTCACCCGAGGTGGTTGAAACGTAGAGTAATAAAACTTGCTCGTAACGCTGTTATTCCCAATCTGTTTACCAATAACATGTTAAACACGACGCCCAAGCTATTCAACTTCATTCGTACTACATTTGGTGCGGATATCTTACAACTACTGAAATCTCCTTTAGGAACTGGGCATTTCCGTTAGTTTGCTTATTGATGGTCGGATGATTGAGGAGTTTGAAGCCGTTAGTAAGTGCTGAATATATGCACCTCAAATACGTCCTTCGTCTATGTAGTTGATAAAATTTTTGTCCGGTAATTTCGATTGATCGGGAAATTCTTGGCGATACTGTCATGAAAGGTGGGGCAAATTCACCTATCTTTGAGAACTATCCAACGCTTCTTAAAGGTTAATGTCAATAAAAACGAAAAATCCATGGTTGAACAGTTTGATAAACGTTCAACTTGATTATCTATGATTGTATGAATCTCCGTCAAGGTAGGAAAACCTAGCTAATACGCGTGTTCAGATCGAAAACATTTGGTATCCCTCTAAATTTGATGCGCTTTACTTGGGCGTATTTTCTATAGCAAACAATCCAAAGATTAAGTTTCTTTCCAAAAAGCTTAACGGAACCTGCTAGTCAGTCACTAGACGTTAGGACAGATATGATGATAGGTCGCATTTTTTCCCACCAAAATGAGTCCGAGTAAGCGAGGTCGTGCGTGTGTGGATTGTGTCTGATAAAAGTGACTGACATTAAACAGTGGCTGAATGGCATGGGGCAGATATCAGATTTGTTCACATGACGAAGTTCAGTTCAGTTTATCCTAGGGACCCTAAAGGCTAACCCACTTGTGTTATTCTTCATCTGATTATCGATAAAATGGAATCGCACTTGTATTCACGTGCGATAAAGGTAAACTGTTCTAGTTCACAGCTGAGATCGAACTTAACCCTACGACTCCATAAGCTAGCAAATATCCATAAGGATCATGTGTTTTCACCATGTGGTTGCTATCAGCTACATGAGTTTAACGAGTTATTTGATGATATTTTCATAATCGGTAAAGGGAGATGCGGATCGCGCAATAGAAGAAGCGTGCCACATTCGGAGTCCATAGAACAAGACAAAATCTCCAATAAATTCAAAATTACACTGCTATTTATTAATACATCTAGGGCAGCAGCATCAAGATGTGCTTTTGTTAACCACATGTCTACAATTCATATTTCATTTTCCAATAAAAATACCAGCCTTGAAACTTTCAGTATCCCAAGTTCTAGTAAGAATCTGCTTGACTGAATTCACTGTCTTTCAAACTGGCGTCACCAGTTCAACTTATGTCATCGACTGAAACGCGCTTGAGACCGGCTTTGAATTCACAACTGAAAGCAAACTTGAATGCGTTTGGCTGACAACTGTACACCTGTTGTTTCTCTTCTGAAGCGATATATTCTTCAGACCGGGTAAACTGTTGCATATGTAGAATAGTGACATGCGAAGGGAAGATAGTCTCTCGTAATAGGCAAGTATCCTTAAACACGAACAAGAAGTAACCCAGTCACTTTACGGGGTTTTGGACGAAGCACATCAGAATGGAAAACTGATGGCACTAGGTTTAGTTAGAAAGCATCATAAAGATATCTAGCTGGCTGGTAGACCAGGTGTTTGTTGAAATGAAAGTAAACACAAAAAACATTCACTAGTTCATGTGTAACGGATTGCAGTGTTACTCAGATCTGGGATATTCAAGCGTCAAAGAAAAATCAGACCTATTTAGAAATCAAACTCAATACCAGGTACTAAGCAAGTGACATTCAATAGACGGTCTCGAACTATTCACAGTTCATTTGCTTGAGTTGAAAAATATTTGAGCACTTGAGCGGAGGCTTTTTTTATTTACATTGAAGTGATCAGTCGGTTAAGCTCTCAAGGTCAAATAGGGTAAAGGGGCTGGGAAAAGAAAAGATAATCAGGGCTTCTGTGTCAAAAGGCGGTTGGTTACGGTTTGAGCGAACAGAATTGAGTCACTCGGACTGCACACTGTTTTTTCTGATAAAAGTATTCTGTACGAATCAAATGAAGACCACATAGACTAGTTTCCCGTCTGAACCCAACTGTGACAGGCACTTAATAGTAACTTGCCACTGAATATTACTCATTAGTAGTTCACGTTTTTAAACTAGAATTTCTGACTAACTAAGCGCACAACTGAGATTAAACATATCGACCTTTCTGCTACCAAATCAACAAGACAGACATCATTGAAGGCTAATTCCCAAATCGCAGTGATACCTGCAGTATAGATGCGCAACTTCGTGCGACGGTTCAGTATAGCCTTTTAACTCGTGTTAACTTCGTTTGTGAGTCTCAATTCAAACCGGCTTCCGAATGAGAGGGAATAAGATGGCCGTAACTTGTGCAAACAGGTATTTTTTGTGACTTAGTTCAAAGGCTTGACGGCGGCAGCTGGATTGCACGCCGGTGTGCTTAGCACACGTCTGTCGAATGCGTTGTCCGAGAGCAGTGTCGCGCACGTGCAGCTGGTTTTACGTCTGATCCACATCGGCTCACTAATGTCAATTATAATCAGCCTTAAAAAATACGTCGTGGATGAAATTGAAGTGGTTCTCTCGGGTAAAAATGCAAGGTTGGAGTAACTTCGAGTTGTCTCAAGAGTGACAGGACGCAATTGGTGAGGATGTAAAATAGAAAACAGGAAATACATTGCGAGAGAAATGCAGACATTTTTGATGACGGATGTGTGCAGTGCGGCAAACTGAACGGCTGGCTGTACGGACAGTTCTTCATTACGTTCAGGAAACATTTACCCGTATTCAGCTCAGTAATTTTAGTAAAAAAATCCACAAACTGCTGTTGGGCTGTCTGAGCATAACAAATACAGTGTTGGTAACGAACGACCTTTTAAATCACCATATACAAACATTGCACCGTATTGCAAGGTTAGGGAAACAATGCAATTTAGTCAATATCAATCAGTCCTGTGTGTGTACAGGGAGTTGATGCAATTCATTTCCTCCACTTGAAGTTGATTGTCATTAAGAATGAGGACCAACACGGTGCTTGATGGTCTCGTTTGCCTTCTGTCGCACTGTGAGTTTTTTTATAAAGTACACTGGACAATAAGCAACAGTAAGTTGTAACATGCCATGAAGATTGTATTGGGCTGCAGTGTTCTGAAACACTCGGTTACCAATCCTGAGTGTATAAAATAACCTGAACGGCTGAGCATTTTCTTCAGAAAATTGTTTTGAGATGCATGGAAGTCATAGCTTTGTAATTTGAAGCGATGGGTTAATCGAGAACCAGTAATCGAGATTCAGCAAGCCGTGAAAAACGCTGGCCTTGTGATTAACTGAAATGTCGCTATCAGACCGCTCTGTTTCGCTGATTTCAACTCAACAGCTGACAGCTACTCACTGAAATGCCGGTACCTCGTGACGTATCTTCGGCTCATTTTAACGAGTTATATGGATCTAACCTAATGTTCAGGTTTACCAAATGTCTCGATCTGATAAATCTGCAGTAATGTTGTCGGAATTTTATGCCAGCACACGCACCTTGTTTTCTCTCAGGTAACCGGGATGTACACAATAAACGGATGGACTAGAGTAGTACATCGCTAACAACGTTCACTTTCTTAAGGCAACCTGTAGTTTTGGATCTCTAGGGTAACACCCACAGAACGAGACAAAACATGAGCGGTTTTCTGCGCAGGGTAGAAGCAACTGTTTGCGGACCAGTATGAGCTAAGGGGATAATGTTTTAAATCAACGGATGGATTGCGATATCACCCTTAACACTGATATCGTTGGTTACTGACTTCTGACTGGTCTATAGTAAGAAGTACGATCTAGTGATAATCAGTAGGTTAATCGAACTACTTCAGATGGCTGAATCGGTGTATATGACCAATCGGCTGTTGATTTTAACGAGTCTAAACCAGCTATGAAAGTGGGCAAATGATAAAAGTAAACGTTTTCGGAGAAAATATTTGTTCGTAATTTTTTTAAGAAAAACACTCCATTCTCATGGGGACTTTTAGACTGATTGCACGATAATGTCCAGTATTTAAAAAAAACCTGGATGTATTCATGGTTGGTATGGTGTAATTCTGGACGTTATAGTCTGACCTGGAGCCATCAGTTGATTATGTTAATAAAATCCGGCTACTTTTATTAAAACTGCACATATTTAAGGACATTTTTGGTCATGCCCTATTGAAGTTTAGCGTGTGTCAAATATTGTAATGTATTCGTTCGGCTTAATGCTGATTTGTTTTACACGTAATGTCCCGCGGCTACTGTCTTTCACCGTACCAGAAATGTCGACATGCTTAACTTACGCCTCAGTACACAATGCTCACTCGAGTATATGAACATTTTATTCCACCACTGGTAAGCAACAAGTTTTCCTGGATTTTTAGGTTGAGGGTACAGGAAATAGAACTGCAAAACACTGCTGTTATCAGTTTGTTGCGAAATCTTCCTTGTTAAATACAACCCATTGTTCATGCCATGTAAATACTCGAAAGTAAAAAGAATTTTGATTTGGGAAATGTGGATTCTGTCGTTTAACTTTACCGTCAGACTTCGGTAACCACCCTTTGATGCTGATTGACTAGAGATGTGTTTTCCTCTGGACTATCATCGCACAGATTCTGAGTGTAAACGATCCTCTAATTCACCAAAAATATCGAAACGAAATTCAGCAGGGCGGAAGTCTTGGCTTGGTAGATTATGCAACAGCTACAAGGAAAATAAACAAGAGAATTACGGCTATGAAAAATCCGCAGGGTTGGTGCATAATTTGATGTTGAGCTCACTAGGGGGATCGTTACCTCCAACCGCCACAGTCTCACAAACCAGGGTTGGATTTCAAGTATCTCAGACAAAAACCAGAAGGCGCATTTTTCACTCTGATTCCGTCATGTCAAACATTGAAGCTGGATTTTCACAGTAAACCTCTAACACAAGTGTCCGTAGTCTCTAACTGTGTTCACACCATAGTTGGAATAAAGTCGCTTTATGATTACATTTGATCCATGGAACCTCGTTCCGACGCTTCCACTCACTTTCACGTTTGTGTTATCATATGAATTACACCTCATTTCTAATTCTAAGTAATTAAAGATGTCGATTACTCCCAACCAATTTGTACAGCCAAAAAGCGCGTTTGACTGTTCCATCGATTGTTTGGTTAACTATACACTAACCACTTACAATGAAATCACTTATGAGACTGTTTAACTCTTTAGTTTCTTCCACATTACATTTGGACAGTTATATTCGACACTGGCTACAATGCTCACAGTAACCTCTACGACGAGGTCAGCTTAGTTAACTGAAGGTACAAGCTAATGAACGATGGCGTTATTAATACGAATATGGTATACTATTCCTCTCCGTATGACTAGAGGTACATGATGAATGCACAACAGGAACTGAAAGCTGTGTTATCTCTATGACAAATCGAGTAACTTTCAGTTGTTTCTAAGTAAATCCCGTCGCCCGCAATTAACTCAGTAACAGCCACAGTTTATTGTTCATTTCCAAGAGCAGTTTATATAGTATCGTTCGAAGAGACAGCCATCGACGACACCAAAATTAAGCGATAAACTTGTTCAAAAAAGGCAATTTAAAACAAGTTGTCTGCCAAACGTAGTGCGCTACCTGACTAATGACATTGGACAACTGACAAGTGCTTCCCGTTATCAAATGAAAGTTACTAATGTGATATGGTAACAAAGGGAGAGTAACAAACTGTATATTTCTAAAATATTCGGTTGATAGAAACATATTTGATTGTAATCTGCTACTGGAATAATGGTGTTGTCCAGTGACAACACACAGTGGACAAGCAAAATTCAGACTCTCAGAGAGTGCAACTCTTGAGCAGCCAAACTACCTTTCAGAAGGAATACTCTAGCGGGTTTTGAATAGCCAGTGCACCTGTGACAACAAACAAGGTTACCTAGCCAGTCCAATCAACTATTACCCATAAGAGCATACAGTCCGCATTATGGCTGATCGTGCACACATGAACTCATTTGTATAAAGTTTGGATCGATGTCCTCCACAACCAGGGGGCATTGGAGCAGCCGCGCATATAGCTTTTAGTCCAAACACGGATGCAGGTGATCAAACCGTATCACAAAAATCAGCAGGGGTTACGTTGGTTGGCAAGGGTTACTCTAGACAGCTTCTCACAGCACGAGTAAGAAAAATGCTTAATCCTCTGTCAAGGAAACCAGGGAGTGGTAAAGTAATGCAGTTATTTCAATCGAGAAAGAGGTTTTGAACGTAGGTTACTTGTCTTTTAAGAGAACTACGAAACATATAGTGAACGAAACGTAAGGTTTTTCCGCAAGTGTATGGTGGACAAGCGGTAAGCAAACTTAGGATCTCCTTGCGTCAGCATCGAGGGAGTGTGGGATAAACGTCCCGAAATCATGTAGAGAACCAGAACAGTAATGGACACTCCATAGTCGCTAGTCAAACGCTAGACACAATTCATGCGATTCATTTGTGGAACGTCTAGGTAATTAGACGAAGGTTGCTACTTAGGCTGGAGTGCTTAGTCACAAGCGACACTAAAGCCACGGCGACCGATAAGCCCTCCTGTTCATAGTGATTAATCTTAGATTGATCAAACTTTTCATGTTGATAGGTAGGTGAAAAGCCATCTTTGTCAGAGTTAGGCTATGATACTTCGTTTCAAATTTTTTGATCAACTTGATTGATTGATTGACTGTATCGAGGCCATTTCTGTCTTGTTTTCCTACTGTCTCTAATTTGTAGCACTCGAAAAGCGAACCTAGTATCGGTCTTTGCCTGTGTGCACTTGACCCACGACCAAACACCTGATAATTCGTCTAGTTACTTGCGTCTGGTCTGTCACAAATACTAAATACCTTCGTAATTCGTTCATTGTATTTGACGAAGCCATTATTTTACTAATGAAGTGTCACAACCAAAAAAGTACCCGTTGGGTACAACTTGTTTTATAATTCTGGATTTCAAACATCTTTTAAGCGGCAGATAAAGGGAACAAATAGTTTCTTATGGATTTTACTAAGCCACTTCACCATCGCAAGAAAGATTATGTTTGGCCGAATATTGTGTATAATCTAAGATGAATTAAAAGAGCCACAATTGCTTTTACTCCACAACCTTAAATTGCAAACGTTTAAACAAGTATAAGTTTCACAGATTGTAACCCCAGAAATGACTCCAACGGATTTTGCTATCAAATCTTTTGATCTCTGATTACTTTGACACAAGACCATTGCCATAAAGAAGTGTTTTCAAGTATGTGAATGTAGTTGCTTCGAGGTATACGTGTGACAATTTATCCTGACATTAAACCAAAACGTTTTGTTTTCATCAAACTAATAATCAGCGGACATTGATCATCTTCTAGTAACGACAAAATAAACACATGTTTTGTCTTTCTAACCGAAGTTGAACGTCGTCAGTAATTCATGAACTAGCAGCCATTCCTAGATAGTCATCACTCAAGTAATTGAGAGTAATGTTATTTAAAAATACTCAATGTTTCCAACAAGCAAAGGATATTTTTGTACACGTCTTGCAAATTGCTATTTGTTTGATCAGTTTAATAGCAGTTATATTCTATGCTACTTCATTCCAGAGTCTGCACAGCCTTGGACCTCCCAAAGCTTATATACTATCTTCACGCGATTGTTACTGGCTATAATTAAAGGCCTCAGACCCTCAAATAGCTTTATACAGTGGTAGCATAAACGTATGTTATGCATATGATTTACATGCTTTATATATTGTCAACGCTATTTTCGGGCGAAATTTCTAAGAATGTTAACAGTTTTCCTTACAAAATCCTCCAAGACAACAGTTGTCCCTTATCTCCAGACTTAGCCATACCATTAGCGAATCATATAACAAGATAAGTTTGAGTGTACCTAACAGCATACATCCGTAGATAGAAGTATCCGACAGTCTCTTATTTGATGAAAATTTCGGTCAAGCCTAACCCACATATTTAAAGTTCACTGAGCAATTGAATGCACAATATTTTGTACAACCTTAGTTTTCCAGTCTTTTGGTCCCATTTTAAAATATGGTGACCCTTATTCATCAAAGTGAATTGTTACTGCTGAAGAAAGTACAGGGATACTGGTAGCTAAAATTCCATCACTCGGAGATATAAAACACAATTTCGTGATTCGGTGTGACTTGATCAATTTGTTTGCTTGCGAACTTTACCTAGTTCGCACAATTTAACAATATATTAGTTAATCTGACAACCTCTCGAGTCCATTTTTTCTTTCGACTTGTTATCTGATTATAAAGAACAACAACACTTTCGTGTTCCATTCCGTTCCATTCTACAAAAGAAATTTTAATTGTTTTCTAATGTGAAGATTTTACTTATAAAAGGTGAGTCAATTTGATTGTTAATTACTTGGTCCTAAGGTCGGTTTATTCCTCGAGTTTGAACGCACCCTGTGACACACGTATATATATTCCTCACGTTTTCGTCAAGCCTGTTGTTTAAACTGAGTTAATCTTTGTTCTTCGCAAGTGGTACAACGAAAGCGTTTTTATTGTTCAATTTCATTATGTTCACGTTTCAGAAGCAAATGTGCAAAATGCAATAAACCATTTTTATGAGATTTAAATCGTGTATTGAGGAGGTGTAGCAATCAACGTCACAGAGCTGGGGTGGCTTAACAACTGTTAAACGTCCGGTGAACATCCGTTGCATACGATATCAAAAAACAACTACGGAAATTAAAAAAGCTTGCTTTTTCAGCTTTTAACTTGTCTGTCCAAGAAAACATGATTGTAGACGTTTCGTAACACGGCAACGGGTAAAAACAGACCGGTGTCCACGCAGGTTGCACAGCGTGAAAATATGATTAACCGACCAAGTAATTATAACCCGTATGGCATCCGCGAAATTCATTTAATCCATTAACCTAGCCGTATACTCTATCGCACAACGCCATTGAACACATAAGTAACTACATCGGCGTAATAATTTCCACTCAGCCGACTGTAATGATGTTACGCTGCAAAACGACTGTCAGTTTTATGGAAAATAGTCTGTTTAAAAGGGTATATGTGGATGATCTGGTGATTTCTTACGGAATACAGTGAAAGCCCCACAATAACTCGCAGCATTGAATTCACCACACTCAAACCTTAGACCCAAAAGAGGAAAGTTGCACACAGATCACCCATCACTCACAGATATTTTGCCATGTTAGAACGTCGACGGCCTGATTTCTCGGTCATTCTATAGGAACTCAACATTCAGCCACGAGTGGAAACACTTCGACAGTTGTTGCTCACCAGCTGAATAAAGAATCCTGGTGTGCATCTTGTTTCCCTCCGTAAGATAAATGGGCACTAATGATAGGTTATTAGAAAAAAATCGCTTTCATTTCTCCCGTTTCAGGAGAATGTGGTTGTTCCTGACCGTTTATCAGTAAAAATTAAAGATAATATTTGGAAACGTTTTGCAAATGATGGTGTCGGAGAAAAATTTGCCATGTGTTTGACAAAACACTGAGTTGTTGATTACGCACTATCCTCCCGAAAATGTATTACGCTGTGAACGGTCACCTCGAACAACGAACACTACAAGTATTCTTTTCATCAAACAAGATCGTACTCCACTTAATTCACCGCCTTTGTATAGCCGCCATAAGTGTTGTGCAAAGAGGACTAACAAACTCTAGGTAATGGGCTGAGTAAACACCTTACGAAGTTGTTGCATACCGAATTGGCCACTACGACTGCACTACACACCGCAAAAGACTGAAGTCTATTGTACACTGCAGTTAAGTGGATACTAGATACAGACTAAAAGATGGACGTCATTCCCGCACACATTATTCTGTTCATAAAGTCGATGCTTCCTGAAATTCAGTTATCAATCGAAAGTACACGTTTGCCCTTCTGTGTTCTGAAAGACATCGTGTTGACTCTTAAGCTGAGCTATTAGCTTAGTGTAACTTTTCGAACAGCCATTCCCCGTTGCAAATTTGAATAGAGCACACAA
This sequence comes from Paragonimus westermani, assembly GCA_008508345.1. NCBI lineage: Eukaryota > Metazoa > Platyhelminthes > Trematoda > Plagiorchiida > Troglotrematidae > Paragonimus > Paragonimus westermani. Next base: position 88,279 of record QNGE01000763.1, read on the forward strand.
AAGACTGAAATGACATGATTTGTGATCGAGCAGATTTCATTGAATTTCCACTGGTGTTTACTGCAGACGAGTTAAAATGCACAAAATTTGCAAACCACAGAACAATTACGAAAGATCAAAGGTCGAAACAAGTTTGGCTGCTACCACGACAACATCAACGTCACAAACAGTTTTTTTTGCACGCACAATATAGGGTGACATTGTCTGATCGGAATGACCTCGGCATAAGTCTTGTCATTTCTGATTAGTATGAAGCAGCAACAAAAGGAATGGTTATAATCGGCAGTATGTGTGTGCACAGTTACAGACAATTATTTACAGCTCTCTATGTTTACGTCTCTCTTATAAACAGTTTGCATGTGTGCGTTTGATCAGAGTGCAAGAAATGTCTATTGGGATGACATCGCGCAAATGACATACTTTTATTGTCCTGTCAAGATTTTACAGGATGTCACCGATGATGTGTTGCAGACTGTCTACCATTGTGAGGGGCTTAAGTACGCTACCGAGCACGTGCATGGAAGAAAGCCTGGGGACACTGGCTAATCATTGTGGCAGAGGAGATGGAGAAACCTGTGCATGATGTAGTATTGGGTTAGAGTCAGCTCAATAATAGCTGGATCGCAGTGGTCCGGTCCATTGCCTGTATTTAGTCCACCCAGCAATGGACGTCAGCTCTGGATTGCAGCATCTCACTGGTGTATGCTTTAGTTGCCAATCTGCCGACTTGTTCTGTGAGTGGGTAATGTCTGTCCTCTTACCAAGCTTAGATCTCACGGTGAGTAAAACTCTGCATGTTGGTTAATTTTTAACAGTCCAAATGATGCGGCTGACGGATGTCGATGGCCTACAGAGGCTACAAAATAAACACCGTAACACACTCAAATTCTGTGTTTTTGGTAGCTCTTATGATCGGTTTTAAAAACAGGTTAAAATGAGCATCGTTCAACAACCAACAATTTCTTAGTGTACGCCTAATTTCCGCCAACTTTCACAAAACAAACTTCTCAAAGTTCCATTAATCCACCCAGTCGGTGAATGTAGTGTCTCTTGTCTTGTCTCAAGATAATGCTGGAAACCACATGTGACCTGTTTGCAAGGTTTCATAATATGTTTGAGGGGTTATTCCAGGGTGAGATTTTACAACCTCAAGAAAGGCACTAATTTGAAGTGTACCAATTGTAGATTCTATAAACCATTCCAATAGACCAGCCTGTACTGTTTCCACACCTTATTATGCAATTCCGAAAGTCACCTTTAGTCTGAAATATGTTCAAGTTTCTGGTGGTAATATAATATTACAGTCGACTAAGCATGAAAATTGCGAGCCGCACGTTACGCAGCAGTTGAAAACAACTTACTAGGTAAAAAATAATGCGCTAAGCCAATATGATGGTAACCCGCATTTATCCCATCATACCATACAGACTTAGTTGCCAAATGATACGATCTATAACAAAATTGAGAATACAACGAATACATTCGATCCATTAGATGTGTAAGTTCACAAAACATTATTTTTCCTGATGGCTTATAACTTCGATGTAACCTTATGTTCACTCTAATGACACGGCTTGGCATACGATAGATCACTCAGACAAGCCTACTTCCATGATAGGGAGTTTCAGCATATCTTACTAATGCCGATTAATAACCGTTCCCCAGTTATCTGATGGGCTGTACGTTCAAGGAGCAAAAAGTCAAAAAGAGTAACGACTTCCGAGATGAAGCTTATTGTTAGAAGGCACGATGAAAGATGATCGCACGGCTTCAAGTGTTTTCAGATGAGAAAACTAGCCAAAATGTCGGTCAGAAACTTCTTGGCAAGATTCGGGTGTTCCCCTTTCAATTTCTATACGGTAGGTAATTAATTTCAAGAATTTCAGTCAATAAATCACTCTACATGTCTGTATTACCTTTGAAAATTAGTCCAGTTCACCATCGTCAGCACCATTTTGTGAGACGAAGTTGTAAATTATCATAGGGAACGCAGCGACCAAGAATATTGCGACTACCGGTCACACGCTGCTCGTCTGAAATAAAGTATTAATTCTAAACCCGAAATACGGGTAACAACTGAAAATACACCAGCCATCTAACCGTGATTTATATAGCCGAGTGGGCTACGGGGAATATGATTCTTCAAAAAACGGTACAAAAATTACACCCGCTAAACCATTCGATCGGAAAATCCAAATAAATTTTTTGCAGGACACATGTGACACAGTAGCATGATTGATAAGGAGGAAATCGTAGAGAGCAAGCAAAAACAATTAGAACGAAATCTAAGAAACAACAGTCAAAATCAAAAGAAAAGGAGAGGAAAGTGCACCCAAATTGATAAAATCGAACAAACAACCGACAACGTAAGAAAACTTAATAACAAGCACAGCCAAAAAAGTGAACGAAAATCACAACAAGTAAACATTTCACTGTGCACAACGTGTACAAGTGTCCCATCGGAAGAAAAAAATAGCGCGAAACAGAGCGGTTCGATAACTAACATGGCAGAATGCATAACGCAATCAACCTGCCCGCAATTTGTAAATCAGCCTAACAATGAATGCAGCTTTTGTTATCCATCGATTGGTACAGACTGATGGTACCGAAACACTTCATCAGGAAACTGTCTCGCTCCTCTTGTTTGTCTGACTGAACTCAACGACACATGCCAGTTTTCAACGCTAATTTACCGTTAGTCATCGAACTATTTATTTGCCAACGGCCGACTGTGCACACAGTGCTTGTTCACCCGACTCAAGCCCGTAACCTGGCATGGCAGATGATGTATCTTGCTTGGACACACCGGAGACTGAGAGTTGTTCATCTATATTATGAGGCACATGAGCCACTCACAGTTCAGTCGTGGACCAGTCGAAATGACTAATTACATCGTTCGGTGGGATGTATTGCTTGACTGTTCTGTTGTTAAGTAGTTTACATGAATGATTCTCGTTCTATTTTCAATCATCTGAATTGTAGTAATGGTGATAGTTGACTTTCTTTACCACTCAGGACCAGAGCAGAATGGCGCCCAGTGACTCGTGGATGTTTGCTGGGAAATCGCGGGCCGATTGAGCGGCATTTTTCGAACACAGGTGTGGCGACGGATCAGACTGATGAATAGTGAAAGAATGATAATGTCCAGACCGAATAAGTCTGTGTGCTCAGTGCGATCTCGTCCGTTGTGAACGCGATACCAATATGACGCATTCATATTGGCCTTTTATGTGTATGTGCTCAGTGATCGCAGGAGTCAGGAGGCTATAAATCCCAAATCAAAACTACAGGTTTCCAGCCAGCTGGCGGATCTACCGCTACTGACCTCGTTGTTGGATGGGGCACTCACGCAATTCACACTGAACATCCTCACCCTGGTTTATCTCCTCGAATCCAGCTCGCATATAAACACACGATACGGTCAACAACATGATCGGTTTCCTTGGTAGCCTCAACATCGTCTTGACCACGTCAATTGTAACATAATTGACCAGTCCCTTTCCTAGCTGCTGGCTGCTCTCGCAAGAATATTCTGCATTCCCTAAGGGTCAGTGACATGGCATAAACGGACACAAAATCCAAATGTGTCCAAATTTCATCATATGAAACCGAAAATACGTGGACTTTAGGTGATTGCGTAGCTAACAACATTCAAGTGCACTGAAATTGACCAACCCAGACTTCCTTCCGAACACGTTGGTCGATTGAAGGTGAAAACGGAACGTTGAAAATCACACTCGATTCCCAGTGCACCAAGCAACCTGCTACACGCAGTTGCCGGTTCCACTATGAACTTTGTGTAGCGGCAAAACAATTACATTCGCTCTCCCACATCTGCCGATAAATATTTAACTTGGTTACTGAACGTCCACTTCACACGTGTGTTACAGACTGCAATCAAGATGCCCTCTATGTATCAAGGTCGACTTGTCACATGCACGCCGTGGTAAAGTATGTAGACACGCCTGGACGGGCAAGACGAGGGAAATGTGAAGTTGAAAATGGTTCGCCGACATTTAACATGTGCCAAGTTGCAGCCCACCCGGTCTGACATATGCGACATACCAATCTATGAGGAGACATGTCAATACTGTTCAACTTATAGCGTGATCGGAGTCAGGACGACATGTATGAGTAAGGTGTCGTTCGTGATATGCAGGGACCGCTGTCAAAGTTTTGCTCTGTATGGTTTACCTGCTCACTCGCAAAGACGACGTTCTTAATCTGACCATAAGAAAATAGGCGCTTCGCCTGAAAGCATATGCATCCAAAAGTCAACCTCAACAGTTCTTAGGCAAGTGTGTTTCAAGAACACGTGCTACGGATTTTCGATATTGTCTTTGTCGATCGTACTGAGCATCCATCTGGTTAGTCACGCCTGTAATTTACATTGCAATCTGCAGTTACTTCCTTTCATCTAGATATTGTGCTCGAATATCACTCTCCCTTCGTCACAAGTAATGATTTCCGGGGGTTCCACTTGGATAGAAATCTTAGCCGTGGAGTCATTTATTGCCCTTCACATGTCACTTTCGTTTTCTTTTCCCGAGGTTGTTGGACAATGTGAATACTACCCGCAAATGAGTCTGGCTGAGCGTTAACGTATAATAACTCACCCGTCTATGGAGCTCTGGACGGTTAACAGCACGGAACAAAAATCGAGGCGCAAGTGATATATGAAATGGTCTACGGTTGACTGAGTGATCGAGGAAACAAATTACTATGCTAAAAACGAGCTATTCTCAGGTCACTGTCGTACAGATGCTTACTTCAAGCTCATCGGGATTATTATTCGTCATTGAATATTGCTTTCTAGTTACAACCTGCACATACTTTATAGCATATCTGGTATAGGAAATATACACCGGAGTGTTAACTGTTCGGGGAATCTTCTCAGATTGGTGAAAATGAAGTCTATGAAAGTATTGACGGGGTTCTTCCGTGCAGACATTTTGGGCGCTAATTATTGGATTAAAGTTTGTGGCTGGTTGTACTGAGCACTGATATCGGCGTCTTTAAGAAATACTGTCTATCTCCGAGTATTATTAGGACAGCCTGAGAAGTGGTCACACCATCAGCTGATATTCTTAGCTCGCCAATTTGCTTGCTGTCACACACACCTCCAGTTTCCAAGACTACTGAAGCCAGTGCGTTTAGTTTTGGTATTCATATGTTCGCCAAGCTTGGCATTTAGGTTGCAAACGTTTCTTCAACAAGCGAGGTGACATCAGTGCTGAAACACTCACGCACTAATGATGTCACCTCGCTTGATGATGAAACGTTTGCAACCCAAATGCCAAGCTCGGCGAACGTATCAATACGAAAACCATCAACCCGAGCTACGAACAACACCACCACTGTTCCCAACCATCAGTCCGTTTAGGTTTGATGAAGCAACAAGTGATTGTTCGTTAGGTTTGACATAAAACAGTGTGGTCATCGTGGTAATATTTCGCTCATTCCCACAGGGCCACAGATAGCCGCATTTTGTTCGTTCACCGTCAATTGCGATACGGAGCGGAATCGATTTATTCCCGCCTTCGTTTCGGTTAATCTCAGGTGATCGCAATCCTCATTTAATCAAACTAAATATCACCTTGATGTTCTTCTGAAGTCAGGTGACAATTCGTGCTGGTGCATTGACCTGGACAAAAAGCAAACCAGCCGGATGTAGTTTGCTTCCTTACATATGTCGAGTATGCCAATATTGTGCATGTAGTGTTCGCGTTAACTGTAAATATACGGCACCTTTGCGTGGTCTATTGCACAGTTTCAGTCCTTAATTCGAAGTACACTGAGCATAAGACTCAGCATTCTTATTCTCATACCTCTATCGAGTCGCTGAATGGCCGGGATAACTGGCACGTGTTGTAAAACCCACGTGATCGAACCTAATTCTGTATCTGTGCCTCGCTAACTAATCATTTATCAGATTACACTGCGCATGTGTTAGGAACCTGCTCGGATTGGATGATTGGAGCAACCTGAGTGTTCAATCGCAAAACAACGAACAACGTCATAAATTATGTAGCGTTTGTCACGAGGTGGATGAATTCGTTACTGTAGTCCTTATGAGCAATCGATGCTTCCTCATTGCAGCACTTTTCGGACGACAACTACCAACAATTCACGTTTAAACGAACTGTCGTTTAACCATTCCGGTATACGATCGAATGGACTTTCCTTCCCCCTCTAGCGCTTTTGAGATTTGTCATCTGGATATCCCCCATCTTCAGCCTCGCGAGATGTTAAAAACGCGTCAGTTTCGCCTATGGTCAGTTTGCAGGAACTGAGCACTCGTCACAGAGTTTCCTCTCACTTCGACCAAGTGAACGGTGTAGGATGTGTTAACCATTAGTGTTTCTGCGTTTAAAAAATGCCAGGAATGTGACTCATGCACCCGGGTAGCACTGCAGTCCCCATGGTAGCAAGGTCACAAGTTAAATGTTTTGTTCTAGTGGTCATAGCGCGATTACAGGTAATTCACTAGATTTCTGGAATTCGTCAATATCTCTGTATATGGGAGCGATTCTGTGGGTATAACGCAGTTAAAGGTACAAGCACATAGGATCGACCAAATCCACCACGCAGATATCCATGCATATTTCACATTTTTGCTCACTGAATCATGTACTAAAAATCAGTAGTTCTCAATGGACGGTGAGTAGTAATTCGAGCACAATATCTAGATGAAAGGAAGTAACTGCAGATTGCAATGTAAATTACAGGCGTGACTAACCAGATGGATGCTCAGTACGATCGACAAAGACAATATCGAAAATCCGTAGCACGTGTTCTTGAAACACACTTGCCTAAGAACTGTTGAGGTTGACTTTTGGATGCATATGCTTTCAGGCGAAGCGCCTATTTTCTTATGGTCAGATTAAGAACGTCGTCTTTGCGAGTGAGCAGGTAAACCATACAGAGCAAAACTTTGACAGCGGTCCCTGCATATCACGAACGACACCTTACTCATACATGTCGTCCTGACTCCGATCACGCTATAAGTTGAACAGTATTGACATGTCTCCTCATAGATTGGTATGTCGCATATGTCAGACCGGGTGGGCTGCAACTTGGCACATGTTAAATGTCGGCGAACCATTTTCAACTTCACATTTCCCTCGTCTTGCCCGTCCAGGCGTGTCTACATACTTTACCACGGCGTGCATGTGACAAGTCGACCTTGATACATAGAGGGCATCTTGATTGCAGTCTGTAACACACGTGTGAAGTGGACGTTCAGTAACCAAGTTAAATATTTATCGGCAGATGTGGGAGAGCGAATGTAATTGTTTTGCCGCTACACAAAGTTCATAGTGGAACCGGCAACTGCGTGTAGCAGGTTGCTTGGTGCACTGGGAATCGAGTGTGATTTTCAACGTTCCGTTTTCACCTTCAATCGACCAACGTGTTCGGAAGGAAGTCTGGGTTGGTCAATTTCAGTGCACTTGAATGTTGTTAGCTACGCAATCACCTAAAGTCCACGTATTTTCGGTTTCATATGATGAAATTTGGACACATTTGGATTTTGTGTCCGTTTATGCCATGTCACTGACCCTTAGGGAATGCAGAATATTCTTGCGAGAGCAGCCAGCAGCTAGGAAAGGGACTGGTCAATTATGTTACAATTGACGTGGTCAAGACGATGTTGAGGCTACCAAGGAAACCGATCATGTTGTTGACCGTATCGTGTGTTTATATGCGAGCTGGATTCGAGGAGATAAACCAGGGTGAGGATGTTCAGTGTGAATTGCGTGAGTGCCCCATCCAACAACGAGGTCAGTAGCGGTAGATCCGCCAGCTGGCTGGAAACCTGTAGTTTTGATTTGGGATTTATAGCCTCCTGACTCCTGCGATCACTGAGCACATACACATAAAAGGCCAATATGAATGCGTCATATTGGTATCGCGTTCACAACGGACGAGATCGCACTGAGCACACAGACTTATTCGGTCTGGACATTATCATTCTTTCACTATTCATCAGTCTGATCCGTCGCCACACCTGTGTTCGAAAAATGCCGCTCAATCGGCCCGCGATTTCCCAGCAAACATCCACGAGTCACTGGGCGCCATTCTGCTCTGGTCCTGAGTGGTAAAGAAAGTCAACTATCACCATTACTACAATTCAGATGATTGAAAATAGAACGAGAATCATTCATGTAAACTACTTAACAACAGAACAGTCAAGCAATACATCCCACCGAACGATGTAATTAGTCATTTCGACTGGTCCACGACTGAACTGTGAGTGGCTCATGTGCCTCATAATATAGATGAACAACTCTCAGTCTCCGGTGTGTCCAAGCAAGATACATCATCTGCCATGCCAGGTTACGGGCTTGAGTCGGGTGAACAAGCACTGTGTGCACAGTCGGCCGTTGGCAAATAAATAGTTCGATGACTAACGGTAAATTAGCGTTGAAAACTGGCATGTGTCGTTGAGTTCAGTCAGACAAACAAGAGGAGCGAGACAGTTTCCTGATGAAGTGTTTCGGTACCATCAGTCTGTACCAATCGATGGATAACAAAAGCTGCATTCATTGTTAGGCTGATTTACAAATTGCGGGCAGGTTGATTGCGTTATGCATTCTGCCATGTTAGTTATTGAGCCACGCCATGCGGCCTGCTCCGTTGTGAAATGCGATGTGCTTTGGTTTTTATGTTCAATCTCCGGGACTTACTAAAATCTGTCACATTTCTATTAGATGAATTCCACTGTATATTTTGCATTATTTTTTCAGACTTTTTCCATCAACATATCAAATATATTTGTCCGTTTCCCCCATGCAGTTCTCAAAATGCAGGGCATTTCAAGGATGGTCAATGTTGTACAATTATACTTCCGGCCATTTTGCCGATGAGCATTGCATTATGATACATCCACTTTGGCCTGTTAACAAGTTGATTTTCAGTCATTTTAAATCGAATGAATGAACAGTCGGTACTTAATAGGTTAAAGGACAATATATCCTTTATCTTATAAGCCTCAAGCGGTACAGTATAGCCTGTGTCAGTTTTCGCCAACGTAATGCGATCAGTGTTTTGTCCCTAAGTAAAACAGTTAGCCCAAGCCACGTAATATGGGAATATGTAGACGGAGGCGGTGAATAGGCTGCACGAACCTATAGAGACAGGTCGGGCCGACACTAATTGGGGTGCGGTTCTAAGTGTAGAAGGAAATGATTAGATAATGGTTTCAGGATGTTTTAAATTAAATAACATGAAATTCGCTAAAATCATTCTGCTGGTTTTTGAGGGATAAGGTGTCTTTGGCTGAATCTGGAGTTATAAGGACAGAGTTGCACTTAATTCACTCTAAATAATTTTGGGAAGTGCGAGTGTTAACTTTGTTCTATAGACCTCATATGGCGGACTAGACTACGTATTCGTTTGTAAATATAGCCGTATAACATTCTATGATTACAGAGCACTTGTGGATTTCGTTAATGACGGGAGTGCTGTCCATTTTTGGTAAAATTACAAGAAAGCCTCTTCAAGAAAGAGTTTAATCACCATCCATTGCTCATAACACTGTAATTAACCGGAATTTTTGCCACTATAACTTCGCTGTACTGAACGGTTTCAGTGAGAATTAGGGGTTCCTAAATGTTTATCTAATCGAATCTGGAGGAGGCTTGGACCTCAAGCTAGATATCCTCGGGTGCACAGTGATCCTAAATTAACAGCTGCCGTACATGGGTACTACTTCTTTCTGTATATGTGATATTGAAATTGACTAGTTAGCCTAACCGGTCAATTTAATGTCAACGTACGTCCATAAACGAGACCAAACATGGGTGCCCTTCTGGCAATCACTAATCAAGCTAATCGGTCCACACTCTCCATTTAATCCCTCATGCGGAACTGTATGACACAGTCAGACAAAATCTCTTATTTTGGAACCTAAAAGTACAGTTCACAGGATGCTGCCTTGTTCAATACCCAAATCATATTACTTTACCCCAACAAGAAACACCTTTCGGACAGCACAACAGATGTTGCATTAGCGTAATTGCTTTACCTTGCGGGGAAATGTTCTCATGGAATGATATCTGTGCGAGTAAAACGTAGTAAGTATGACGTAGTTTACTCCGTACGTACTGTAAAAATGAACAACTCGTTGAAAAGCTGCCAGTTGTTTCGAACGTTGCCAGTGTCTGATGTAGTCGAAGTGTAACAAACAGTTACTGAACTGAAATATTCACAAAAACCAGTGCATACAAATCCGATATTGGTGAAAATCTGCACTAATTTCGTTCACTCACAGTTGCGGAACCCATTAGGTTGGTAGCTGCCGCCGTGGCAAGCTGTTGGGCTTGGTAATGTAGTCGGGATAATTTGCACGGATATTTTCTGTCCAAACTAGTTGGAGTTATTCAGTCAGGACACAAGGGTCACAGCATTGCCCAAGGTTTGCCGTTGAAAGAGTTTCGGTGGAATGGATAAAGAACACTGAAAGAGTATTCTACAGGGCGTGCTAGTTTGGCATCTACGGGCGATGGAACACGAATCTGTCTGCTCGGATTGATTGATCCAAGTGTGAATTTTGCTGCGATCAAATTTATCAAAAAAATGGTGAGGTAAAATTTGGGCCCAACGTTTGGAACAGTCATCGGTTGGCCAGGTTACTAGAACTAGCTAGGGTTGATCCAAATGGACGCTTAACAGTAGCAAACAGACTAATTCCTCTCCAAGGCTTACCGGATGCGATGGTGCGACTGCTTACCAACATACACGCTGTCAGTTCATAACTAAAACCTTGGATCTCATGTGTGGCGCACCACGTGGTGACCGTTGTCGTCCAGATAACCATCGGCCGCGCTGCTGACTGGTTCTCCACCGATTATCCGATCCACAATGGACAATGAGTTTTGATGTGTTTAGAAAAATTTCTCTTGACAAAATTTCCACATTTTCGTGGAAAACGGGAAAAGTGTTGATAAAACGATGCAGTTTAATCATGAATCTGATGTTCCGTTATTTAGATCTAGAGCAACCAACGTATAACCATAGAATGTACGTTCTCTCAAAGGGACAACCACTGCAAACAGATCACAGCCAGTGATTAACGTTTGCATGCTTCAGTCTCGAAGTTTTAACACAGAACGTTGCCTCAGCCCCGGAAGTCACATGATCATCCGTTAATGGCGAAATTTGTATGATCATGTTTGATAAAAATTTCACTTACGATCGTTTTCCGGTGTTGGTACATTTCTTTGAACGACTGAGCTAAACGAATGACATTTATTTAACCATCGTTGCTCTAGACGAATACTACTAACGTATATCCTAAAACATGTGCCTCACACAATTATCACATTGGATGAGTTTCAGATTTTCGAACACCGGAGATGCTTCAAGTTTGCACACGAGCAGCCCTAGGCTTTTGGGCAATATTTTGATGAGTATCTTGCGTCTGTCAGCTGTATCAGACAACAGAAGCTTATAGCTCAATCCACAAATGTCCGCATATGTGAGTCCGCGCACTGGCTGACTATCGGCTCGTCCATAGTGAATTTTAAAAGCTGACGTTGTTTTTATTGCTTATTAATTGGAAACCATTATTTACGTTCACTTTGCGCAATACATCTTATAATTTCAAACAGTATTCCAATAACTTCAACGAAATTCCATCGCGCTCAGCATGCTAACCGTCACATCCTCAGGTGTCAGAAAATATTCAACAACTAAACTGGTGCAACAGATATGATATGTTGACGATCGAGCGCCAACTTTGCCATATTAAAACCGGTAAAACATCTAGTACCGTAAACTGGCTTAAACCACACGCAGTCACATCCCGTGATAGGTATGCAATTCACGTTTAGCAAGATCGAAGTAGCCTGCGTTTCGGTGCACTTTTAAACATGGTCAGCGGCACGGGCGACTGAGTGCAATTAATTTAGGAAATCACGTTGGCGAGAATGAAAGAATGTGAACAAGAAAGATGTGGTCTGTGAATCTTGCACAATGCCATACTTGATCTGAGTCCCTTGTTAATAGGAAGTCATCACGAAGTCCATAAAGTTAACTACACTTTCTAATTCCGCCCGAACATGAGCGTAAGCAATACTATTCAGCTCCATAGCTGGCAGAATACATCTATCTTTTACGCTATCAGTCATTTAGAATTACTTATTTCCAAAATTGTGTTTGAAATCGTTACGCTTTTGGAAAATGTTCACCCACAAATGCGCTGTTCCCTTTACTGCATGACATAAGTCACTAGTTTAACAAAAGTGATTACGTTTGAACATCAGCTCTACAGGATATGGTCAAAAAGTGTAACGGAAAACAGAAGTGCACTGATCTTACTTGGTCTGGGCTATCTAAGCTACACAAATTGTGACCAAAGTTGAAACAAATTACCTTATGCACAGGTTACAGACTGACCGTATCAATCTTTGTCGACGCTAAGCTCAGAGTAAGCAATCGGTTTTACAAGCTTTGCTTGTACTCTGAGCCTTGTATTTAAACAGACCAATTGCAAGAAAATTTACTGCCGATAGTTTCCTTCTGGAACATAGATATTTTGAGAGGAAAACGTGAACGAATTGTAGAACCCTTCACAGTCTTCTTGTGATAAAATCTGTCCTTGTCCGGTAAAATTCACTCCGATTACACGGATAACCTTGTTTATTCGTGCTCAAACTTCAAGATACCCTGTTCAGTAAAAAGATGAGCGGTAGGAACGGTTTATGTGAAGATTAACTAAGCGAATAAAAATGGGAAGCGAGAGCGGCTACTAAAACCTGTAGTGGATCGAGGGCTAGATCTTTGTCAATCCTCAGACCATGTTCGCGCCCGATATCAGACACTAACCGAATCTGATCACGCAATGTGTCCATATCATCCGTGTAGACCGGACGTCGGAGTCCGCCATCTCAAGCTACCATTCAACAGTGTTAAGCAATGCTTTAGTGTTCAATTCTTCGTTAAGTTGTTAAATTGCTGGGTATGTCCGAATGCAACTGCCTTACTGTTCCTCCTAGCGGGGGGCGTTTGAATCCATTTTACTAACTCAGATTTGCTTGAAACAAGGATCTGCAGGTGATTCGTTAAATTAAGCATCCAATTAATACAAATCACACATCATGAAAGTGGTTTCGTTCAAGAATTTCTACCTGAGAGGAAGCACAACATAAAAATGACTCGAATATATATTAGATGTATCCATTTTCTTCCAGCCGTCAACTTATGTCGCCTTGTAACGACAGCTGAGCTGAGTTCTGAAGAGGAAATAGGGGTTAGATTATTAGAGGTCTCCTCGACATACGTCGGGAAGATGAAGACGGATCAACTTCAAACGCACTAATACATTATCAGACAACATCTGATCTCACTAAATAGAATCAACCTTTGGTTTATAGATCCTTACGATCTGTAATCACAGTGGGTCAATTACAGGATAATACCACCGGACCGACTTTCGCTATAATTTGGACTCTTCAAGAAGAGATAGTCCGAAAGGTATTTGATGGGATAAATTTTGTCAGACGAAATCCTGAATCAATTTACCTTGTGTCTTTGGAGTTCCACATCAAGAGGCAAGAGGAATCTGAGTAGGAGGAAATTTTTTTAACCTAACTGATTTGGGTTGACACAATTCACCGGATCATTCCAGACACAACAAAATATCGGCCCAATAGTGAATACTGAAAAAATAAGTACATTATTTTCTATTTTCCCCATCAAAATAAACCTCGACAAACTCTAAGTGATAAACGTGAAATTCAGTGCGCAACTTCAAAATAAAGTGAAGTGGGAAAATTCGTCACGTTTGCAACCTTTTATAAGTTATCTACCCGAAACGAATATCACGCAATTGACATCAGCTTTGTGTGAATTCATGAGGCAGAGATGGCCAAAACAAGATCAGAACAACTAAAATGGATGGAATACACCATGTCGTCATTCACTAGACTACCGTACCATGAAAGTTCTTAACCGTACTGTCCAGTTAGTAGCATTTGCTTGTAATTTTCCATTGACAAAAAACGACATAAACGGGATCAAGTTACTAGATTAAACCGCCGGTAAAGTGAGAATCAAAATCACATGCAACTTGGTCCCCTTGGGGACTTGTGAGCCGAACTAGTACTATATGAGAAGTACAAAATCGGAGTCAGCTAAACAGCATAAGTGGCACAATTGTTCACTTCCTGACAGGTGTTACAGCCTATACTGATTAAATTTTTCAAATCTACGTCATTATGATCGCTGGAACTTACCAAAAAGAAGCCTGATAGATGACGTTACTGGTCTGAAACATCATACTTCCATTGGTTTCTGATTATAATAACAAATTTGACAAACAACAATATTTTTCTAGTTAGACCGCACCGATTTTCTACAAGTCGCTTTTATGCATGATATTCCTTTAGGACACTGAGAAATTTGCGTCTGTCTTGAAGACATTAGCAACCCTGCTGAAAATTGTGTACACAGAAAATCACTTGCTTTGACGCGGTTGAAAATTATGTGAGGGCGATTCCATAATTATTGGTGTATCAGTTATATTTGGAGAAAATCTTCTGTTGAGTAAAACGTTGCATGACTGTGGACGTATATGCAAACAGCAGTGCGTTAACCAGGGGAAATCACAATTTTACTGTGGTAAGGTACAATTATTAGTACTACAGATATTTTGTATGCCGAATGTCAGACTGTAGAAAGCACATTTCGAAGTGGTTCAGACAAGTCGACATACAATATTCATATGTTTCGGGTACAATTGAATAGCCCACGGTGAGAAATGAATTGCACTTTATACTCTGTTGAAATAATGCGTTTATTTTCTGTTCACAACACTTGAGGTGATACACTCGCAAACCAGCCGAAGGGGTAACTGACAGTTTGGTCACATTTTGTTACTTTCGTTTAGTTGCGCCTAAGTAAAACAGACCATTCGCCTCATATCGTTTAACTTAAGTTGCGTGCTCCTGAACTATCGGCTCCGCAGCAGCTTGTCACTGGAGTTGTCTGCTCTCGACTGTACAACAACTTTCAACAATAATTAGTAGAACACTGATTGATCTGCTCTCTATCTGATGTAGAATGTGCAGATTTTCTGTCTTACTGGAAACATTTGATCATTGTTTTTCCGTCCGGCATTGGCTGCGAACATTTCGTGTGGCTGTTTTACAATTTGCCAAATCTCGGACAGGCTTTATTTCGATATCCGAAGGGTCGCTAGTTTGGAATTTGATAGATCAATCAACAGAAAGACCTCGTCAAAGTTGACGAATGTGGTGTTCAAAGTGATTAGGATCTCCGTGACTGATCCAGCAGAATAAAACAGACAGTAATTTAAAAGTTTACGAAAAAACGTTTATTTGGGTGTAAGAAAAAGGACGAAAAGGTCAGTAAAATCCCAATCTCCATCCAAGCTGCAGTTTCGTATTGAGTGATGGGGCCATGTAAACTGAATGGTCTGCTGTTATTTGTGTTATTTCTGTAACGGACATTACGATTGGCGTTTGGAATACAATCAAAGCCACCGGACTCTCAAAAATCACAAAATCGCAGTGTTTTCTGAGAACTACTTGGGTTTGAAAATTGTTTCCGAAATAAAGACAGCCTTTGTAACAGGTTACCAATGTATAAAAGAGGTTAAAACCACCCTTATCTTAAATTCGTGCTTGCAAGTCTACTAAAAGATTCAGTTAATTCAACTTCAACCCTCATGCTGTTTCTAATGACAAGGTTTTCAACATGCACAGTCACATCCTTTTCAAGGTATTTTTTGAAACTGATTTGTTAATGCTTAAATATGCATAATGTACGCCTGAAGTGGCCACATTTTAGGGACATTCTGCGTGTTTCCAGCTTTTATCACACACAGTAAACTACGCAAGGCCATTTTCATTAGCAAAATAATATAGTATATTTTTTCGACCGATGTGTCGCGGATTTGGGGTAACACCTACTGTAGCCGTATCCTGCAACAATCCAGGGTGCCTAACATCTTTTTGTATAATATGTTCTACATCACACTCACCTAGAAAGAGCTGGGAAACTTCCATAGCTCGCAGTTCCAAGGATTACAAGTGGCAACTCTTGCGCGAGACTATAATGCAGAGGTTATTAAAAGTCGATTTACAGATAGGCAGACGAGGTTCCATGTGCGTTGTTTATGGAAAAACGGAGACTTTCACGGCAAAGAACAACACGTTACAATCTACCAAATCTCTGTTGTGTGTAATGATTACTTCATTCACATTTAAGCAAGTGTTAACAGTAGGTTCTAAAATGCGCTCATATTTCCACTAAACAATGTAGGTAATGACTCACTTAGGATCAAATTAGTAAAATTGATCCTAAGACTCTTATAATAGGTCGTTAGTTATACATGCTTCAGATAAATTTTAACTGGGATACAGTATGTTGAAAAGTAATGTGGTCAACAGTGTCCACTAAGCCACCTATCCGCATCATTCGGCCTAGTATGAAAGGAGAAGAGGCATATAAGCTGATGAAGTGGTAGCATGATGGTGATATTTCATTCCCCGTTTGGTCTGCATAACAGGGACAGTGTGAAGTTCAATCATCGAGATTCAAAAGCGCAAGTTATAGTTTCCGTCTTTGTACCTAATTGTATACTTCATTTTATTTCAACAAGGTAAATAGCGTGAAGCATACGTGCTAGAATACCCATGTAAAGACGAAGTTGAGCGCACGCATAGCGCTAAAACACCGCCAACGGCCAAGCGTCATGGACCATCTTGACATGAATTCAGTTCGAAGGCACCGTGGAAATCCACTTTTAATTTAGTTTCTGGGACTTAGAAGCTAGCAGATGAGAGTAAGAATTTGTGGCTAACTGTCATTCTCGCGGGTTACATTAAGGAAACCCCACGAATAAGTTGTCGTTAATCCCGTGACCTATTTCGTTTTTTAGATATCCTTCTGTTACATGACCCACAGGTAATTTCACTCAGGTTGTAACGATAGAATTCCGGTCTGTGATCGCCACCCTTATTCATTTTTCAAGCCGTTACCTGCGAAGTTTTATGCCAGGGTCTACTGCACAGAAAAATATTTGTTATTAGTTGTCTTTTCGTCCACACCAGTGATCTACCAAACAATCGAAATATCGCAAATTCCAGCAGCTTCCAAAATGTAGTATTATTGTCCCTCCCATTTAACATGCACTAAGCAAGAGTTGAAGATGAAACTGTAGCAGCTAAATAGATTTTTTTTTAAACATATTCCAGCAAAACGTGTGTCAGAGTTGAGTAGGATAGCCACAAACATTGAAGCCACACCAACGCAGTTGCATCTGATTCAAAGTATGTCCGAAGAACGCTTAAGTTCAACTTAAGTTCATGTAATCCACGTGCACATCTGTGATCCTCTCATCCACTTTTCCATTATCATTCCTTGTGTCCGCACATGGTTCCAGAGAAGGGTGACAACAATAACTCTAAGGAAAACTAGAGTGGCGGGTATGTAGCGAAACGAAACCGTGAAAATATAACGACTACACTGAGAGTCACTGTTAGCATTTTCCCTGCTAGTTCTGATCATTGTGCTTGACATTATCAAACCCGTATCCGCCAGCAGCTACGAAACTGATCAGAACGGTTTAGGAAGACCATACGTGGGAAGTTAACAATGTTATGAAGTGTTTGTATGTTTGAGTATAACAAATCAATCTGAATATGCTACAGCGAATTACTTGAAAACAGAGCTAACAGTGAGCCATCCGATTATTAATTTTGGGAATGGTACACTGCATTTGAGAAGACAGTGATAATCAAACATCATGGCAATTAATCAGGTGGTACTTTGGCCTATTCTGAACATTTTAGCATGTAGCCACTGCTTTCAACGGTTTTGCAACATTTCTGAAGATCAGTAAGTATTTAGCTGATTACTAAACAGATTCCTATAAGTACAAACTGCGCTTCGTATCACCGGCCGATTTCTCGAAATAGGTAGGCCACTCACAAAATTCCGTTGAGTTTGCGTAAAATTTGGAAGCAGTCTTGCTAGCGTGCTTTAGTTCTAAACAAGTATGTTTGGCCCCATAACAGTTGTCATAAAAAATGAACGAATACTAGAGTAAACAAGCTGGATGCGTTGGATGACTAAGTTTGCGTTTACTGGAAATCCAGGGAATCGGGTGCTGTTAAATCGTAACATGTCTACTACCGATGGGTGTTGACAAAAACACGATGATCACGCTACGGAAATTAATAACAGATTGAATGGCAACTAGACAGGACTAAAGCATATCAGGGGAAATTTAACTCAGATTCGTACAAGGAAAGTTTACTGCTCGTAATCGTACGGCATTGGTTTCCCATCAAAATCAGCTTGAAGTAAAAAGAATGAAGATCAAAGTCGCATAGTTAACGCCTTAGTACACTGTACTGATACATATATGAACAAGAAATCCTCCCAACCGAGTGTAGTTCAATGAGAACGTCAGAAATTACGTTCGATTCAACCCTTGATATGTTAATATCAAAATTAAATTACTAGGTTTCCAAATATATTACGATATGTTTAGCATATGGATAGCGACAAAATGAGTTTCAAGCAATTTATATGTCGAGTAGAGCACAATAGGCCGAACAACCGTAAGAAGATAGATGTGCATCGCACAATTAGAACGTGGCACAAGTTAGAAACAGTTAAGCGTAAATATAGGGCCATGAATCTGTGTGGTTTTCTTTTCACCGAACACACTGTTCCTCAGAGCTACTTAAAATGAACGCCGCACCCATAGCCGTACTCAGATATAACTCCAGATTTGGCTTTTCCGGGTGCCGGTTGCTTCAAGTAAAGCTGTAAAAGTCAGGACGTTGTGAACGAGCTGACTGCAAATATAGGTTTGTTTGTTCGGTAAACTACCTACGATCAAGCTCAAATATCACGTGACTGCTTATGTTAATGGCTTACGGATGCTCATTTCCCTACAGCGCAGTGTCTGACAAAACTGACCATTTCCCACTGAAAACCAACATGCTAATTCACCTGGTCCGGTCACCTGACGTATTTATTGGATTGTCCCCTTTGGTACGCGCTCAGTCGCTTGACCCCCAAAAACGAGAAATCAGAAGAGACGCGGCTGCACTGTTTATTGGACGAGCGAGACAAAACTTAGGCCACAGAAGCTCTAGATTTATAGGACAAACGATTATCATAGATGAGCGATAGACACGAAGCGAATCAATTGAGAGAGTCATATATGGCAGCCAGGGTGTCAGAACAAATCAAGTTACAGGGGGTACCAGAAGGCAGCCGCGAGAAAATACACTGACCAGACAGTGCACAGGCGTTCGACCGCACACTTGCAATCTGATTGGCTGAGTGGGACCATACCACCACCCACGACCATAGCATCCGAGCTGGGCCGGTCGATCGATGTGGCGTGATGCGCCCTGGCTGTCTCGTTGGGAGGTGCGCCTCCGAACAGTGTTCGCCCAATTTTGTTGAATATTGGTACACACCAGTCCAAGAATCTTGCTATCAGCCTGTACATAAGTCTTTCCGTAAAAAACGCTGAATAGATTAACCGTCCTTTCTGCTGAAATTGTGACCTAATGTGATCATGGAGTTCTTGTTAGAACGTCCCTTTCAGTGCACCGAATTCGGTTTATACAATGGAATCTTCGCGACAGCCTACTGAACGAGGCAAAGAAATACACCCACACGCATCATCCTTAAACATTTGGGTTGCACTTGATACCATAAACCTGGCGTTTGTGTTTTGCTAGAGCATCTATCAACCGGAAGACCAAACGAGTCTCAGACTGGATTTGAGGTTTCGTCAGTATCTACTCACTGAGTAAATTTCCATTACATATCAGCAGTTAATGTGAAGTAATACTTGTTAGTTAAGCGTCACACGATTGCTGGTAAATCAACACATTTCGAAAGTTGTGAAAATTTAACGGAGAATGTGAACCGTTATTTCCATCATCCCTTTCCACAGAAATAGCCTGAGTGGTAGAAGCAATTTCGAAAAAGAATTTATGATTTCTGTGCAACGGCGAAACAAGCCGGCTAGCTAAACGTTTATTAAACTGTAATAATAAAAAGTTCCTAATAATTCCAAGTGGAAAAAAATGGTCTCATTTCAGTCACCTTGATGGGAAACAAGTTCACGGAGGGAAATCTGATCTGATTCTACAAAGGTTTTGACACTCATGCACGACTGAAATTTGAAACGATTTGTCTGCGGATCATTACCAGGCTTTTTTTATCATGTATCTTTGTGAAGATTAAAATACATCAAGTTCAGCTTCAGAGCACAATACTAAGTATTTCGGGTTCATCCCAATGTTCAAACGAAAGTGGTTTCGGTCTTCTAAATAAGCGGATGGAAAACCCCAGGAGGTGCAACCTTTATTGCAATGTTCAATTGATAGCCCACAGTAACTACGAACTACATCCTGAAGGTGCCCATCAGAAGTTACATTAAACTGTGTATGTAATTCACTTTCTTGTGAAGCAATCGTACAGTTTGACTAGCAGTCTACTCTGACTGTCGAACGCCATCCGAGTGATTGAATTTGTACCACATCAACCAATCATCTTTCTAACGGAATGCTCTCACCTCCAACTGAATCAGTTACTGCATCTCAATATTGAATTATCTTCCAGTGTAAATGCAATCTTCCCCACCAGACACTAGTGAAATCTACCTGTCCTGAGTCACGTTGTGCTGAGTACTCAAAAAATATCGACGAAAGGATTAAGCACCGTTGTATACCACGATTTTTTGTTACAGTCTTTATAACTCTTTATATGGTGCAATGTGGCCCTTAAAAATGAAAAGGTCGGGCGACCCTACCGTATACTGTGGTCATTCATTAGCCCAGTAAATTCACGGTGTCCGCCGTCTGCAAATTACGAGATTTCGGAACCGTCCTGAACGTACGCTGGTACGGATATTTTCGGCATTGTTCCATACACAGAGCCCAATGGTTTGAGCTGCTACTGATCCCGACGGCAGTCCATGAAATAACGGGCCAATACGGCATAGAAATATTTTGAATATTTAGAAAAAACAACTGTGTGTGATGGAGATGAGCCAACAACTTAGCGGATGAAAACATATCATTGGCTGTGATACTGTAGCATCTCCAAGAATGTTTGTAATCCGTGATGTGACGGTCGTACTCCCCCAAATTTGGGAGGTGGATTCTACCAGACTTGCTCGGCGAGACAGTCGAACCTTTGAAAACGTGTGCCTCCATCAACGTCTGGTCAAATTATGGGTTATTCCAACCGTCGGCAGTCCTAACGAACAATGCAGACAGTTTGGCAGGTTCTCCCTCGACATGCACATTTCTCTACCCAACGATAGTGGACTGTGTACCTCAGTCACCTCGGTTGTCGGTCGCGATAGTTGACAAAAACACATCGCGTTCACATGGCCGCCTCACAAGCAATGTTACATGCCAAGAAAATGAGACTGTTCAGATAGGCGAAGTGAATAACAGTCTCAAGTGGGCTGGCTATTATATCCAAGGTGAGATTATGACTAGTTCACTGTCGTAGTAATGCTTTACACCTTGAAGGTGGAGAGTGTGGATCTACTACAATAGTTAGCCAGCTAGCCTTGGTTTACGTGCTGTCTACAGACGAACTCAGCAGGGCAGTGTTGCGTGCAAATTCAGCATCCATTAGTATAATATCTGGTAGACCCCCTACTCCCTATTTCTTAGGAGCTGCGAATGATCCATCTCTGGAATATTCTTTCGGGTGACCGAAGAGGAAAGGTGAATTGGACATCTCTGTTGGACGGCATTTGAGGTGGACATCGATCGGGATAAAATTCTTCGACCCATCAATCTGTAATCAGAATTGACACAGTGATTCCAACGAGTGGACATATTTCCATGGAATTCCTACGAGACGGAGGTAACTTCAGGGAACACAACAGGCAGCTAAATAAAAAGAACACTTTTCGATTAAACAGGAGCACCATCAATGAGTGTGAGATGGGGAGTAGGTGTTTTTTGTTTCGTAAATTCCGGCAATGGCTGAAGGATTTCCGATAAATATAGGAACTTGTCTATTGGTCTTTCATTAGATTCTGTATATGGTGAAGAATCTACAATATCTCGAGACTTATGAGTATTTCGGTTTCGACAATGACAAAGCGAGTATCTTTGGAATTGACATCAGTAATCCTAGAAACTTTCACGGAGGTGTGAATGATCAATGGTGGATGTGCTCCACGGGGAGGCTCTTTAGTCTCATATACCGGACTACAGGCTGTGAACAGTTGAAATGGCAGTGCCTTACTAATACCCTTTAATACAGCAACAAGACGTAGGTCGGCAAAATGAAGCAACATTGCATTCCACAAGTTGGAACCCTAATTGTCGTAAATGAACACATTTTCGCTACCGTCCATAGCTAAGGGAGCTAGTTCAGATCAGTCAAAGTGTTTTCGAATTAATCAGCACATTGTTTAAGCTACCGCAACAAGGTGAAAATATATTAGTCACCTAGCTCAGATCTAGTGTCAATAGCATCCGTCGTTGGCCAGTGCAGTCAGTAATCAGGGAAAACAATTCCTTATGAAACTGTCTATTCCATCTTTTTAAACAGCTTAAAAAATGCTTTCGCTAGACTGCTATTACCATCTTAACCCGACTCAGTGGGAAGCAGTTACTCTGTGTATACGGTTTATTGAATCAGCCGTAAACCCAACGAGGCACCCTTCATCAGTTGGTTCGCATAGCTGGTGAGAATCGTACGTTCGTATCACAGCTCTGGCCTGTGACCTGAACAGTTTGGCTATCTCTGTTGCTTGATAACCTCGTCCAGAGATCTCTGGACGACAGTTCGGTAAAGGCAGATTTTCCAGACACCTTCCGCTTTACATGGACGTCAAAGTGTTGTAAACAGAACGTCACTTGGGCCGTACAATTATAAGATCATGGTTTAATGCATGAAATCCCCATGCTCTTACTAGCGCGACGCACAACTCCGTTGGCCTGACTGTTTTCATCGGGACGCTCCACTTCAGCCTATCTGTAATGTTACAGTCCACATTGCCTACCGGGTCAACACAGCACTTCAGCCTGACCACTACCTTAAGGTAGCAAAAAACAGGAAGAAAATCCGAAAACGGTTTGCCAATCTGATAATATTAGCTGATCATATCAGACAGTGAAATTAAGAATGTATAAAAATTAGAACTTAAGTAACAGCCATTCGGTGGTTCACAGAATCCCATCTGATTTTAGCGCAAGAAATGGGATTAATAAAATGGAGACTTGAATGTCAAATTCGAAAAACCTACACCAAAACATTCGAGATTGAAAAACAATCATTTCAATGAAAATGGATTGCCGATCAGAACTATGAGACCTTATTCACATATGATTTATTGTCAACCAGGAAAACAAAAAATGTGTACGAATAAAACATGGAGGTAAAATGTCTCTGCAATATCATTTCAAAGTGTGCAAGATGCAATCGGCTGTGAATGGTGTTCAATTCACACTAACCAAAATCATCTAAGACATGTCAGTAGCAAAACGTTCGATTTACGAGTAAATGTTGAGCTCCTCTAGATTCTACGTTATAAACTTCAGTTAATTTTATCAAAATATTGAGTGGATCGTAAAAAATACTAGTTCTGTGATCAAAGACAAAAAGATAGGATAAAACAATAGACAATTATAAGTGGTTAGTGGCGAGTTTCTGCGAAACTGAAACGTAAACCGCTTGAGCAGAGGGTAGCCGGTGTGAGTTGCTGATTATCCCGGCAAATTTGAATGCGTAAAGTCAGGCCGAGTACCTTCGATATTTTACCGTTTGATGTTGAAAGAAAAATTGCCCGGAAACAACAACTTTGTCAAATTGGCAACTCCACATACTGAGGCCTCACAAGAAAGAGTGAGCAAATATCTGGAGACCCAACGACGTTTTATATCCACACTTAACAGTCTGTTGTTGATATATCGTATAAAGTTCGAGAATTTTATCAGAATGGTACTGAAAAATACTAGATACACGAATTTACGCAGTCTTCATGGAACTTTGTCGCGTTCGGATAACGAGGGCTTGTTCCCTACAGCTGGCTTGAAACAAGTGCAGAACGTCAGTCCAGTTTAGGCGAGTACAAGTGGAGGCTCTATCTCTAGGACTGAAATTTAAAATTCCCCTCAAAAGAGTCGACCGATTGCAGGCACAGGTGCAATTTGAGAACATGTATGATCACATTAGAGACTTCTGTCCGACTTCACCGGAAAACGAAGGGTGGTTCCGCGCGAAACTGGTCGATATTTCGCACCATTCTCTGACTTCACCTATACACCAGCGTTGTTGTTTGACATCTGAACATTACCAAGCTCTAAAACAACTGCGAGAAATGGAAGATGTGAGCTTCCTGTAGCCAGAAAAAGGTTCGGGTACAGTTATCGTAAACAAGGTTGATAATGAGTCAAAAATGAAAGATATCATAATGGACGGAAGAAAATTTCGCAGACAGTATTGCTGATAACAACATTTTGGTGGAGAAACAAACCTCAAGAAAGCGTCAAATCTTACTATCATATGGGTATATCTCGGAACTGCAATACAGACAGATGAAGTCAACCGGAACCCGCACACCACAGTTAAGAGGTGCTCTGGAAACGCATAAATGTGGTGTCCCGTTAAGGCTTGTCTTGTTTATAGACAACTCACCATACCACAAGCTTGCCAGATGGCTTGTGGACATCCTCCACACGATCCGTCAGATGTTTACTCCTCATTGTGTAAAAGATCCCTTCGATCTGGTACAAACTTTACAGAACGTGTCAATGAGTTCACATTAGATGTATCCTATCGACGTTGGCTCTTTATTTACAAACGTCCCCCTCCGAGAAACAGTTGACTTTCTATGCGATAATATTTCACAACAAAATTGGCATTTTGTCTCCCTTGAGGAACTTATACTTTCATATACAGAGAATATCCGTTTTGATTTTGGAGGATTCTCCTATAAACAAGTTAGTGTTGTAGCAATGGGTAACCCATTGAGTCCTACACTTGCAGATATATTTTTAGGAATGATTGATTTAAAACTATTCCATGCTATAGATGGTGCCAGCCTCTATGAGCGATATGTAGATGATATTTTGATTTTTACCACTAACATTCATTTTGCTTCACTCTTGGACCGTTTCAATTCCGTTCATCCTAATCTTTCTATTTCTCATGAGGAAGAAACGAACAACAGTTTATCTTTTCTAGACATTTCGCTTACTAGACGGCAGGATGGCTCATTACAACGCTCAGTACACCTCATAACCACTCGGAGCGGTCAGTATCTATAGTTCTCTTCTTTTGCGCCCATTACTTATGAAAGAGGCCTGGTACGAACCCTGTTTCATAGAGCCCGGGAGATACGCACCGACAACTGTTTCCAAGGAGAAGAGACCAAATTAAGGAAGGCACTACTCGTAAACGGATACCCTGAGAAGTTCATCGACGTTCACATCCGGAGAAAAGTGTCCAAGATTGTCGTCAGTACGGTTTCCAAGAGGCAGGCTTTTGAAATTACCTTTCAAAGGCGATCATGTCACAACTGATGTAAGTCAAAAATTACAATCTGCTCTAACTCGCACATTCCTTGCGGCTGAATTGCGATTGCTACTCACAACTAAGAGTGTCACTCAGCTTATTCGTAATCGTGACCTACCGAAATGTTCTGTCTCACATGTCATCTATCAGCTCACTTGCAGTTGCGGTGACGTCTATATCGGTAGAACAAATCGGTGCCTACAATGGCTGAACATATGCCTAAGTGGTTGGTACACACCATGGCGCAAGGGACATTGGTAACAGAACGAGCGAGACGAAATCCGACCTCATCCATCACAAAGCACATCATGGAAACAGGTCACGTTATTGACCCGGCCAACTCGTTTCAAGTTCTGTTACGTAAACAGAACCCCAAAATTGCTCGCTTTCTCCGAGGCAACGTTGAGCAATACTCACCGCCCGGCTCCGTGTGTGCATAAACTGTTGACTCACGCAGTTTGTCTGCCCTGGAAGTGACGAGAGTCTTTGTTTCACGTAAACCCACTTGTTGAATGTTTCTATTGTGTTGCTATCCGCATGTCCTATATATTCTAATGTTTTGCGTTCGTGACTGAAGACAGCAAACAAAATGTTAACATCTCGCAATGTATGTCTTCTATCGCTATCGGGGAAATATGACGGAATTCAAGAAGGTTTTCGTAGAGACGCAGTAGATGACGAAGGAAGCATTTTCTCACCGCTTTTGACAGAGCGTGTGTTACGTTTGTGGGAATGTATCGTACTCTTGTTGAATACAAATCATTCGGACAATTTGTGTGTAGTTATCCTGAAACTATCAAGAGTAGAAAACATTGTGACTGAAATGTAGAACATGGACAGCGGATGTACCAAAAGGAAGAAGTCATGCTTATTCCTGTCACCGGTATGCCATCCGCCTCTTGTCCAACCCTTTTCAATTCGGCCTGCAGCAACCAGAAAGTATTAGTTCTTCAAGATTTCGGCTTCTATGTGTCCCAGTTTGGTGAATCCACAGCTGACATCAGTCGATGGAAGTAATTTTATTCAAAATGATCTGCGGGAATGAATTCACCATTTCAGGATATACGAACGTAAGAGGATACAACTCAGGCCAACTGGAGATGCAAAACAAACTTGTAATTAAACGAACAGAATATGAAGAAAACACAGAACAGCAGTTGTGCAATGAACTGTGCAAGAAATTGGCGCATAAACGACAGATTCAGTCACGAAGGGCGACAAAAAGAAAACGAGCAGGTAGTTACACGCGGTGTAATCCAATGTAAGGTCATTCGAATGAGACAAGTATGCACAATCGAGTTAATGAATATACGGCTATTCCATAAGGCTTAGGTAACTTTCAAATCTGTCTGACCTTGGCTCCTATTCCATAGGACAAATTAGACGCTTCACACGGCTGTGTAATCCCTACCAGGAAACGCATATTGTTGTATGGGTAAATTTTTCGTTAATATCTAGAGCGTATCAGTAGTTAACGACCTGTCCTAGACAGTGGAGTTAGGGAAACTAAGCGTTCTCATTTGATACTGCTTTAAACGAGAAAATAAATATGCAGGTTATGTACAGCCAACTAATTTTTTAGTTACAAGCAGGTGTACTCACATTTCATTGTTCCTTTTCTGCAAAGAAAACTAGTTCCTGGATCACAACTGCCTAGTTCCTATATCTAGATGACAAAATGAACTATTGGTAGAGTACGCTTCTTATAAATGGACTCATCGCAGCTAGTTTCCAAACGATCACGTTGGTTCATACCATTAGCTGAGTGAACCTATCGGAATAAATTAGTGACCAGGTTGATTTTATCCCTTACAATTCCAAGTAGTAACTGGTACTTTGAACCCCGTAAATGACTGACCGTATAAAATTAAATAAGATCAGTAGCTCAAATCCAATGTTTGTCTATAACCAATTACCATAAGACCTCCAGAGTCCTTGCCCGAAATGGACTCGAAGATCTGACCAATTCATGTGTCTCTAACATAGCGGGCGAACTGTTTCACATTCATTACCACCTGCTTTGTTCCGCCCGACCAAACTGATCGATTGACATGTGTTAACACTTGCTGAGTCATGCACATGATTGGTTGCTTTTGTCATACGCTGTTGTGTAACTACCAATCGTTTACCGCGGCCGGAAGGCGCGTTCTTTCATGCACATGCTTGTTCACTTTCGCGCTTGCGACTGTCAATACAGTACTCGTTTTCCCAGCGTCGTTTTACCGCACCAGTAAACACAACAGTCTCGAAAAACCATATGTGCCAGAGATGAGATATCATTAATCAATCCGTTCACTAACCACAGACAAGTCTGTTCTTATTTCAGAATTCAAACAATGTTAGCATAAACAGACTGATATGCTTTATCATACAAATTAAAATAACCTGTTACAATACTTACAAAGCAGAAGGTTTGACCAGTTTTTCTTCCCGAAACCAAACTTAACCATCAGGCTTCATTTGTGTTAAACGTCATTATCTTGAACTGAGTGATGACACCCGACTGATCATTAATGTGTTCTAGATAGAACATCATTAGATCTTGTCCCAAATTCATTAATGTAGTCACAGATTTCCAGTGTACATTGTCTTGCGTAGACCGTTATTTGTTAGTTCTGGATGTCTGACCCGGTTAAATTCGTAGTTAGCAAAATGTATTCGTCCATATAGTCAGGGAGATTGTGAACAGCCATACAGCATGTCACTTGTGACATTATTCCGGTATTCTTATTCGAGGTTTATAGTGGACGTTTCTTGCCAGTTTACAAGTCTGAAACAGTGGTAGGCGTTAACTGACGTGATATGGTGATAATCGGGGAGACCTTCATTGACCAGGTCAGCTGACCTGTTGAACTACAACCTCATTTGATAGCCAACTTTCGATTCTGCATTCGTAATCCTTCGCATAATTAAAATCACATAAATAACTGGGCTCCTTTAAAGTGACAAGGTACACTGAACATCCCAACAACCACTCGCTGGTTCGAGTTACGTTTGACTGCCAGATCACAGCCTCAATACGCGGTGAAGTAACTGTTGCATACCTCCCATAGTAAAATCGGGGTTTAGTTTGGGGGCAGCGTCAAGCCGTGAGTAACCTAAAACCGTGAATGAACCAAACCCGCCATTGAATTTCACCAGATTCACTTGGTTGCGTATCATTAGTGTCAGCGCGGGGATAACTAAAAATCAACGTTACCACACTGCCTACACACAAAATCTCTGTGGAACTTGGTGTCCTAGTTTTGCCAGAGACTCGTTCAGTTAAGGCAGTTCGCACACTTTACGTCGGATTTGGTTACTGGCAAATTAGGAATTTCAAGCAGTCTCCATCTGACGCTTGCGTACGTCACCTCACACTTGCTTCTCCTCCAGAACAAATGACCGTGTTTACATTTCTACCAGACCCTAATTTGGCTCACTGAGAGGCGTCATATCTATCGTTAGTGTGCGTCTATCACACAAAGTGAGGACAAGATTAGGAGGTAAGGTCTCCGCACAATGTGTGGATTACTCCACCCCTCTGTCTCATTGAATCATTGTCACCTTTCATTCTCCACCCTCCACCCTCTTCCCCGGGTGCTACCATGTGTTTGTCTGGTGACATTTAAAACATGGGTGCACGTCGTTTGTTGTCCGACTTGTGATCTCCAAAGGTAGTTACCGCTTGTGCTTACCTGAAGGTCAATCGAAGTAACGGTGAAACATTATGAAGGGCCAGCCTTTAAGAGTTGATGGGGTGTCCGTGGGCTGCCCACTAAACCCAACATTAGCGGACATTTACCTTGAAACGATTGAACAGAATTTTTGAGAGTATTCCCATGACTACTTTATACAAAGTTATGTCGTTTATATTTTGATTTTTGCTGAAAGTTACAACTTCTCCCCATTTTTTGACCTTATAAACCCCATACATCCAAACTTGAGCCGAACAGCAGCCTAGCTTTTCTAGACGTTTTTACCTACGTTTAACTTCATCACACGGTCCAACGGTCACTGTCTCGTAAAGCTACTTGGGACGAACAGTACTGACAGTTCTTTTGGTTTGTGCTCATGCCCCACAAGCACAGTCAAGTTAGAACGTTGTTTGACAGAGCCTGACAACTTTGCACAAATGACCGGCCGACGTAAGAACACGTTTTAACGACTGTATCACTTGCTAACGGCCACCGCGACAAATTCATCTCCGTTCGTCGCACGAAAAAGCCGGAAACACTTGCAGTTCACAAAGCGAAGGAAAAAAGTGGAGTTCTTAGAACTATGGTTCAAGGGAGAGTAGTTTTCCAATAATGTATTTAATGCACTTCAGTCAGTTGTGAATCGCACATAATCTGCAGCTGAATTGCGCCTGTCGTTAGACGTGCCAGACGTATTGCACCTAACCACTCTGTCTCATGTTGTTTACCAGTTCACCTGCATTTGCAGTGACAACTGTATCAACAGAATGGAACGGTGCTTGTGTAGCCGAATGGCTGAACATTTCCCAAAATGGTTGCTGAGAGGATGGATGGTCAAATAAGCAACCGAACGCGAAACCTGGCGCCATCAGTTGCGAAGCCCAACCTGAAGAGGGGTCACAGATTCGATCAAATCGGGTCGTTCATTGTGTTGCTGCGGTACCCAAACCCCGAAATTCTGACCATCAATAAAGCTGTGTTGATCTGACAAAGATAGCCCGTGTTTTTCAAGCAAACGTTAATGGTACACACTGTCCAGCTGTCGTAGTAACAAACTTTCATTCCGAAATTCACTCCGTTCAAATATTGTTGCCGTGTGCCTCCGTTGTGAACTGTGTTTGTATTTGAAATGCGGTTGATAAGTCTGGAAGTAATTGTCGTTGATTAACCGACACTCCCATGAAATGCATGTATCTTATTATCTGTTGTCATACGTGAATTATGGAAAGAAACGTATGCTTCATTTTTCGAGGTAAACAGAAGGAATATCGAAAATTATTCATCTTTTGACTTTGTAATGACCCACGGTAAAACGTCGTTTACCAGGGCACTTGCAAATCTTTTTGCTTGGGTAAAGAAAGAAAGATTACTAAAAGTTTGGTGCGATCATTCTGGTTCTGTACACAAAAGTGGATGGAATAAATAATTTACAACCACGTCAAAGCTAGCAAATAAATTGCGCAAACGACCAAATGGGGAGAATGCAATACGTGGTAACTGCTCACGGTTCTTTGATTTCTGTTTCGAAAGGGATTAAGAGAATTAATTCTTTCACAATTCTGAACACTTTAGCTGCAACATA
The DNA here is from genome assembly GCA_008508345.1 of Paragonimus westermani. Classification (NCBI taxonomy): domain Eukaryota; kingdom Metazoa; phylum Platyhelminthes; class Trematoda; order Plagiorchiida; family Troglotrematidae; genus Paragonimus; species Paragonimus westermani. The sequence continues at coordinate 119,086 of QNGE01000763.1, forward strand.
GGTGAAAGATGTTTAGTTATTGTTTTGTATTATCAGTATATGAGGATATTTCTAGAAGGGCTTCCAGCAGGATAATTCGAGCAGGGAAGGTAGATATAAGGAAGACTGAAAGTGGTACTGTGCTGGCTTTCGTTCGTGGCTTGCTGACACAGCGAATAGTGTCGCAGGACAGGGTGTACTGGCATGTGGACTTGAACGCCTGAGTACATATTCTACCATCGGTCTCAATTGCTGAAACACTTACGCACTGATGATGTCACCTCGCCTGGTGATGAAACGTTTGCAACCTAAATGCCAAGCTCGGCGAACATATCAATACCAAAACCATCAACCCGAGCTACAAACAACAGCACCACCGCTGTTCCCAACCATCAGAAACACCAAAGTGACTTACTTTGATTCTAGCTAGAGTGGAAACCATGTTTGCCGATATGCTAAAATTGGGTTTACTGGTCAACTATGAAAAGATCATTTTAATCGTTTACCTTTTGAAGCAGTTGGTTCTATTCACAAGTTTGAACATTGCAGTAAGAAGACGGAAACTGGTAGATGCTAGCATTTCGTATTGCCTCTTCAGTATCAAATAACCACAACCAGGAATATATATATATATAACACTAATAAGATGGGGTTGAAGAAATAAAATAGCAAATTGGGTGCAAAACGACAGGACAGAATTATTAAGTCCATGCTGACTTGAGACGACTAATCGTAACCGTCTCAGCGAAAGGCAGGAAACGCGGATTAGCTCTGAATCTTTAAAGTCTTAATCGTTCTCAGATTGACACAATGCAGATTTTCAAACGCGGTCGAGGTTGCCTACTCGGCAACGAGATTTACCGTGTCGTTCAACACCTGCCCGCTAGTGGTGCCACGCCTTAAGGGTATTTTACGAAAGTTCTCTTCGTCTTTCTGTATCTGCTGTCTCACCTGTTGTTGTCAGGCTGGTTACGTTGGGAGGACCACGAGGAGGTTACCAGAGTGGATTCCGGAACACCTGCCGAAATGACTTCGCAACAGATCGTTAAAGCCCATTTCCATTGCAATTGGCCCCCACTTAATCGACACTGGCCATTAAATAGGTCTGGACGAGTTATCCCCAAGGTTCGTCAAGCCGGCTGCAGAGCTATCAGAATGCGATTGTTAGCTACCGCTGAGGCTACTGCTGTCAGAGTGCACTGCCCAAAAACAATTCGTACAAACCCTCCACCTCCCCTGACCAGTCATTCCACATCCAGTTGAAACCGGAGCAAGCGTGGATCGTTTGACACTGATGAGCGCATGTCTCATGACAGACACGTGTAAAACCCAACACATTTACCAACACTCTCACCGTCCCACAGTAGACTGTGATCTGTACCATTTCTTTAATTCTAATTTCCTGTTTAACTCGTTATAATTGTCATATATAACTCGCACATATTCCCATGTTACTGCGAAAGCCTGATGAGGATGACCGAAAACAGCTGTTTGCAAGATTGACTCCTTACAATGGAGAAAGTGTTGTCAAATATCACATAGAATAAAATAAATTGGGTGACTGAAAGTTTTGAATGAATTTCGGTTGCAGACTGCACGATCCACTTGAACTGTGCATATTTACTTTGCATATTTACACAAAAATTTTATCGGTGGCTTACATGCTCGGTGGTGTAGCGGTCATAATCATTTGCCAGAAGAAAATATAGCGGGTTATTTTGCTTCATATGTTCATGAACAAAGTTCATTTAGTTACATTCCGTGAATACGCAGACCTTAATAATGTGATTCTGCGTTCCTCATTCACATTTCATGAAGCCAATTCAGGTAATTTCTCTCAACAGTTCGATCAAAACGTCACCTTTTGAGGGTGAACTACATGAACTGTTTTACATAAAACATTCTGTATATAAATAATGCACAATCCTAAAAAGCCAGACTTAGGAACGTATAAACCAGTCAGATATATAAGTTCATAAGAGTTTTATCAGTGTTGCAGAGAACAATTGGTTTTATAACTTCTTCCATGGTTTACGTTCAGTTTTGTTTGTCAGTTTTTGTACGTGTGTTATATAGCTAGGTAGAAGTACGGCTGCAACTTCTCAAAAATAGATCACGTGACACTAGCTTTTTGTAATACAGGTTTTATTTTGTGACCAAATGATTAAAAATGAAATTTCAGTTTGTGAAATATGGTAGTGGATAGCAGTAATTTAGTGACTGATAACCTTGAAAGTACTCAGTCATACAGGCTACAATTGTCCTTCAGATTCTGTTTTGTGATGCATCCTGTCGTGTGGATCTTGAAGATTTTGAATGTATCAGTGTCTTGATTTAACTGCATAGCACACAGAAAAGTTTCTGTTTCCGTTTTCTTATCCAGTGTGTCCGTAGTTCGTATTCAACCCCTGAACCGAGAGATAAATCGTTCTGTTACAATTAAGACTGTTCAGTATTAACCTCCATTTGTTTCATGCGACAAATAATTGAAAACAGAAAAGCACTCTGATCACTGGTGCATTTACGGTTGCCCAGTAAACTTATAGTTATCGGATGAATGGAATAAAACTGACAGGTGTGACCTCATTGTTACACCACATCGGCTGATACGTACGTGATCTGTCAGGTTAGCTCTTCATGAGGTCAGCTTGCGGTAAAGTACACCGGTATCATGCCTGTGTTAATAATGTGGAAGCTTCACCCGAATGGGCTGAACTAGAGGTATTTTTCATAATCTTCCAGCCAGTATTTGTGTGTCGTGGATAGGAAACTACAACGTTTTATGTACGAAAGTAAGATCAAATGTGTCTGGACTAACGCGACAGATTCCAGCGGGGTGTATGGACTCTCCGCGTTATTTATCAAACTTTAATGATAAAAGTACATGATAGTTCGGTCCCGTTATTTTTCTTAAAACTATTGAGTGATATATATTTAATACGCACAATACTTGTGCTTTTCTGAAGTACTTTATCAAGGACTAACAGCTACCAGAAACTTACCTCTTGGTGAATTTCGATTCAAAATCTGATTGACTTCCAGGATTCAATGACATCACTAGTCATGCGTTTGAGCATAGCCCCGAAAGGTACAATTGTACAAAGTAAACTACCTACACAAAATGATCGCTCCGGCAGAACTCTTCCGAACCTAACTCGTTCACGTGATCCTAACTATTGACAACCAAGACCGATCAACTCTGTATTTGCACTCGAATTTCAAACGTATGAACTGCTAATATAACACATTTGCCTCCTGTCTTCTGTCTCATCCGGACAGGCATATCTGATTCTTCCGTATGTTGAATATATGGCGCCTCCTTACAAGTTGACCAACCGTAAAGATGAGTAAACGATTTTCAATGATAAATGGACGCTGTGAGAGGGTAGCACTGGTTCCGCTTATGATCGAACCTCAGTCATGTATTTCTAGCGTGGCGTGCTAGAAAACTGTCGATGTAACGTGAGGTATCTCAGCCACAGCTAATTCCTTTTTTATCGCACAGCCATCAACTGATCGCTGCTTACTGGTAACTTCCGATTGCTGGTTTTAGACAATCTCGGTTAAAAGGTTTACGTACACACATATGTATATATTTTCTTCCTGGGTATTTAGGCTTTGCTAAATGTGGGCACTAAATGATTTGCCTCAGTGGCATTCCATTTCTATTCAAATGAACGTATTTCATGTTAGTTTTAATTGAGTCACACTGGCAACGTACTATTCAATATTGGATGAGATTGTGCAAAACACCCAGCTTAACAAGATCGGTTTAGGCTATCTATCATCAGACCGAATACATGGTAGTCATATGAACTAATGTTTCCACGGTGAAATAAACACAACTGGTGACCAATGCAAAAATAAGGTCAACAACGTCACATATACAAATGGAGAGAAGGTTTTGAAATAGTTACGTCACATTTAGGATAGCGTTGGAACCATGACAGTTTGTTCACTCCTGGCGTAAGCAGTGGGACCTGGTAATTGCAAAAAGTAGGCTTTTGATTTAACAACGTTGGGTTCTTCAACCGAATTCGGATAGCCTCAGACATAAACTGAATTCAGCATATCGCATCTTCCAATTGTTTGCCACTGACTCGGCGAATTGGACGGAAAGAATGGTTGAGCTGACGGCCTGAGTAAAATTAACAACGTATTTCACAATCGCAGTAACCCGGCATAGTTCGGTTTGATAACGCTCGATTTTAAACAACCTTGTACTACTTAATCTAAGGCTAAACCAGGTTCTCTTTCGGTTTTTGGAGTTGCAACGTGCACCCTGATTAAATCGGCGCGACGAGGACGCTGGGTGAGCGGTCGACACTTCAACCGTAACATCACAGCCATATTCTAACTCGTCCACTTCGTCAGAACCTGTGTTTTACTTACCTAAAGTCCGGCATTACAGAGCCAGAAGAGGATGGAACCGAAGTTTAGGCTGGAATAAACGAGTACCGAGTGTTGACTCCCTTAACCTAGGTCTCTGCAGTATAAGAATATCTACTTTGTCGAGGTGTTAAAAGGATCATTGTGTTGCAAAATATTAACATGGCCATGAATAAACCTGAAACACATTAGCAAATGCTCAAGAAACACTGGGAGTGATGCCAGGGCTACAGTGAGTACGCATTAAAATGCGATAGGTATTGGGGTGAAGGCGATGGTCATTCAGCAACACTGAATTTCACTACAATGCATCCTACTTCTCATAATAGTGGTGCGTTTGGAACATATCTGCTTATGGATGTGTTTATCGCATACGGGAATACTGTAGAACAGGATGTACTGAGAACGTCGGACTTAGTCATTTTCCTCTCAGTTGTTCGGGCTTGAGATGTACGGACAATCACCGGTCGAGGTACATCGAAAATCCGACTACTGATAGCATTCGTAGTTGGCACAAAGGTGTTAGTTTACAGCGTTCTCGTCATTAAGGATTTTCTTTTTTGAACTGACTCTTGATTTTGGTAGAACTCAGATTTATGATACGGTAAATAATAGATAAGAAGTAAAGACATTTCGGGAAAAACACTGTACGGCCACAAGTAATGATCCTACACAAGAAAATACTCGGGGGGCTTACGAAAAAAGGTGTACATTAGTTGAATTGCCTTGAAAGCACACTCCCAGTTTCTTAACCGTTTTCACTCACCAGTTATACTGATCTGATTAAACTATACCATACTGACCGTTAGACATACTGTTTATGCTACCCAATCTTGAGAATGAAAAAACGGCACAAATGAGTTGTAAACGCGGTACTAGCTGAAAAGAAATAAACATTTGATATTCCTTTGATAAGAGCTGTGGTCGAGGTTCTTTAGGCATTCCTAATCTATTAGTTGGGACACACCCGGCGAATTATGAACCTTGAACACTACTTGTGACATCTTGCTATGTAATGTTACAACACCATTCTACGTTATGAAGCATTTCTTATAAACACTTTTAGGACTTCTTCAGTGATCTACGAACCCGGCTGAACACGAGCTGGAGGACACGAATAATTGCCTATTGGTTGCACAATTGAGAATTAGTTTACATAAATCACGGCAAAGCAGTTCATAGCTCATAGATGAGTCACAGATTCTTTTATTCTCATGTGTACATTACTACCTCATTATATGTCATTGTCACACTTTCATCGGGTGTTAAAAACTCACACGTGCATGAATGTCCACTCGAAAAGTACCAATATTGTTACAGTAATAGTGATCAGATAGAGAAAAAATAAAGTATCCGGCTTATGTTTGATATTTCAATATGTAATCAGTACGGTCATAAATAAGTAAAAAGTATTCGTGATAGGTGGGAAACAAAGTGACAGTACAGACCCACTGTCCAGTTCACAACAGAATCTTATGTCTCTTGACCGAGAGTGGTTCTTTACATGGGTAGGAGCAAGAGACGAGTTTGGAACATCTCAAGTCATGGAAGTTATAAGACAACAGCATACTTAAAAGTAATGTGACAGATATGGTAATTCAGAACAGATCAGAGTGTAAAAATCTGTGGTTTCATCTGGATTGAAACCAGCGACAGAAGCTGAATGCCCAATAGCGACAAACGTTCTATCAGTTAAGCTCGGCTGGTAGAGGTCTTGACAGTTTTAGGAGTGCTGTTTCTGCTGCTGGTTCAAGAATGAACAGTTTTTCTGAATACATCACTCAGTTACACACAGTACTAACAAGGTTTTAGTAGGTTTTTAGGATTTCATTACTGAGTGATTTGGACTGGTTGACTGAAAACTTATAAACCACCGTAAATGCTTTATTAAAATTCATCTGGTGGCCCTTCGTAAAAGTTGGCACTGAGTGATTATTGTGGTCTTGATTGTAATGAGTTCATCTTCAGTTTCTGCTATAATTATGTCATGTCAATCATGATTGAGGAATAACTTGTTAGTTACATTCGACTGTCCCCGGACAAAATAGAAATTTTTGTGCTGACAAACAGCTAATTCTAACGGATTTGTGAAACGCTTAAACAAATAGTATTCCTTTCTCTGCTAGCAAATATACATGCTTTTGCCTGACTTATTTCCGACTGGTTTGCACCCAAAGCAGAGGGTTCTGTAGCCTTTGCTGTCGATCGTTAAAGTATTATTGGTGAAATAATTGATCAAAAATTTCTAGAAAAAACCTAATTAGCAACCTAATATAGATAGCAGAGTTGGACAAGAATTTGGATGCTGATGTATTCTCCTGTTAGATGAAGTTTCACATTGACAAGTTAGATGAAATTGACAGGCGGCATTTACCGATACAAAATAGGTGTAAACTACACATGACTACTTTAGTTATTTAGTCACATCATGGTTCATCTGAAATTTCAGTGGTTGGGATGAAAAACAATCGGTCTGATAAACTCTCTGTTCGTGAACGAAATGGGTGGCCTAGTAGTCACAGATGGTTTTGATAAAATTTTGAGAAAGCGCAATTCGCAAAGAAAGTAATATAATCGAAATGACTTCTGTCTTGAAAATGAGTGAACGTCACTGGTACAATCAGCAAGTTTTTACACATTTTTGCCAAACCTTAATCTTTCAATCGGTGCACTGTTTAGCTCGACATTTTTGTGGCATGAGGGTAAAACAGAAGTGTATAGGGTTGACAATAATTTGTACTCATTTTATACAAGTAGATGTCCTCGTGCATGTCTGGCGTGAATGGTCGACATGTTTTTCTGTCGTACTGTGAACCTCTGAGTGTTAGTTAACTTGGAGTCGTCTCGAAGTCGGCAAGTGATCATAATCCTTCATCACTATATTTTAACCGGTTCGGCAAAGGTGTGAAGTGAAAAACACAAGCATCTGGACTGCCTGTTAAGTGTACGCGAATTATTAAACTCAAGGCGTACTCTGTTTGATCGGCATATTTGTGTTCATCAACCTGTGTTCCTCAGCCGTACAGAGAAAAAAGCGGGTACGTTTTATTTTGGGTCGTCATCCAGCTCACCGTCAGATAGCCCAACCTTCTGGAACAACAAATATCCAGTTCAGTCAAGCGCATAGGATCGATAACTGGGTGTGTCTACAGCATCCACAAGTTGTGTCAGGTGCATGGAATTATCAAGACCTGTAAAGCCAGATAGCAATGCGAAAGTGGTGCGCGCACAACCTTCATATTGGTCGTCACACGTACTGTCTGCTCACTCTGATAGCTTGTTTTTCTAGTGTGTCCAAAAATGTGCCGACAAGAAAAACATGTGGAGTTAATTCTGTTTGATTCTCGAGGTCATCATAGGATGAAGCAGGCTGGCGATGCCCTTCCAGTCAGGTATCGAGCTGGATGACAGCACAGACGTTCGATACATAAGACGAGGCTTTAAGCGTTGTTGCGTCTGTGCTGCTGGATATCCGAAGTCATCCTGGCCACAGCAAACTTGTTATACATCTGATGTTTTCTAAAATGACTAGGCTGAATCAGGCGGCCACAGCCAAGTGACCAGGGAAGAACGACAACGAATATCTATTGTCAAGTTGACAATCACTCACATTTGATCGCAGCGTTCGCATTCAAATAGACTTTGCAGCCAGCCTCTTTCGAAAACAAGCACTAGACTCGAGTTTCGCTCTCATTAGAGCTCGTCAGTAGTGCATATCCTTGCCACGGCCTGGATTTGAACTCCGGACATTCCAATCATGAGGCAACCGTGTTAACCACTGCGCCATTGACCTCACATTAGGCACGACCGAATCATCAAATCTGAACGCTCAACCACTCTCGCTTGTGAGCAATGAATATCTACTGAATTAACAACGGTGAAACTTAATAAGTAGGATACTAACACCATGCTTTGTTTGTTTCTCTATTTTGAAACGAACTTAAGGAAAATTAAAAATTAAAAACGAGCAAATAACTACAAGGACCATATTCATTCTGCAGGGTTTTTCATCACTTATCATATTTATTCAACTGTTTACCACATTCAAACACAATTTGTTAGCTCTGTCTTCATTCCCGTGCACCAACTTTTAGCCACTTTTCTACGCTCCACCCGTGGTAAGTGAGTAAGAATGGTGCTAGAGAGTCCTACTAAAGTCCAACGTATTCAGTTAAGAATTCGTAGTTCGTCAACTATCACATGTGGAAACCGAAGTGATACTCTTCTATAAAAATGCACCCAATGCTACTAACAGTTGTGTGCCATTACTTTTCGGGTTGCACAATACAGACGCCCAGGTCAATCTGACTTTCAAACGTCAGAATAACTCGAGGTGATTCTCGTCTCTCTAAGAAGGTCGCACATTTCCACCGAACTATCCAAGGGAAGTGAGCCTCCATCCACTTTGAACGGCGCTCAATATGTATGCGCCTGGAGACAAACGGACGACCTGCCTCTCTTTAGTTCAACCAGGGACTCCAGCTGAACACACCAGGCGATTCAACGGTTACATGGACATTTACGCAATGAAGCTGATGCTCGAGTGGTTCACGGAAAGGATGTATCACATTTCCTAGACCATGCCTTTACTGGTTTATGTCACGCGGACTTGTTGCAAGAACATTTGCCATTTATATTCCTAAATATGATTAACCAGATATTTCAAGTTGTTAATAATCCAACTGATCGACGAAGCCGTGCATGAGGGGTCAGGACGTCTAACGAAGAAAACCCTAGTCTTCAAACAGGAAATTCAAAGCGAATGCTTAGATCGTTTTCCGCCTAATCATGCGTGTTATTCTGGGTATGGTGTCCAATCAGGTAAAACCTTGACACATGTGGCTAGTTCGTCTGAAAACTGATTATCTTAAGAATGAATGACATCTAGTAAAGACCATGAGGACGGTTAACAGTGCCAGAAAGTAAACGCACACCGGAGATGCCACGAAAATAGTGCCATTTTTACTTCAGTTTCCAAACTAGTAAGCTATTGTTAACTAACCTAATCCGCTTAGTTTCATCAGGAGTTTACATGTGTATGTATGGTTGGCACCGGCCAAAATCTAGAAATCTCAGTGCTTGATGCCTGTTCAGCAGTGCTTGTGATTCACACGTTTTTCCAAAATGGAGCTGATACACTTTAGCCTAAACCAAAAGCTTGGTTGGATGGTGTGAGCTAGGTACCATGCACAGCCTACTTGAATAAATGTGCCAGGATGAGAAACTGTTGGAACTTCTACGTGGCTGCATTCCACATTTACTGATCACCTCCTGCACATGTTAAATAATTCAGTGAAACTCTGGGTATGTATGAGACGAGGTGAAACCTGTCAGTCGGTCAGTCAGCTAATATGTACGTTAAGAAATATCTGTTACTGCCCGTGACGTGTCTGGTGAAATCTTTCATTTCAAAGTTGATCCAAGTTTCATCGGAGCCCCCACTTCTACTCTCAGCCTCATTCCCCACCCCGATAAAGAAGGCATAATTTCTGTTTCAGATAAGAATGTGCCGCACTAACGAGTTCACACTTTTATTTCTTTACGTGTCGAAACCCATACAAGAAAAGTTGTTGAAGCTTTCGCAAAAGGTACCTATGAAATTGCAAGTTAAATGTTTCACGCAAAGTTTAAAAGTTGAGTAACGATCATCCTGTCATTATCACTAGTCAACAGTTAAATGTGACTTATGTTAGCCATTACCATATAAATAACTTTTACATCACAGCCATGTGAGAATCCGATCAAATCATATCCCTCCCAGGTGTTTACCTCTATCTATTCCACCTCTACTGTTTCTAACCGTTAACCGAACCTTGACCCAAGTGTCTCAGTTATGTCGTGTCAATTTGCTAGTTGTGAGGATAGCCAACTGTCGGTTATTGTACTTTGCTTGAGTACGGCGTGCATCACCTTTTTTGGAGTTCAGCTCGTCACCATTGTTTCTGAACCTGTTGACTGTTGTGGATGCCATGTCATGTGACTGCAGTTCATCTGTAGCCTATTCGGCACCAAATTGTAATTCGTTCCCCGGAAACGGGCTGTTGGTTAAAGCTGTTGAGAGTGTCTAACTGTTCGATTTGATAAGTGGTTCACTAGCATTCTGACATTGTGATCTAAACTTGCTCTGATTATTTGGGATCGTTTGCTTACCGATGCGCCTTGCTCACCGTCTTCGCGGGAGATTGTACGGCAACTACTCCATGGTGAAAACTTTATACACACTTCATTTTTGCTCCAATACTGAATTCAAAAGCTGAGCTGTCGTTCAGAAACAAACGTTGGTGATTCATTTACACAACCCTGGAGGAAAAGATGAAGTGAAAGTTGGGAGATTTATTGCTCTTATGTGGCTTTACAGAGTTGGTAGTTACGAAGATACTCAACTGCATAAATCTAGGCATCCACTAGACTTGAACGGGTTACAGAAGCAGCTTGTTTGGAAGGGAAACGCCTTCTACTAGCTGATCTGCAAAACCATCCGGAGAGCTCAGAGAAGTCACCCTTGGAATCACTTACCTAGCCATGAAAATGCTACGGAATCCACCAAATTGTCCGAGAGATTAACCAACCAAAAGAAGCCGCTTCTTGGAACTTACAAGTGGTCCATACGTAAGTAAAGACAAAAATGAATGCGCCGTCATTCGCGAACCAGTTTTGACAAACCACCATTCCCAGCATGGGTTGTAATGCAGATAAGACGTTTATTTTCCTTTCCATTAAAAGGCGTATTTTTTCCAGACCAACTACCTCTATTCAAAATTCTGCTGTTCGCGGAAAAATTGGACCAACGAGTTTGGTATTTTTAAATGTAGTTGAAGTTACGTTGAATTTGTATTTACCAGACCGATGTTCCTCTGTAAGACCTCCTCAACATTCATATCTAGACGGGAGTACAAATTTCAGCCCTTATTGTGGGCACGAACTTCACACAGCATATCTGAACAAACGAGACCATCGTTTCAGTGAGAAATCAGCTGATCCCCAGCTGTTGGGTATGAATAATGTACATCCGTGATCGGTCATCACCAGAATTCACAACTGTTTTTTGGAAATTAAGCCCATAAAAATCGTCAAGGAGTCCACCCTTAACATCGACATTAAACACGACTGTTCTGCGCATGAGCTGTATTGTTTACTAGTTCAGAGAGTCACAGCATGTTTAAAAACGGTTAGCACCGAAACTCTCGTCTATGGCTGGTCCAAATCATTTAGCTTGTGTAGCTGCCGTGTTGCCAATCTACGGATTATGTATACAGACGCTGACCGATTCTCACTCATATTTGATCACAACTGTCGCATTCCCATAGACTTTTCAATCAGCTCCTTCCGAAAACAAACACTATATCCGAGTTTCGCTCTCATTAGAGCTCGCCAGTAGCGTATATTCTTGCCACTGCCTGGAATAGATCTCTGGCCACACTTTCCTAAGACAATCGTGTTGAACACTGCGACATTGAGCTGACTTTGAGCACGATGGAACTATGGTACCCGAACGCTCCAGTTTTTTGGGTTGTGAGCAAAGAAGTCTGTTAAGACGACTTAAAACCAGTTACTTTCTCACTCCTAATGATGAGTAGAGGACTAATGTGATAGAACTTGAAGTTTTTCAGTTAATATTCGATAGAAAGGGTTACAGTAGGCTTCAATCGGTTCAGTGAGTACATAGCAACTGAAAGCTTTTCCATGAGAGTGACCGTTCACAGAAACTTAACGGAGACATCATATCGAGCTAGCCAAAAACTCAGAAGAACTCAACAGCTGTTACAAGAAGACGAGAACCACCAGTAATAGAAAAAGTAGATTACGGCAGACCTCTCGAGTCGACGAACTAATACTTCCAAAACTGTGTAACCAATGTCCTTTTTTCTGTGGTTTACTGATTGCCTAGAAGGCTTTCGAATACAAAGCGGGATTTTCTGCAAAAGGAACGAAACATGTGGTTCTGCACTCAGCACAAATGTTCTGAAGGTCACAGGCACCACATAAGTACCGGAACCAGTGTATTGACGCAATGAAATAACAGTTGATGGGGTTTATCCAAGAAACTTGCATCGATTTTTGACCATCTTACCTGCACCCCTTGATAAGCAGCGTGCGTAGCCGAGGAACATGGATTTTCATGGAAAATGGGGAACCCATTCTAGTTTTATGGAACAAAATATGTTCTGAACTGAGGTTTCCGTATGATTTTAGAATGGACAAACCGTTGAAGAATGGCACGCGTAAACAGCCTATTCTTTTATTCAGTGTGTGTAAACAAATGGATTTTCGAAATCTCCATAGATGCGTATGATATTCGAAAATTTTTGCTGTTTGTATAGAGAAGAGCTTAATTGACGTAACCCGGAGAATGAAAGAAACCGACACAGAAGTGGCCGGAAATTACGTCTTCGTTGATCGACAACTGTGCTATAACTGTACTAGTTACACTCAGCCAAAAACAAATGTACGATCACTGGTGATGTCATGGCAATCTGTCTCACTCTTTATTGATATGACTATCAAAGCTGATTTTATCAATTATGTTTTGATTGGTGCATCCCGAGTGTTTATGTTCTATCCAAAGGACAACATCTCACTTTCGTCTATGAAGGGCAACTACCGGTTCTTCCATGGTCTGTAATTTTCTGCGACCATAATCAAACATGATATCTGGATGAGTTGAGCCAGAAATGGAATACAAAACGCTACAGACTAATTCCAACATTGGTATCACTACAGATGAATATTTATAGTTGCGCGGAGGTTGAACTAATCTCTTTTAAGGGTTCACTGATTTTATTGTTCATTTTTCCAATTACTTCATCGAGGGTCTGAAAACGGCCTGTTTCCCTAACTCCAAGGTTGCTTATCTGTCCATACACACAGTGGGAGTCATGACTACATCTCTCAGTGTGTTGGCTGAGAACGCAATCAAGGTTTTTGATCAGTCTATACGAATTTGGTTATTGCAATCTAAACGTCGTTCACAATTGATATTCGTCATTACATTCAACCGAACGGTTCCAGGAAGCATTGTTTAAAGGACAGCAGTGTATTCATGTTTCGTTCTGGTTATAATGCATCACTGGCACATATCCATATCCAGACCTCAATGATCACCCTAGTTCTCGCAGTTTTGAGACAAGCCTGTTAATCATCATTGCACTGACTGACCTTATTCCCATACCCAAATTTTCAGCCACAAATTCATCTGATCGGCGAGGATTTGTTACGTGTGAACAAGTGCGGAGTTAGGGAAACTGTTCGGGTCAAACTTATCTTAGACCGTTAGATAGTTCCGTTTGACGCGGGCGGCGTTGATTGTACAGGTCTAAGACTATTCATGTTAGACATGAGCACAATAGACCGAACTAACTAACACCTAGGATTTCGTAAGTAACATTGTGAATATATTCCAAATCGTTGAAAGAACACTAGATTTTAACAGCAACCGACAACAGGTTCGCTCCTTTGTGTGGTTAATGAAATCGTGTGCGCAACACTGTAGTGTCTTGTTCGACGCAACTAACCACTGATGCATAAGTTGAACCAACTTCTCAACATTGGGACACCCAAGGATCGTACATAAAAAGCAGCTCTGGTTGAGGTGAAACGACTATAATACCAGCAAGCGGGCTTCCCCTGATAGGGTTTACCCAGTGTACAGTTCCGGACCGTTACACACGCTGCAAGAATCATTTGCTCAATTATTTGGATGGCTGAATTAGGCAGCTTTGGTCTACTGATCGCCAACTCTGTTTGAAATACCTTGATACCCTTTCCTCCAAATAACCTATTTTCCCCCCGAAAGGTCACAATAACTTGACCAAACAAGACTACTCCATAAATATACGTATCATACACAGTGACGAATAAGCCAAGTTGATGCACTTGATGTCTTTGATAACTTCAGCCATTGTGACTTGTAACTGACATAATGTTATCAGTGAACGACTGCATACGAGACCTCAATGAGGATGTATGTTTTATACTATCCTGACAAAGTGTGCTATCACTGACCGATTTCCCGATAACTTTCGTGCGTGCGTACGAAACGTTACGATTTTCAAATGGCTTTTTGAAACCCTTAAGCTATGCAGGACATAGGGCTTTCTAACGTCGTTGCACATGACTTGGTAGCTTGTGGAACTTCTATGAAAACGAACTTACCACGCACTGTGTTCTTCATATTAATTAGGACATTTAAGTTGATCAGTGCATGATGTGATCTTGTGACTTACACAATTGGATATTAGAATATTTTCCGTGGATTATTACTGTCCCTTGACTTGCACCCCGAACGCCAACTCATTGCTTAATGAATTGTCAAACATGTCTTTCGCACAGATCAAACCAGAGCCAACTTTGTGTATTCCAGGGGTGAATGACACACAGTGATATACGAACAAATTTTCGGAGAAACTCTTAAATCATTGTCATTTTTGTATCCGAATAATTTAACCTTGTTTTGCGTTCTGCGTCCCCCTTTATAATGGCGCCACAAAACTAGTAACGCACCTTGGGTCTTGTTTACATACATACAAAACATACATCCGGTTTCCGCCAAAAACTTGAGAGCAAAAAACGGAAGTTCACTAAACCAAGTATCTTTTGGGAACAATCTTTCAAGTTATATCAAGTATATACTGTATGGGCAAAGCTGTATGGTGAAAAGGATGGTAAGAATGATACAAACATGGTGGAAATGATTTTGGGCACCAATCCAAGTTCACGTTCGAAGATAGTATTGCACAATACGAAGGAAGTGTGGTTCATAGTGTTCTTTGCGCACACAAAAGAAGACGCCACTAATTGTTTTTTAGCACCTCCGTATTTCAAAACATTCTGGCGTTTCTTGTTATGCAGCGAGTACGAAGTGATCTCTGGTTCGCAGCCTAGCAACTACTGAAATCTGTCAGATATTAACTATTAGCTTAAGTCTATCGAATTACTACCTATGTGTAAATACATAAATAAAAGTGATTTTGCGCACGAACAAACTGATTGCTTATCAGGTGAAAACTTTCTTCGAGTGATTGAGTAGGTCAAAAGACAAACTGGACATCACTCAGAATAAACTGTAGCACTCAATTAGAAGTTTCAGTTAACCTACCCTTAGAAGGAGCTTCTACCTGAATTTCTTCAATGTTAGCGCTTACTAGCAGAACTGGTTTTTTTACACTACACCGAAAGTGTAAGCAATATTTGTTAACAATATTCATCTGGAAGTGTTGTTTACGTTACATTCTTTTAACGAACATCAAAGGAGACCGGTCCGTGTGAAACTTCCCGCGATACTCTTCGGACACAGTTGAGCTCCTGTTTTTGTTTAAAAGCGGTCGTCTATCCAACTGCATTCAATTCAGTATTTTTCAAAATCAGTTTTTTGTGAGCTATTTCTTTTGAGGAAGCACTTCTGACTGTATGGAAAAATTACTCAATCCAAGTCTATTCCTCAGTATACTATCAAAAACCTGAGGGTATGGAAACCTGCTGAGCCACAAATGTTTACAATGAACTGACTGACCCATGGGGTATCTGTAGGACGTTGGCACCTGAAAATAAAGACGAATCAACTGGCTCCTAAAGGATTGAAAATCGGATTTGTTGTCTAAGATTGTTCCCTAAACCCAGGATCTGTCTTTGCATTCTATTAAGTTATAACCCACATATATTTGATGAGTATAACCGTGCAAAATCCCTCTGGTTATTATGTCTTTGCGATCCACTGCAGTGTGTGATTGACGGAAAGCAGCGAAATGAACTAAGGGTTTAATTAATGGTGTAAAACGGTTCTAATTTCGGTTTTCTAATATATGTACACATAGAGATAAACATAGTTTATAGTTCATCATAATCTTTAAACCTAGCGGTACTTTTCCAAAAAAATCGTAATACTTAAGTTTGTTACAACAGTGTTCCGCATGGTAGCATAACACGTATTTGGACTGTGTTCCCGAGTCAATCGAAGCAAAGTTGTGCATTATTAATGTCCTCTAACAATTGTGAGGTTCGAATAAGTGTGTATGAGGATATCAGCTTCCAGCAGCGCTAACAATTACTGCAACCATCAACTGTTCAAACTCTGAAACCAGAAACACGATGGATTTCACCAGAAAGGTGAATAGACAGCCTCTGCTAAACACAAATACGTAAAATGTGGCTTAACATAAGCTTATTCTCAACAATCGAAACCTCTGTGGTTGTTCTAGATACTGAATTATTCACGAGAGGCTTAAAGCCCTACGGTGATATCAATAATTATGAAAGCACAGATTTCAGCACTAACTCTTTACCTCCTTCATCTTTCTACAACCGCATCATTTCTTTACTGTTCCAGGAAGCCCAACCTCTGTACAAGTGTAAAGGGTATAACGATTTACATTCACTGCAGCATTTCGACTTTGACACTACTCGTCCCCTTGATTCCGTCAAACCTAAAGCGCAGCCCTCGTGATGCAGCTACAAAATGAATCACGTGCCAACAGAGTTGTAATGATTGTTGGTAATGGTAATCTGCTGATTTCGTTGCGTTTCTTGATGTCGGAAGGAAGTCCAGCAATTAAAAGTTTTAAAACAAATGCTTACTGCTACCAGTACCAGGTCTTCTTATTACTTGCGTGGGAGGGTTCAATTCAAGTTCGATTTCTAGGGCTAATCGAAGTCCCTAATTCCGAGTATCACAAGAGTGAAGTGCCCAGATTTTCTGATGAGATGATCTGTTCGTTGCAACTGCTGTCACATCTATGTGTTTATACACAAACATCACCGGGTCTGGACAGTATTCAGAATAACTATATGTTCATCCTTTGTCTGAGACGATTTCACACTAGGAGTGATTATACTACAATTATTGGGTCCCAATAATGCCTGGAATGATTGCTTTGTTGTTTGGTCACTATAACCACGATTTCAGTTCAAAAATTCCACCAATATAGCTTCAGGATTTCCTCCGCTTACTTTATGCTATTAAAATTAATGTTACGGCTCACCTTGTAGCGCTGAATGACTCCAACGCTTTAAGAAATTGTCCCGACTTGACTAAAATATACCTTCCCTTAACGTTGGTAGCTGTGCTAAATATCCAACAACCATGATCGATGAACCCAAAAGCTTCAAGAAGGGTCCACCATCAATTTCACCTTAAAGGCTTTCCAATGAAAGACAATCAATTAACTCAGAGTTTAGTTTGAACAACTTTTTCGTTATTCTGCTAGTGAATGAACAAAATTTGTCCTTCACACTAAACTACCCAAAAGATTAAGGCACAATTCTGTTTGTTTCTAACCTAACAAACAACTCGGCAGCTGGCTGTTACAAAATCAGTAGTTTCTACATGATAGGGAACCTACCCCAAGTTGTCAATCACTTTCGAATAGCGTATAATTGATTGCGATAGTTGCCCTAGTTACAATGTGCGTCGACTGTTGACTATTTTGGAATTATACCAGTCTACTATTCACAGCAGCACGAAGGAAACGTCATAATTTTATCGTGTTATCATTGGTTGAGGACACCGTGGGAGTCCGCTTATGTTGCATTAATTAATTGCGAACCATTCGTGGTCAGTGTGGACGTGACTAATCTCTTTACCTGGGTGTTTTTCGCACATCCCTGATAAGGAGGATGGTACAGAAAGGAAGCTTTATGTTTATGTATTTTTCTCTCTTTGGACGCAAGCACACGAGTTCTGAAACCACGAAAGAGTGGCTTACATTTTCTCCTGTCACTTCCTGTTTGAACAGCATTGTAGCATAATATGCACGTTCTTTCTATGTCGAAATAAATGCCTGGGTGAACGAAGCGCTGCATACATTTTAGTGAACTAATCTGTGAACGTCATCGTGTCTTTCAGTATGGTGATTTACGACCACATTTTCAACCCACCATGTCTACCAAACGCCCTTCCATAATCACTTTTGTGTCTGAGTGTCATCTAAATGTGACGTGCTGGTCTCTGAAATATCCGGGCCAAGTGTGGTTTTCGATTTACTCTTGACAGAATGTTCCCCATCGTTGTTGTGTGCGCGTCAAGGCCGTCTGCGTGTTCCGCACTCGTGCCGAGACTCAAGCTGCGTTCCGATTGGTCGCGCTTTCAACGGCCAACGCCACATCCGTCCACGCTGCCGCCTATAGGCGTGACAACATGGTTTGTACTTCTCCGGAGTCACGTGTTGATCGCACTGTTGATTGCACCGAATGGGACTACAAAATTTAGTCACACCACTGACTACTTTTCATACGGTCTTCTAGGGAACATCTGGTTGACGGTTGGGAGAATGCCGATATGACATTTTTACGAATGAAGGAAGCTGCACGAGATTGTCAGCGGACACCTTCTAGAACCAGAATAAACGGCTTGGTTACTCAGCTTTTCGTTCAACTTACTGATTTTTTTTATACATCTTCTGCACAGTTTAATTATTCCGCTGTAGATCTTAGACCAGGTCACTTCGCGCGCCAACGTACTGAATGACCTTACAAGGCATTAGTGGATGTCGGGTCAATGCTCCAAAAAATTAACCCTATTTTTCCTACCTACTTCTGTGATTATTTGTGAGTCTACTGCAATTCGTACTTCGTCCAAGTTGTTATGAGAAAACACTGATCAAGCAGGATGCTGCCCGTTTCTCACTTCGTTTGCATTTTATTCTTCTGCCCCCGGCTTTGTGACCAACCACACTTGTGGCAACAAAAGCTGTGATATTACCTCAAATGGCGTAGCAAAACATTCATAATCAGAGTCTACTCCATAAACTGTTACACAGCATTTTTCAGTCTTCGCCTTGACATTCACACCATACCTCTGGCAGGTTTATTAGGGGAGTATCGCCTGCTTCATTCACAGGCAGCTCACGGGCCTGCTAAGGCAACCCTGGGCCATCTTCGATTAAACGGAGCCCAGTCACCACGTCTTGACCAACGGATTTAAATGACTTGTTATTTCTGGTTCTAGGTGTTCCCAGCATACTCATTATGATCATTGAATTTGGACATCTGACAACTTAAGCAGGACAATTAAAATCTCCGTTACTCTCTCTGAGCTTTGTTAGAAAGTTTTCATCTTCTCGTATACTCTTCTAACAGGGTGTGTTGTTCACTTATTACCTCTGCAGGGTCTCTTGGAAAGCAGTGGGAAAATTGTCGACGGTATCGGAATCCAAACTCGGCGGTGAATGTACGCGATTCATTCGTAAGCAAAGTTCTTTACGATAATCATCAGTCTTCGCAATCCTATTTATTCCAGTGTTTATCACAAATATTTTCAGTGGACCTACAAAGCGTTTTACAACCCCGTACTCAGCTTATTTATTTTATAACACAGCTAAAATACGTACACATGAGTACGGTCTTCTTACTATCCCACTCGAACGTGTCTTCGTCATACTATATTTCAAACGAAATTTTTTGTTTGATTGATTTTTTTCTTCTAAATCGAGTCGTTCTTCTGACAACGGTGACATCCAATTATTTGGATGAAGAATCCACAACTTTTCCTGACTCAAATCCCATCCCAGATTGCTAAGACTTGCCGATAAGTTTTACGAATCACTTCCGTTTCGCGTCAAACAACAGTCAGTGTGTTTTGGCTTCATTGACTTCTTAATGTCTAGGCTGTTAGAGGGCAAATATCTGTGTATGCCACTCGGTGATGAGGTTGTGGACTAAGCAAAAGGTCTGGCAGAGTGCTTTCTGTTCAACGGTAACAATTAAATAAACCAA
Source organism: Paragonimus westermani (assembly GCA_008508345.1). Taxonomy (NCBI): domain Eukaryota; kingdom Metazoa; phylum Platyhelminthes; class Trematoda; order Plagiorchiida; family Troglotrematidae; genus Paragonimus; species Paragonimus westermani. The sequence goes on from QNGE01000763.1 coordinate 139,159, forward strand.
ACAGAAATTGACTCTCGTCCATGCTTTAAATTAAAGAACGATCACTTTTTGTTCAGGGTAGTTTTAGGTCAAAGCTTTCCGATCAGTAGGTGGGATGGTCCCAGCACTATAGTTTTCGTACAAACAAGGAGGGGTATGAAAAACTATGAATTTTAATAAAGAACTGGCAGTGATGAATGATCATCTCGGAGTAGATCGGTGTTCATTAGGCTAACCCAATGCGCCAGCGCCCGTGAACGTAAAAACACACGAAAGAACTGCATTATTTTCAAAGATTCATTGTAAACAAAATGTTTTCAGTTGGGGGCGAACCGACGACAGATGTGTGACGTCACAACGCGGTTCGTTCAGGGTGAGCTGAGTCACGAACTAGTGACGGTAGCTCAAATATTTTACAAAGTATATAGATGGAAAATCACTCACAATTGATCACAGTAATAGCATTCCCACAGACTTTCCAGTCGGCACTTTTCACAAACAGGCACAAGACTCGAGTTTCGCTCTCGTTACAACTCGTGATTGGTGCATATCCACGTCTCGGCCAGAAACAGTTCTCCGACCACTGCACCACTGACCTCATATTAGGCACGACGGAATTATCAAATCTAAACGCTCAACCACTTTTGCGTGTGAGCAATGATCTGGTTGCCCGATCGCTTCGAGAGAAGACATAGTAACTGTCCTGTTAATTCCAAACGATGACCCCTCGGCCAGAACTTCTCTCCAGGATGATATCACAGAAATCGTCAAATTGTTTGGCGATATTTTGATTACTGATGAGTAAATGATGGAAGTGTTCCCGATGGCGAAGTCTTAAGCCACTGACGAATGAGTGGCTCTAATTTTGCTCGTAAAGTTGAAACAACGATAAATGGAGCACGCTCTTACTCATCAAACTGCGGGTTTTTTGTGGATTGTTTTATATAAGACCTCTTAGGAAGCTCTGTGTAGCCTGCAGCCTTGGACAGATGTGTCAATCCTTAGCTATGTGTTGACTAATTTACTGAACAGAGACCGGCTCCACGTGAACTCTACAGCACGTGACAATAACATCCACCTTCAGTTGATTCGCAACGAGGAGGATCTTATCATTCTGATTCAGATTGATCGTACAACAGCCATGAGACTAGATTATGGAAATAAACTGTACTGCTCATCAACTCTAAAATTCCAACGCATCTTTCGAAAACGTTGGTGACGTACAACATTCATTAGAGCCTCTGAAATGTAGAGTCCTCCACATCGCGTACATTGCACCGGTCAAGCTTATCACGGAGGAGGAATGTGTTTAATTTACTACAGAACGTATCTGACACATTTGTATAAATGTTAGACCAGGTGCAGCAGCAGAACAGATCGGAGAATGCACACACGGGTCAAACATCACATCCCAGTCAGTGTCCGTCGAATTCTCGTGTGTCCTCTAACGCCCCAGTATAGTAGAACTTCGTGGCACATTAATGTGGACAGGAGTCAACGAATGGACTTATGGGCCTTAATGAATAAGGACGCCGATGTTTCTAACGACTGAATTGTTCAAAAATAGAAGGCGTTACTTTTGCAAGGGCGGTAATCATTAACAGTTGGTGATCACCCTTACATACATTTTAATGACTCACTCATTATTAGTAGATAGCCCTAGTAACTGATCTGCATTTCCATGCTTACTTGCGGTTATTGAGCGTTGGATTTTACTCGAAATACCCTTCGAACGCTGCGGTATAAGCCCTCGTACAAGTGACCAGTGGCGGAATGTATTTGATTGTGCAAACCCATTCTTTACGTTAATTCTTTCGCCGGAGTAGCTTAAAACCGGTTCTAAACCCGTCTTCCTACGATATACCGAAGCTATACTAAGTAGGACACCCACGCTACTTAATATTCGTCATTCAAAGAAATCTGTTCATAAAACTCGTCCTAGTTACCTCTATATACGTGACGAATGGAAGCCCTATTAAAATTGGGATAGACTTACAAGTGAAGAACAGGACATTTTGCAATCGTAATGTTCAATATTGCATACATGAATTAGGGTACAGCCTGAGACCAACCTTGTCTCAAACGGCAACTGTTCTGAAACCACCAAGGGTCTATACACACTCCCGCATCTTCGCCTGTATGAAAGTATGTAATTCTATATAAGTGAACCTATTGAATCATCCAAACATTCCATGTACCGTCTACAACGATCCACTTCTCACATATTCGAACGCCCCGGTTGTATTTCTAAACAAGTCTTACGGCAATTGAAGAAAGTGGCGAACACTGTATCGGTCGTACAGCGAATAACCCAGAATTGGCACTGCACTAATGTACTTATGTACTAAGACGAGTTAGTAGGATTTTTGTTAAAGTTTTTCCACAGAGCCTTACTGAGCCAACTCACAGATACTTGCCCATTGTTTCCCTCCCTTTTGGATGAAGGTACTTTGAGATATTATGATGGTGTTTTCACTTCACAGATGGAGTGAACTAGCTTCAATAACGACGCATGAATATTTACCCTGATAAGCCGTATTAACTTGAAACGTTTTAATTTCGGATTTGTCTACTGGCCCTCTGCGCTCTTGTGAAATCCTCATGCGTTGAGGACGAGCAATCACATTATACTACTTGCACCGCTACTACACAGTAATGGAGAAAGAGCATGGATTTTGACATCGAAATGGTCGTGGGAAAAAGACAAGATGGAACATTTCAATGCGGCATCGCATGAAATGACTCTTGCTAGATAAAGGAACTGAGCATGGGCGATCGTGGCAACCGTGAGGTTCTGAGACGAGTGTCGCATGCAGTTGTGTGTTATTGTTTGTGGTTCTGTTGAGACGCATAACCCATGGATTGTGCCATCCACGTTCTTGGCTCACAACACTCGGATTTGGTAAAGTGATCTTCGTTGAAGTTGTGTGATTTTCCAGTTGTTCTAGAGGGTTGTGATGATTATCAGTTGTGTGCGTGGAACAATTTAATATCAATTATCATCCTTACTAATCATTTCAGTAGACAGAACTGACGAATCGAAAAATGCCTATTGCAAATCAGACAACTTCCTGTGTTCTCTACAATCGCTACAGTCTCACAACAACCAAATTTGTTTCTACACCGGTCATCAACGCTTCCGCCAAGTCAGTTACTCGGTTGCTATTTAAAGCTAGAAGACTTGAGGCAACAACTGCAATGGTTAAGAGAACTTAAGTCCAAACACGTAGTTATACTTAAGCCTGATAAAGGTTCCGAGGCCGTCATTCTAGAAAAGGATGCGTATGAAAAGAAGTTGTTATCCACAGTTTCAGCGAACAGAGAGATTGGACAATGTTACCGAAATAGAGGACCGCATAGAACGACATCTTCAGCTGCCCTTACAGTTTCGGATTATTGACGAATTGGCGCATAAATCTCTTAAGCCGTGCGGGTCGTCAACACCTCAACTTTACGGCCTACCGGAGACCCACAAGTCTCGGATGCTGCTTAGGCCAATTTGGGCAATGGCAAACTCCATTTACCATAAATTAGCACGCTCATTGGTGGCTATTATAACCCTAGTAAAACAGAAATTTCAGACAAACTCCATTAAATATTCCACTGAATCGATCAGTGACCTAGACGGAATCAATCTTACTAACGAACTGATTTGCTTTATAGATGTTCAGTCACTTTTCAAAAATGTTCAGCCGCATGAAACGATTGACTACATTTGCGAGCTCGTTGAAGTGAGTCACATTTCGTCGCCGCTTCCTAACGACATATTGAAAGAAACTTTGCTGCTCTGTACTGTCTTGAACAGTCCTACCGTCAAATAGACGGAGTCGACATGGGAAGTCCACTAGTTCCCAGCTTAGCGGACTTCCTCGTGCTACACCATCTTCCATATCTGTTTCCATTTTAGGCACAAGGTTTTCCATTACATGCTAAAGCAAATCACTTTNCCTATCAGCGGAACCTGCGCCATCCGAGTTGTCTCCATCTGCAATATCTAAGACGCGTCTTGGGTATTCGGTGGTCGGACATGATTTCGAACACTCAGGTACTGTGTCAAGAGGACATGAACGAGATGGAAGTTATACCGATGTTCAGTCAGCTTTGTTGGCTAGGTCACGTCCGTCGGCTGAGCGATGACCGTATTTCAAAGCAGCTACTACACTGGTAGGTGAAATCGGGTAAGCGAAATCTCGGTCGTCAAAAACTGGCACCAATATGCTAGTCAGATAAGTCTTTTATTTCGTAACATTGATTCCAGATCTTCGGGGTACGTACGGTTGAACCGGATGGTTCGAAGAAATATGATCCGGACGGGTGTCCGGAAGCTCAGTGGGCAACAGCTGCACGGCCGGGGACAGAAGCACGCTGTACGCAAAAGAGATATCAATGTCATAGTTCACGGTGACACGACTATATGGCATTGCGATTTGTGCGGCCGCGAGTGCGCTGACCACCTGGGCTTAGTAGGTAACGAAATTACCGTCGTCGAAGAGATAACGAGTACGTTACGGTCGAAGCAGTTGTATCGTTATCGCTATTTGCATTTTTTTACACTCCAATGTTTTATGCTCATGGCTGAGAAGACCATCGTCATTCGGCAAATCACTCTTCTCCCTTTGCAGGAACTTGGGTTTATGTGGCCTTCTAACTTTCCTGCTCCTCAGCTCTGTTGGTGTTTCGTTTGGTGAATGTGTTGTTTGTTTTTTCCAGTCCAATCTCACATATTGTTTATCCTCCATATCCTCCCTAGGGCGCGCTAAAATATACTTTTATACGGGAATGTTTCTTGCATTATATCTTCAACATTTTTCTTCCCAGTCTAGATCTTACCGTTGGAGTCTCCCTCTGTTCAGTTCCCGAGAGATAAGGGTTTCATTTTCGAGCTAGCCTATCAACTGGCTAATCAGCATTGACCGGTTGGACCAAAAACACCTCACTGACCTGCCTCTTATTCTTAGTCCTTCCAGTTTACACCGAATATGTGGTGTGTGATTGAAGTCACAAGTGGCTAATCCTCAAAGAATGTCCCCATCACGTGTGCACGTACGTATGTATTATGTATTATGGTGCAATATTGCAGTTTTGTCGACCGTCAGCTTTAATTTTAATACCTTGTGGATCCAAAACTAGGAAACTAACATGGCTGCCTGACCTAATTAATATATCTTGTTCAGATTCAACCAGTAAAGAACGGAACACAGGTTCGTACTTGCGCGTACTTGTGAATGAACACTGAGTACATTCATTCTGCTGCTACCGTACACATACACATTGAATGAAAGCATATAAAGCGTCACGCTCACAGTTCAAGATGTTTGCTCTCAAACTGACAGCACAATCTCCCCGCTTTAAGCACTGTGACTCAATTTCTACACCTAATGCTCTTCAATTAGAATACTGTTCTTCACCTGCATTCTTACTACCCATTTTTCATCATGGTACCTCATTTTTGAAACGTCAAACTCCCACCCAAATTTTAAATATTGTAGCTTCAGATTTATCAGATATCGACCATTCTATTGTGACATTACCTCACAAAAATTACACATCATTGGTGAACAGTTTACAGAAGAAACAGAATTTATGTGGCCCTAAATTTTAACTGCTTACCTCCAAATGATGAGATAACCAAATTGTTATTTGATAATGCGAGTAAATAAAAATTGCCCCATCCAAAATATGTTAGCTGTTGTCTCAGAATCCTTCACAAACAAAGTGTCCGGTGCATTTTTCAGTCTGTTTTTAAAAACGTTGACCTTAACCTACACGGTTGACCAAAGGTAGTTCGCTTCCACCCGTGGTGAAATAATGCAATTTTTCCCCACACGTTTAGGACAGAAAGCTCAGTAACTGAATAAGCGAATAAATTAAATCGCATCGGGTCTATCCTTGAATATTTGCAGAATCCGTCATGATTCTCGGCTGTACGCAGTCTATTGGGGCAGCTGTAAGCCTACTGATTCGGGGCAAAACAACACAGAATACTGAAGGTTTACTCAGACAAAGCTGGTCCTGTACATAATTAATTGATGGTTAGCAAAGTATACAACTTACAACCAAGTGAACTCTGAGCAAGGAACTCAACCGTCAACAGATATTGGTCAATAATTTGGTAACGGAGTGAGATGGTACAAAATAAACAAATAGGGGAGAGTTCAAACGAGAGTTCGTAGCACACATTCATAGTATGTTACGTGTAACAACGTGAGAAGCGTTCGGCCAGTACTTAAGGTAATCAATACATGTGGGTACATATAACGGACCAACAGTATGATAGTTTGATCAACAAGACATAAGTAGAGGAGCAATTGAGATTGGCATTGTGCAGGCCACCGACCGTGCATGGGTAGCCGGGTGTGAAAGTTCGGTGGTTCGAGTCTTCGGCCGGTCCTTTTGCCATCGTACTCTCAGTTTCACTTGCAGTGATCTAAACATAATTTTCATTTATTCTGGTCAGAATCAACAATACTTGTAAAGTTACACCAGACTGTTTGTCATCACTTTCACTGTTCGGGGAAATTGGACGTTTATCCCGGTGAACAATGAAACGAGCCTGTAAATTGCAATTCACTAAATCTGAGTGCTAACATTTAATCCGTAAATGTTTTTAAACTTCAGTTACTAAAGAATAACAAATGCACACAAAAACTGCACGCAACAGACAAAACAACCGGGTGCGGAAAGTGATAAGAGTGCCACTTTTCACAAGTCCTAATATATGAGAGGGCCTGTTTGTAACCATTAAACCAAGAGAGTCACCTCCAACAATATTTCTTCTCTTTTCGTGACCCTCCGATAGAAAATAACCTAACCCAACATCAAGAACATCTGTTTATAGAGGGATAGGAAAATTTTCGTCACAAATGAATGCAGCCGACAAAGAAACGGTATCATGTTGAAAAACGTCGTGTTCTCTCAAAGACAACAAACGAGAAATTCTGTCACGTTACTTCGGTTGAAACTCAAGAAACTACGACGAAATTCTTGGCACTCCCGGAAGCATAAAGAAAGATACAAGAAACATTCAAACTGTTCTACGATGTTTGTTTCAGGACACTCCAAAATAGCACGTGTTTTTTCTTTGTCAATTTCTATGACAACATTCAAATCATATGATTCAGAATGTAGACTTCTGAATCAATGCACAAATGGCTCTAAAGGTTAGAACAAGGGTTGCACTCACTTATTCATTGGAGTTAGAATGCGGATTTAACTTACGGTCCAACGACACATGACATGATCTTATGTATCACGGCCTTTCAAATCAGATACCGCACGCGTAATGCAGTTATGCTGCAGTTATGCTGCGTTACCGGTGCATTTCTGGTTGCCATGTGAATTCCACTTAATATTGAAGTGCACCGTCGTGCGTGAAGACTACAGCCAGAGGTGTCGAACCACGATTCAACAGATAATAAGACCGGAAATTTGTGCAGAAAGTTGACTGTTCTGCAAACATAGCGGAAGGTGACCTGTACTTCTTTCAGATATTCCCTCATCAACTTGCAAGTTACGACGGTCCAGCCATTCTTCTTACTCTCTGCCGTTTGTAGTGTCAGGTCAGTGGATGTGTACGGACCCATAGGTATGGTGTTATCTCTATTGTGTACCCCACATTCTTCTTAAGCGCTTGAAAATTGCTGCGCACTATTGTATTGAATAAAATTTCACTCCTCAGCTACTGACTTTCTTTAGTTAAAAAAGTTTCGGTTCTGCACAAAATCTGGAAGACGCAGGTGTTCCATGCTCTCATAAAATCAGTTGGTTAGTACCAAGGCAAGAAGCTTACGTATGTGACATCATACCAGATAGTAAAATGCTCACATACAAACTGATGCTACAGGTTGCTAAACAGATTTGATTATTCCTAGTTTTTGAAGTTCGAGTTCGTCAAAACAAGAAATGAATTAGTTCTGTAAGTCAGTAATCAAAAACAGGAGGATATCATACAATTAAGAGGAATGGAACAAGATTACCATTTTCAGAAACAGCAATCAACCTGACTGTTTATAAGTGAAAAAACCGTTGAGATCTTCACTAGGCACTGTATCCAGCAGTGTTTTGTGTTTAAAAAAACACTTACTTCTGATGTACAGAAGGTTTACCTGCTTAAACCAATATGATGAAGTGAAAGCTAAACTACCTGTTGTGGAGTAGTTGGAGACCAGCAGACCTTACGTTTGTTGAGGGAACCCGCTAAGTGAATGTGTAGGAAAAAGCCGATTTAGATACAACCACTTCAGACCCCAGAAAATGCGCGAAGAACCATATTTTGTACAGACCCCTGAGACTGGTTACAGGGCATCAACGCTGAGTGGTGTAACATAGCTTCGCTTTCAAATTCAGCCCCTGTCAGCCTAGGAGTCAGTAGTATTCACATTCAAGATTACCCTGTGCATTTCCCACCTAAGTTCTTATTCACTTTTAAGCCCATAACTTGATCATACCCTGGTAATAGGCTTCTTTTATTTCACAAAGTGAGCACACATTGACAAATGACGTATATAACTTATGCACACACCACTCCAGTCTCTTTCATATCGAAGGCTGACATCCGTCTGATGTAACAGTCTTAATTAATAACGTAACTAACGAACAACAAACTAAGATAGCTAAGATCGGATTGTACCAGTTCTTAGGAGGCTCTTAATATTGTTCACCGTGACCAGTTTGACCGTAAGATATTTTCAGTGACGTTTCTTTTTTGTCAACAATTCCTATGTGGTCGGATGTAACCAGGTGACGAACGGATGCTTTCGAATTAAGGTCTCAAATTCGATCAACCATTCAATCTTCATATGTACCGCTGATATATTGACGATATATTTGTTTACCTATTTGTTATACAGAATGAGTCGATAACCATCCTTCAGGTTCTTGATATAGCACATGCTTCACTTCTCTTCACCTCAGAAGAGGAATATGATAATGCGTTCAATTTTTGTTGTCAAAATGACTAGAATTCAAGACGGTACACTGAGTAGGTTAGTATATTATAAGCCTGCATGGATAGGTCAGTACACCAGTTGCAACAGTTTTTTGCCTATTAAACAGAAGCGCAATCTAGCTCAGGACGTGGCAACTAGGGCTGGAAAGATTTGTTCGGATGGCACAATGCAGCAGGAACTGCGAAAAGTTCAAAACCTGTTGACAGAAAACGGTTGTCGGGAGCAATTCACCACTTCATGTATTGAGTTCAGAATCGAGCATAAGGTAATAATCACCGTTGAAAATTAAGCGGTGTTTATAAAATTTCCGTATAAAGTTCACGTAACGTTGCTACCTCGTAACGATAGGATAACTAAAACATTCATGGTCGCCACGGTTGACGTCAGTCGGGTTACCGTGTCACTTTAACGTAATTGTTCAACTGGAAATCGTTTGGCAACAAGGAATATAGAAGGTCCGTGAAACGACTTTCGATATACCGAAATTTGTCTTAGTTTTTCTACCGTTATGAGGTAGCAACGTAATGTGAACGGCGTTCACTGACACTCCCCACCCCATGGTCGCCAGGTTAGACTGAGAAAGAAGCCTCTATCATCACTCAGTATCACTCATTAAATGGTGCCCTGGTAACTCAGTCTAATGTTTGGTTGACCTCACATAAAGCTTGCACTTGAACTCGACAATAATCAACAAAATGGACCCGAGGATCAGTCGGAACAGTGCTGGGCTGGCCGTTGTATGCGAAAGAAGAGAACTTCGAAAGGATTATCAAGCTAATCCGCTCTGTATTTCATTGCACCTTCTCAGCTGAATACAACTGGGATAAGATATTCTCAGGTTAACTCCAAATGCTGCTTTATGAACCTTGGGAGGTGAATAGCCAACGTATACACAACAGTTATATTCCGTACACTCTGAGACATAATGTTTGACAGGATGATTTCCAGCATTCAGGTAGCGTGTGACATACATTGCACTGAGCACTCTGGTAATCCAAACAAGTAGTCAGGGCCGGTTTGCACAGACTAGCCAGTTCAGACCCAATATTAAAAGGGGAATGGCTTTGACAATCGACTAGCTGCATCGTTTTGGGTAAATGCACGGTTCACGGTGTCGATTGGATTGCCGTGTCATTGAAGGAGTGGTCAACTACGGTAGAAAGACGACATATCGCGAGATGCTAGCAATTCATTCACTGTTTCCAGCCACGAACGTAAAACATTCGACTATCTAAATTATGTTGCCAGCTCAATCGTTCTTAACCGTCTTACGAAATTTAGACCCACGCATTAGTTTGATCAGGGTCAACTTCCAAAACGTAGGAAGTGCAAAATCAACTTTTGGTTGCACTGGTTAGGGCATTCTGCGTTTACTGAGAAGATATGGGTTTATGGCTGTGATCCAATCGCTTAAGCGTTCATCTCAAAAACTGCAGTTTAATCGTTGAGTCTACAGAAATCCATTACAACGAAATATCGATCTTTGATTCTGTCAGAATCTTGCTTCTGTGTCCTTTGCGAGGCTGAACTTCATCACTGATGTAATCCACATGTAATCACTTGTAAACAGCATAACACTTGACTCCGTTCAGAAGAGCAACCGTGCACCAGTCATCGCCCCTTTCGAATGCTTCGATAATACGTGTGCGTGACTCGGGAATGATGCGAGTGTACTTGCGTCCGCCAGTCATGTGTGCGAGAGAACTAATGGAAATATTCTCATAAACTGGCTCACTCTCATTGTACAGCTCGAAATCTACAATGAACCTTAACCACACTATTATTGGACATGCGATTCACGGACATCCCTAACCACTCGCAACCCTTTGCCTGTCAAAAGAACCAATATGGCCCGTTGTTTGATGAATTGGTGGGACAGAGTAGATCACTAGGATCTAATTTTTGTTGTCCACTTCCTAAGAATAGCCAGCTTGGTTCAGTAGTTCAGTTTGAAAATTTGTATGGTGGTCGTCATCTTTAAATGAAGAAAGACTGAGATCAACGTTGGTAAAGTCGTGCTATCAGTATCCTAACTACATGCCGCAAGTAAAAAAGCTCTTGGCGAAACAGCATTTAGATGCATTGAAGTGTTTACAAAAGAACGAGCGTATACTACTTTCCAAACCGGATAAAAAAAAGCAGGGTTTGTCTTAATGAACAAGATTGATTCCGTTACCAAAATGAAGAATGTACTAGCTGATAGATCGAAATTTATGAAGATGAATGCGAAGAAAGACAAAACACCGGTTATAGAAAAGGCGATGTCTAAAACGTTGGGTTTAATGAAACAGAAGGGGATAATTTATCCGGCTACTTTCGAGCGCATCCGTCCCACTGGAACAATAATCCCTAGGTTATAAGGTCTGCCCAAAGTGCACAAAGTGGGCTTGCCTTTGAGACCCATTTCAGATGCGTGCAACTCGCCTTACCATGCTCTGGCCAAATGGCTTGCCTGTCTGCTCGAACCCATCAGGTTGGAGCTAGCAAAACACAGTCTCAGGGATACGTTTCATTTCATTGATGCAATCCAAGACCTGAACCTAAACAATCAAAGCATGTTCTCATTCGATGTTGCCTGGCTATTTACGAACGGGCCTCTACAAGAGACAATTGACTACTTATGCGGTCACATCGAGCGTAACAACAGGTGGGCATCCCAAAAGATGAACTAAGAGAACTGCTGGTGCTTTGTACATGTAACACTCAGTTTTTGTTCAACAATGCGACCTACCGACAGAGAGATGGACTGACAATCAGCTCTCCTCCAGGTCTAGTGTCAGCTGACATTTTCATGAGTAAACTAAAGACCAACCAACTGAGTGCTGTCATTGAACAATTTGCAATTTACAAACGCTATGTTGATGATATTTCTTGCGTCACCAACGAGAGTGCTAAGATGAACAGAGTTATGGCAGCTTTCAACTCGGCCAATGACAGTATTAAATTCACCAAGGAGTTAGATAACAATTGTCAAACAAATTTTTTGGACGTTGACATAATAAGAAGAGAAGATAAATCAGTCCGGAGAAATGTGTACAGAAAAAAGACTTGGAGTGGCCAGCGCATTCGATTTGACAGTTTTGTTCCGCTAAATCAAAAGCGAAACCTCATTCGATGTCTGATGGATAGAGCACTAAAGATCTGCACCTCTGACACTTTACAAGATGAGCCAGACATTGTACAAGAAGTGCCCATGCAGAATAATGTGGTGGAAATCTCGATACACCGATTATCCAAACCTCGATACAACAGATCTGACAAACTACCAATCCAAATATCGCGTTAAAGATACAACATCAAGATTGGACGAACGGTCTCAGTGTCGTTTTCCGTTATTCGCCAATTCATCTGTTCCGTATTCCACCAATTAACATACAGTTTACGATTTTGCATGTGCTAATACGATCAGCCAATGACAGGCTGTGATTTCTTTAATACTGTTGTACATCCATAAATTCGGCGTCTCAGTTCATGAATAACAAGTGCTTACTGCTACCAGTACCAGGTGTGGGAGGCTTCAATTCACGTACGATTTCTAGGGCTATTCGAAGTCCTTAATTCCGAGTATCATAAATAGCTACCCATTGCGTTTAATTCAGAAGGCAATGCAGGGAGCAGAGATGAAAATTAAGTCACCCTCTGTGATTAAGAAACTTGCGTTTATTAGGCTTCCTTTCAAGGCAGATCACACGGCTGAAGTTATCTGAAGGAAACTCAGGAATTCAGTCGAAAATACCTACGTAGCCGCTCAATTGTGCTTGGGTTTCTGTTCAACACCCCTTATCATGTCAAAACTCAAAGACAAACTCCCACGTTGTACAACCAGTTGTTGTGTGTACTCATTTGTTTGTTCTTGTCGAGCATCAGATATTGATCGTACCACAAGGTGATTGTCTGGTAGAGTGCGTGAAGGTCATCTTTCTTGGTTGAATAGTAGTATGATTAAAACGGTTTCAAGCGCGAGTGTTGCTCACTTGACCGATTCTAAACATTCTGTCAGTAAGAAAAATGCCTTTCAGATTGTCTACCGAGTGCCAAGGAATCGATCAGAAGCGGTGGGATTTCGAATGCTGACCGTTGCCGAGGCCATAAGCATCCGATTGCGCAATCCTGACCTCTGTGCTCAGAAGTTAGTGTGAACACTTAGCCTCCCTTAGGCCACAATCAGTCAGGCCCACGATCTGGAACAGTGATTGCGCAACTGCTACCAAACACGCCGTCCATGATCTCTATTGACCGTTCTCTTGAATCACCCTAATTGCCGTTTGCATATTTATTGTGTTATAAGTAGCTTGATGATCAAACACAAAACAAGTCTTGTTCGGTACTCTGTCGTTCTCACAATTGGTGAGAGCTGGGTCAGATGTGCCGTGCTCCACCTTGACCGCTGACCCCGTTCTCATTAAGCAACTCCGTTGACAGCCTTGGAATAACCCAAACCACTTCATCTGCGAAGTGCTCTAACTAATATTGGTCGTCCATCACGATTAGTTGGGCCAATCACGTTCTTGCAGTCACGTCCAACATTCTAAGGTGGAAATTCTAATGCACCAAAGTGATTTGCTTTAGCATGTACTGGAAACTCTTGTGCCTTAAATAGAAACGGATATGTAAAGAGGTGTAATGGGAATCATGATAAGTTGGTTCACAATAGCGCCGGCGTTACGAGTGAGTCTGAAAGACAAGCTATCGGTTCACGAACAATCAAAGCCCGTGTGTTCATTTCCATGTTGCTGTAGTGTATAATAAGTTCGCCGTACAATTATGCGCTTTCAAAAGTATCAAGGAAGATCATCCAGCTTGGATCAGAACTGGTTATCGTAAATCCATTTATAGCGTCATTGTTACGCATTCTGGCAGACACCAACCATCGCATAGACGTCACGAAAGCATTCCGAGTTTTCTACAGAGTTGCCAGCGCGGAACCCAAAACGATCAGTCAGCGTATTCTAGTTTACGCTAAATCCACTGCTACCAGATTAAGCAACCCTAAGCTGTGCTCCAAAAGAGATTTGTTCAACCCTCGCAACTTTCGTAAACACAGGTCAATCACATTCGTTCTAACCTTTGACCCTGAATGTGTGACGTAACAGCCAGTCAACTTCCGATCGGGGTCTAACTAGTTATCGTATGGAGTCTAGTAGTAGCCCTTATAGCCATTCTTTAACGGTCATTTATTAGTTTTCGCGGTCTTATTGATGACTTGCCTTGGTGAAACCCATGTAATCGTGTTGACTTGAAGAAAAATTATTGAAAAAAAATCGTTAGTCACACCGTTTCTTATTTCAGTTTTATTGTTTAATAAAGGCTGCTCTGGACCGACTGGAGAAGTGAACGGAACATTCCTAGGCGAACCCTATAATTTAAAACACTGAGTTCCCCTAATCCATGTTAACATCTAGATTTACTCAATCAGTCGCCATCGTAACACCAGCAAATTTTACACAAACTGTACACAGCAAAAACAAGTGAACAAGCCAACCACATAGCTCTGACCCTTCACACACTAATAGTACAATCACTTCCGCACCATCTGCACACACCAAACGGACCGATTTTGTTTGATTAGTATTGCCTCACTGAGCGCTAATACTTTCGGTTGCGCTTGTGTAACAATATATACGTCAGGCAATACTAATCATACAACATCGGACAGTTTTGTGTGCACAGAAGGCGTCGATGCGACCGATCCCTTTGCCGCGGAATTGATTGTACTGTTAGTGCGCGAAGGGTCAGAGCTACGTAGTTCATTTGTTCAATTGTTTTTGTTGTGTACAGTTTGTCTGAAATTTGCTGGTATTACGTTGGCGACTGATGGGGGTAAATCGAGATGTTAACACCTTACGATATGTCACCTATCAATTTTGACCAAACCTCCTAATGTTCATTTCAAGGTCGCCATCATAGTCCGATTTCAGTTTAATTGCTTACAAATTCCGTTATATCACAACTTAAACTCTAGTGAAGTTAAACCATAATATGCGCGAAACCACGAATAAGGTTTGTGTTAGGTGATTACATCGATAGACCACTACCTCTTCTAACTAAACATTATTTTTGGTCAGAATTCCATATTGTTGGCAGTCGTAACTGCCTCAGTTGATAAGACGAAACCCTCTTTAATGCGTGAGTACGGAAACCGCCTTCCCCAACGCACAACTATTTAGTACACATTATCACCTAACCTGACCGAAAGATGTTGGTAGTTTGACCAACACAAGCAAGACGTCACAGGAGATGTACACAGTCTACAATTAACCAATTTCTGCACTGAATAGTTTATCACGGAGTGGAATCCAGTTCTAGTGTATTAATGGTTGTTCAGCTACATACACCAAATATATACGGCAGTTCATCGATATGTTCAATATTTGCACTGCTAGCTCATTCGGTGTATGAGGCTGACCCCCGTGACCTTCGCCTCCGGAACCTGCGATAACAGTGAATGCCGTGACTGAACTTGTGGTTGTTCGATTAGCCAAAACCTTTGATACTCAATGTCATCAGTCAAGTTTGTATATTTTCCCCATCCCCAAATTAGGAGAAAACGCAAAGGCTGCAGTTTTGACTTCTCATCTTCAATCTTGATAGACACATTACGACAGCAGCACTGTATCCTACACGCCTATTTGTCGCCTAAGTCAATGAACATTTATTTTGTTTATGTTGGGTGAGCTTAGTATAAAATTGTATCTTATTCAAATAGCTAAAATGAAATAAGATGTACACCGAATTACTAACACTTGATATGAAGTTTTGATAGTTCAAACAGAACACTCAGTCGATTTCAGTCTTTGCATCTAGACTAACGGTTCAGCCAGCCCGTTTCGAAAGAAAGCACTGTACTCTAGTTTCCTCTCTTAGAACATGCCAACGTTGGTTATACTTGCCACGGCTAGAACTAGGACACGGATCACACTTTCTTGAAACACCTATGGTGCTCATTTGCGCTGTCTAATTCACATTATGCAAGATCGAACCGTCAAATGTAAATATCTATTCACATTCGATCGTGGGTAATGTTTAGATAGCCGGATTGTTTGTAGAAAAGCTGTAGTAATCGTGTTAATATATCCAATATACACTTGTAAGGAACTTTACTTGACGTATTGATCGTGGCATTTTTGCTAATGATGCTTTGCGACGTTGAGCTGTTGAAAAAGTTATAGGTTCACGAAATGTGCGTCACACTTTGGTTTCGCGCGTTTATTTGTGATCAATTTTTTACCTGCTCATTTTCATTTACCGGGTTTTAAAATCATCAATATTGTTTCTTGGACTTAGATAGGCTGTGCCGTGTAGCTCCGTGACAGACAGTCCCATGAGTTCGTTCAAAATATCAGGTATTGTATGTCACTACACTGAACTTCCTTGTGAAATTGGATATTATTAGACGGGCTTGCAGAACACTGGAAGAAATACACTGAGTGATGTTAGTACGTTTCATCATTAACGGAAAGTGTAACCATCAGTTAATCGAGTTTCCCCGCGATCATTAAATTAGTCAGGCTAAATAACTAATTGCAAAGAGCATCGAAATATATCCGGATGCACTGCAAAGATGAAAAAACATGGTGCGAGCATAAAAACACCAATTCAGTCGAAGGCATAATCATGTCTTTCATAATAAAACCATTTGCTGCAGTGTATGAAATGAGCGAACACCTCCACAATCCATATAACTAAATAGAAAATAAGGATGCAGAAAGCAACAGAGTGATCAGGAGGTTGTCCGGAAAGGTCCGTTGGACTGAAACGAGCATCCCACTGCCTTTGGGAAGAATTTCCAACCACACCTCTAGTGATATTCCACGGCGCCAGTGTTCCGTCGCATTCTTAACTTTGTTCGGCAGCTATATTATCGATGAACCAAACGTATGTTTGTTTCTGTTGTCATTGGTTTGTGTTCTGCCGAAATTTACATTTTTCACAGCTTGCGCGACTATATCCGGACAGAGTGAACTCGAAGTTTCACAAGAATTGTTGGATGCTAGCCGCAGAACTAAGCTTGTGAGTAAGCTTGTCAATTTTAAATCTTCTTGTCGATGGACCACCACGAGAAAGGAAAAATGGAGCTCAATTTGGTTTAAGTTACACTATGACTGTAGTCAGTAGCATTTCGACATCCTTGTTCATTTCATAACCGCCCTTAACTATCACAGGTATTCGATCCAGGTGTCATGCACGTATTCCCCTTTGCCACACAGGAGCACTGATAAGCAAGAATGCACTAGACGATAACACGCTGAGGGTGATATGGTGTTATGTGGAGTCAAAACGTCCGGATGGAGGAATTTTAAATCGGTTTTTCCTGTAAGGTTGGAGGACTCTGCGCGCATGCGGAAATGGCGCTCAGATATCCGTGATGAAGCTCATGTGCATTGGCTATTGTTTGGGATAAGTCGAGTTGTACATCCATTATGTCATTACCAAATCAGTTCGATTAAAACTCAAGGGCAGTCTTGGTGATCAGACGATTGTAAACCTTGTCGGTCAGTGGGGATGATATATCACACGGGACCATATATATATGAGGATGTTATATATATGACTGCTCGGGAAGTTAATCGCCTGTATGGGCCGTCGATAACTGGAATATAGATTTCTCTAGGTTGTGCTGTTTAAACATTCCTGGGTGTACAGGACGTCTGAGAATATTTGTGGAAGTTGAGCATAAAAGTATTAATTAAACCGACGCAAGTGCGCAATGGATTAACAGCCACATAGTCGGAAAACGGCAAAAGCAAGCCAAGCTTGAGAAATTTTGGGGGCGGCTATGAAAGTGAACTACGAAAGTGACATTCCATGAATACCATGTTTTTAACAATATTTTCCTGAAACCTGTCTGCAGTTCATACAGCACGAAAATTATGTTCTTTTTCTGTTAGCCCAGAGTCCGACGGTTTGGTTAAGCTTTAATTTAGCTCCTATCTGAACCTGGGAAACATGACAGGATGACGGCCGGAGCGTAACTAGTCTACTGCATGATAGTGAATGTACGTATTCACTGCCCTTTTGTCAGGACAGCAATTTTGTCTCAAAATATGATCTTCCTACATCGCGTGATGGTTGTGCAGCCGTCACAACAAACTGAAAACTAGATTCACCCAATAGTAAGTTTCCTCTGGATGGTTCAAAGTAAACTGAAACGGTAAGATAAACTGCATGATGACCAGCTGTAACGAGTCAGTTTAAACAATTCAAAAGATATACTTCTAGTTTTGTAATTAAGGGGAATTACATGGCCAACAACATTGGGTACAAACAGAAGTTTGCCTTATCTTGTGCATACACGGCTACCTAGTTACACGTGATTCACACCACTAAAGGACCAGTACTACACAATTGTGAACGCAGTTTGTCTAAATATTCTGTCTCTTACGTTGTCTAACAGTTCACTTGTAGTTGCGGTTACGCCTACATAAGCAGAACAGACCGACAGCTATGTGTCCGTACACTGTCCGTAACTTATAACTTGAATGTTTTACGCTTGTGACTGACGACAGCAAAACGAAATGTCAGCTTACAGCAACGTCTTTTCTCAACATTGTTAAAACTACTCCTTACTTACCCAATTAGGGTAGTCACATAATAGTGAAAAGCCTCACCAACTTTGTGCAGAAAACACTTTAAACTGTCGGATCTATTTTTCTTGCTGGGGGAAGCGTTTTGTGGAGCTGAACCTGCTAGATATCTTTTATCTTCTGTCAGAGCAAAGTAGAAGGTTGTTACTGGTTATCAAGCCCAAATGTTAATCTGATAGAAGAGGTGAACTTGTAACCAAGTAGCCAATGTCAACATGACTGGAATCTGAGAGCGAGAGTTCGATAGTCTTTCATGGGGACGGTGCATAAGTCCGATAGCGATGTTATACGAAACCGTTACTCTTTAAATCATTCCTATCCTTGCTGATTAGGTGTGTGCAATCGGAAACAGAGTTGAGTGAAAAATATTCTTTATCACTCCGAAAATTGTAAACGACTTGCTGCAGAGTGAGTCACGGTGAGACTGGACCTTGACGAGGTGTGACGGCTTGCGCATCTCGATGACCTTTTGGGCTAAACTGGACAGAGTTACTCATACCAGGCAGGCCAACAAGTAGAGGTCTGACAAACCACAGTCTCCTGCTCCTCCAGGTTGGCGGTTGGAGGATGGTTGGCATCT